>VXBT01007937.1:101370-131787 GCA_013400235.1 Oriolus oriolus
GGCCGCCTGTGCCCCCGGGGCGGCCAACACGGCGGCGGTCCCGCGCTTATTTATAATAAAACATATCTGGTTTGCAATAGAACAATACTGCATCGTCCAGAGAAGACTGAGATGAGATCTCATTAATGCATATAAATATCTCCAAGGCGGGTCAGAGGATGGTGCCAGGCTCCGTTCAGCGGTGCCAGTGACAGGTTGAGGAGCAATGGCCATAAAATAAAACACAAGTTCCACCTCAACATGAGGAAAAACATCTTTCCATGAAGGTAGCAGAGCACTGGAACTGCTGCCCAGGGCGGTGTGGAGTCTCCAGCGTCATTCCAAACACCTGGACACATTCCTGTGTCACCTGCTCCAGGTGACCCTGGTTGGACTGCATGGTCTCCAGAGGCCCCTTCCAGCCCAATTCTGTGGTTTATTTACAATAAAAACACAGCCTTTCTTCTTCAGGATTCCAGAGAACAGCGGGTGGTTCCCAAGGAAAACCATCCGTCTGCCCCGCAACAGTATCTGGAAACAATTAAGAATTAAACCCTAAAGACACTAAGACTAAACACTAAGAATTAACAGAACACACACACAACCCGATGTCTGAAAACAAGGAAACCAAACTCTAAACACCAGGAATTAGAAGAACCGAAGTTTGAACCTGATTTACAACTAAATTAAGAAACAAAATCTCTAAACCGGTTCCTCCCGGAGCTCTACAAATGAAGCTTCTGGTGTAACACTACGTGATTAAAAAGTCAACAAATAATTAAACACTAATGACAGAACTAATTTACAACTTACTTCCTATCCTTATTAAAACAATTATTTAAAATCTCATCTTCAGTGCAATCTGATCCAACACTGCCGTTTCACAAACTCTTCCTATTTGCGTTTTCCATTTGCTTCATCTACTTTTCCTTCCAAAAGCTTCCTTTAGTTCCCCAAAGTCACCTCTAATCCCTTGGGAAGTGTCCAACAGACACCTGAAGCAAAGCCAAAGGTGTTATTCTTGCCATATTCACAATTTCTTACAAATTCCATTGAAGATTCCCTGAAGTTATGCTAAGTCTTATTCCCAATTTACTAATTCTGATGGAGGAGGATCTCAGCTTCTAAAACAGTCTTTAAAATGTTCATTAAACTCCCTATCCAGGAATTAATTTTTACAGCCTGTTCTACAGAGTTCTTGAAGCTCTGTGATGTTACAGATTGGAAGAAGCAACTGTGAGAATCATTGGTCAGCTCAAAAATAAAAAAAAAAAGGCTGTGAAATCACAAGATGAAAAGGGAAAAAAGTGAACTTCACATAGATTTGTAATAAAACAGCTTAATTCAGAAGTCAGGGGAATCACTCTCTGATTTCCAGTCCTCACATTTCACACTGTCCTTTTAAGACACAGAGGTTATTAAAAATACATATTTAACGACTCAACTCAAAAGGCTCCTAAAAGACGCTACAAAAATACAAATCCCTGTAATACAGAGGAATTCTAAATCAAAGGCTGTTTTGAATGTTATGAGGTAATTTATCCAAGCAACACACACCGAGGTGAGGGAGGAAGACACCCAGCTCTTTCAAGTTCACTGGAAAGTAATATAAATATAATAAACATGCTGAGGGAACGGGGGGCTGGATGGAGCTGGGAAATAAGGAGCAATGGGTAAACAGGCTCAGGAAAATAGCTCCAAATCTGTATCAGTGACAAACCATCATTATTCCAGTGATATCTGTTGTTACACTGCATGTAGGGGTGGTCACCTCTGCTGCCTTCCAGGAAGTCAAATCCCTTTGATTCCAGCTTCCAGGAAGTCAAATCCCTTTGATTCCGGCTTCCAGGAAGTCAAATCCCTTTGATTCCGGCTTCCAGGAGAGCTCAGCACGGGCAAAACGGGAAGAGCACAATCGGCTGACACTTCAAAGCCCCGCGGTTTTGAGGTGAGCTCCCCAGGGAGTGGCTCAGAGGAACAAATAAAAAGCCCACTACTGTGAAAGATGAGGGTCTGAGAGATCCAAATCATCCCTGGCCCGTTTCTGAAGGAGAATTTGGATGGCTGGTATTATCAGGCAGGGAGTTCCACTGCCTCGGCCACAGAGAGCCTCTTGTTACGTGTCCTCCTCACTCTGATTTTGGCCAACACTAAAGGAAGGACCTGCTGAAAACATGGAATGGGTAAAGAGCTGAAAGGAGCCTTGTTAAGGTCTAACCTTTCAAAAATGTCATTTTTTAAAATGGCTTCAGTTGCTGCATTATTCATTTCTTTAATAGCATTCATTGATGATGTTAATCGGAGTCCACAACTCCACGTGTCCAAGGGCACAGGAGATTTTGAAAGAGATGTAAACAGAGACCATGAGTCATCCAAAACTTTGAATGCCCAACAAGTCACTGAGGCTATAACCCAGACTAAAATGTTTTCGGGCTGGAGGTGGGGGAAAGAGAAGGGTTTGGAAGTTGGAATACTTTGAGCATCCACAGTCCTCCAAAATACTTGGCTTCCTCCAAATACTCTGCTGCCATTAGAGATTATTCATATCCTCTTTATTTTTAATTAGAGTACAAAGGAAATCTTTCTGAGACGTGTATCCATCTATCCCAAAATATCAATTATTTAGTCAGTCCTGAGCCACCCAAATGTGGGAACACTGGGGGTTTTTTTCCGAGGGCGTGAATACAGAACCAGAGAAAATTTTATTTCCAGCCCGATCTAATGATTCCTCAATCAAATGACAGCACTTGTGTGGTTCTTTCAGGAGCTGGAGCAATGAACTATTTGCATAAACACACTGAAGTGCTGCTGGAATAAATAAATGCGCAGGATCCAGATTGCCAAGTCAAGGGAACGCCTCGGCACCGCACTGCGCCAAGCCAGGATGGGAGTCAGCAACTTCTCCCTTCTCCCTACTTCAACAAATTCCACTTCCACCTGGGATTTCGCTGGGAGCCGAGTGGAGCAGCAGCACTGCCTCTTTTCCTGCTGCTGTGGGGGAGAGAAGGAGGGACAGGAATATTAACCCTGAAGCAGCAAAACCCCAACACCAACACAGTGAAGTTCTTTATGGCCTCTCCCTGCTCTCACATCAGGTCACGGTCCTGGATTCCGAACATTACTTAGGGATAATGAGGCAGAACCGCCCCCAGAAGGCAAGGGCACATTAACAAAGAGCATTAGTGGTTACATTAAGAGCAGACTTGGATGTGGATCCACTCCTTCCAGCGCACAGAGGACTCCAAAACGCACAGTCTCCATCAGCATCCTCCCCGTGAAACACAAACTTCGGGTTTCATCTTCCCCTGCCTGGATTCCAGGGCCTGTGGAAGAAAATTGCTCTCCCCTATGGAAAGCTGCTCTCGTTGACATCAGCAGAAGAGCCCAGGGATGGATTTCATTAATGGAAAGGGAAAGGACTGTCAGCATTCTCCAGCACTCCACCTGAGGCACAGCTTGCTTCCATCAGCGGGAAGGAGGCCAGCTCCTCACTCTCCTAAGTGATTTGGCATAGCCCCGCTCCTTGCCCCCTCTCCCTCTAAAGCAATTTCTCTGCCTCTCTCCCTCCTCTTCTGTTTTATGGTAGAGATTAGATAAGAATCTGGTGCAGTGACAGCAGCTTCTGCCTTGGGTGGAGGCACGGCCAGGAGAACCTCCTGAGATCCCCACCAACCCCATTTTCCAGCAGAGTGGGATGGCATTTGTGGGACTTGGAGTCCTCGAGGCCACCAGAGGAATAGGGATGTACTTCTGTTCCAAAAGAAAGGAGCATTGTGCTGTTTGGGATACATCCTGGCACAGAGGATTCGGAGAATTTTAAGGTTTTATTCAAACAGACTGGTGGACGGCGTGCTTTAATCCTAGGAATTTCAAGTAATAAATTAGTCTGGTCTAATTTGACAGTTCTTCTGGAGGAAGCGAGGTGCCACCTATTCTAAAACACATTTATCTGACACTGTTATGTAAAGGCTGCTATAATTAAAGAGTGTGAAGACTTGGTTGTCACTTCCTCTTGGCTGGAAGCACCTACAGTGAGAGGTAACTGGGCTACATTTGTAGGTACCCTCTATATTTAACGAGTTGTGAAGTGCCTCTTTCCCACAGGCACTGCGGAGACCTGCAGGAAGCCGAGCTGCAGGGGAGCAGAGAGCCTTCCAGAGGGCTTTGGATGGGGAAGAGTAGATGGTCCCCACCTCCTGAGGCAGGCATGGGTGTGCTCCGAGGGTTTAACAACTCCAGCCAACTCCAACTGTGGCTTCCACTGGGGCACAGGATTGAGCGGAGCAAATCCCAAATTTCCTGTGCAAAGACACAGCCCCGTGAGAGCGCAGGGATCCCTCTGGAAGATGTGGAGCTTGGAATGAAGGATCTGCACGGATCCATGGGTAGCAGGGCAGTCACGGGGATATCCACAGACACTGACCACGGAGATCTCCCTCCAGCAGGTCCCAGTGCCCAGCACGCTGCAGAGAAGGTCCCAAATACCCAGTCACACCCCTGGCACCACCCCGAAGTGAACTTGTGGCTGGAATGGTGTCAGGTTTCCTTGCTGGAAGGGAGATGGGGGGTTCTGTTCCTAGGGAAGATCCCCATTTTTATCTGCCGTGCCAAAAACCATCTGGGCCAAAGGATTAAGCACTTATTCCTTATTTTAAGCTCCTCTGCTTTCCTTATGAATGTTAATCAATCTCCTTAGCTGCCGTAAGTGCTGATGCCGAGTTTCTGTGCAACACTTCAGGCTGCAACTGTTGGAATGATGGGAAACGATCGCTAAAAGCCAATTACAAACTTTATGGGAAGCTGCTGCTATTTTACCCAAGCAAGGAAAGGCACCACTGCATTCTGGAAACCCCATCAATACTGGAACACACCCACCAGGGCTGCAATCATCCTCCTGGGGCTGGGAACAGCAAAGCTGCACAGAAAAAGAGCACTGGAATTGTACTGGGAATGCCAGGTACGTCCCATTACTGAAGATCCAACCTCTGCAGAGCAATGAACTGAAAGATTTTCCAGTCTGAGGAAAGACAAACAGCCCAGAAAGCTCCTGGTCAGTGTTAATTTCCCAGATGCATTTAAATATTTGCAGTTTTACCAGTGAACACTCCTAAAAAAGTTGCTTGAAATGTATTTTTGGTAAATTACAATTATCATGTAATAGTTCTTTAGAGAAAACAAAGCCCTGAGTGAGCAAAAAGACGACCCTGCAAGCTAAAATGAAATTCCAGCTTCTGTAAAATACATGATCTCATGGAGATTTTTCTTTTTCTTTAGCTAAACTAGTAAAATGACGCATTTTATTTTGTATTTAGGTTCAAGGAGTAGGGCAAAAGCTGTCTTAAAGTCAGACATAGAGCTTTGAAATCTCAGTGCTAAGAAGAATTTGCTGTTCTTGTTAGGAGGTTAAAGAAATGAATAAATAAATAAATAAATCTGGGCAAACACAGCTCATCTTCATCTCTAGTTTGCTGCTTCCCCTTGGGATTTTACAGGGATGCCTTGATTTGGCTGCTGATTTTATTGCATCTCCCTCTGCTTTATAATCCAGTTACCATAGGCCGCAACACAGCACTTGGAATTTCATGTCAGGGGACGACAGGAAACTCCTCAGTTCCCTGCAGTAGATTTCCATGCCTCTCGTCCAAGTGGAGAAACTGATCCAGAAACAACAGATCAATGAAGGAGGAACCACTTGTCCAACCTGATTTCGTTAAATATTTAGCCAGAGCACTTGGGAGCTGAGTTGAGAAGAACAAATATTCATAGCTTTAGCTCTGCATATTTAAGTGAGTTGTTTTCCTTCCTGTAAAGTCTCTGGGAGACCTCCCCTTATGTACCTGATGAAACGATGACTCCGTGATGTTCTCACCATCCAGGAGCAGAACACACAATCTGTGGAAAAATCCTGAAAATGATGACTCCTCATCTTCCTTATGGGACAGCCCCGGAACACGTGAAAACCCCATTTCTGTATTTCTAATGTTGCTCCATTGCAGAGGTTCATTCCCTTCCACCGGCAATTTTTGAAGGAAGCATTTCCAGGAGAAGGACTAAGGGTCCTGCCAGCGAGGTGGGATGGCTCAAAACAGACCCCCAAATGCCAAAACATCCCCCCTGTTCTTCCCTCTGCTCTCCCTGCAGGGACACCTCGAGCCAGGTCTGCTCCAGCAGCTCCAGGGACAGCAGTGCCTCGGGACAGGACGGGAGTTCAGGGATCCCGGGAACCTCCTGCCACAGAGCCAGGTGGGAATCTGGGATGGACTGAGCCAGCTGTGCTCTGCTCAGGGCGAGCAACACCTGCAATTCTCACTTAATTCATTCAGCACCTCCAAACACTCCACGTGCCAGCAGCACCGTGTGAGTCCTGTTACAAACTGTTAGAAAGGACTAAAAATACCTTTTCCTCACAAAGGAGAAAAAGCATCATTCCAAAACTCCCCGCAGCAGCAGAGCCCATCCTTGTGCTACAGGTCTGAAAAGCCCCGTGTGGGATTCATAGAATCCCAAAATCCCAGAATCCCAGAATGGTTTGGGTTGGAAAGGACCTTAAAGCTCATCTCATTCCACCCCTGCCACGGGCAGGGACGCCTTCCACAGACCAAGTTGCTCCAAGTCCCAGAAACTTGATTAAGTCAGGTAATTTCTGATGCTCTGAACACTTATAAAATGCTAATATTCTTCCCTCTGATTCTTCCATGCAGGTTCAGACCTGGATTTACCCTAACCTCTCAATCCCCGCATTAAAAAAAAGAACAGAATCATTAGTTTATTCCAGTTTTTTACAACATCCCTACAGAGACTACTTGAAAAAACCCCAAACTCTAAATAAACTGCTGAAAGTTCTGTCCTAGATCTAAAACTGCCTACAAGACAGGAAGCAAAAATTAGGAAGAAATAGGAAAGGATCAACATTCAGTGTCTAATATTTTCTGTGGTCCTCCAAAAAGGTTGGGGGACTTCTATTTCCATTATATTTCAAGTGAGAATTGGAGTCCCTTGAGAGCAAAAAAATGGAAAAATTCAGCTTGAGCAGCTCAGCCTGACAGAGTTACAAGCAGAAAACAGAATATTCTAATTGGGAGTGTGGAGAATAATAACTAATGGCAGCTCTGCCCTCCCTGCCTATAATCATGATGAGCAATAGAGGAGCAGATCAGAACCTCATGTTCTCAGCATTTAATTCAGTGTCCAGATGAGGGAGCACGGAATTAAAAGGTGATACAACTCAAAATTCATAAAAGGATGTATTTATCCCAGATGGAGAAAAAGCCCAGGCTCTGTTAAAATGATGAACTTGGGAAGCTTATCCTTGAAAAAAAGACTGGACGTGAACTGGAATACTACACCTGCTGTAGCTCTACATGTTGTGCTTAGCAAAATTTAGGGATAAAGTTAAAGTTTGGACTTCAGCCTTGATCCCTTGGCAGGAACAGGTTTAGGAAGGGACCTAAAAGTGGATATTTTTTCCTGTATGTGTTTTCCACTGCATTTTATTCTCCAAAAATATCTGCTGTGATGGGCAGAACAACAGATTAAACACACAATACTTCACTGAATTGTGGTAGTCACTACTTTGTCCAGCTCCCAAAGAAAACCCAAACTTTTTGGGCTAGACGAGAAATTTAGAAGCAGAATTTTCAGATACATTGATGCAGTGATGAAAAATTGGGTTTGTTCCTGCTCAGGCTAGGGATAAAATGGCTTGAGCCCTCATTATTGCAATTAAACATGGTATCACTGTAAAATGTCTTAGTGGGGAATATTGCTGCCACCTCTTGGTTCGGCAGGATGAAAATAGCAGGGTAAGATGAAGCAGAGAGCTGCAGGTGGAGCTTTCCTGGATGTTTTCTCCAGTCAGAAATGTGGCTCTGTGGGTTTAGGATGGCTTTCCAAACCCAGCTGGGAACGGGATACTCTGAAATCATTGCTGTTGATCTTGACTGAAGGAAAATTGGCTGGACATGGAGGGAAGTTGGAGGGCAAAAAGCCATAATTTGACTTTACTGTTCAAATTCTCCTTGGAGCTGCATCAGTGGACACAGCAAAGGTTCCTGAAGGTCAAATTCCCAACAAATGGAAATCCGCCCAGGCCCCACCAGTGTCCCTTTGTCCCCATCCGTGTCCCCCTGTGACTGTTTGTGACCTGGCCGTCAGGGGACCGGGATGTGAACGGGCTCCAAGGCTCCGCGTGGCCGGGCAGAGTCAGATCCCTGCCACTCCCTAGGCAAAAAGCTTCCCTGTCTTGCACCCAGCACAGCCCACTGGTCTTCCTCACTCATTTCAGATTGAGTTCCTTGGAAAACTGTTCCAGTGGAACACTCGGAGCCTCTGGTTCTGACTCCTCTCCACCAGCAGATTTTGTGTATCACAGGTGACAGGGGAAGGGACCCTGCTCCCACCCCCCTGCTTCACCCCCTTCCCAAGGATCCAGCCCCTCTCCCCAACACCAGCTGAGCTCCTTTTGCTCCCCACTCAGCCTGGGTCCCAGCCCAGCCAAGGGATCCAGCCTGGATGCGGCTGGGATGGAGGGAGGGCACTGCAGGAGTACCGGGGACGAGAGAAGTCCCAGGGAAGGCTGCAGCTCTTATCCCAACCCCAAACCACACACAGCAATCACTAACAGCTTGCAGAGTAATTGAAATTCAACAGCCACACGTGGAATGTGCTACACAAAAGGAAGTGGGGCCAAGCCCACCGTGACAAATCCATAAATAGCCCTGATCCTGCCTAATGGGAAGGTGTGGAAGGGCCCAATGCTCTTCATCAGAGGTGAAGGGATCCCCACAAAGGCTGGATGGTTCTTCAAGCTGGACTTACACACTCCTAGAGCCAGGGGATTTAACCCAAGTTCAGCACAGCAGCTTTACAGACTTAGTCATGGGGAAAAAACAAAAATAAAAGACTTTTTATTAAACGTCTTCGATACTTTTCATAGTAGCAGGAAGCAGGCATTAAGGATTTAACAGGTTCTTTTGTCCCCGGACTCATTCCTGCCCACACATTTGCGTGCCTGCTCTCCCCACGGAATTGGAAAGCCCTGAATTCCTCCTCATGCAGATAATTTGGTTTTATTCATCTTCTGCAGAGCCCACCTTCATCTTGGGGGTGGTGAGTGGGTGGGAAGGGCAGAGGTGACAAAGGAATGAATCTGAATTATGCACAGAACTGGGAATATCCAGCTCTAAAGGTGAAGCTTGACAGGGCTGATACATCCAGGAAAACGTTTTCTTAAAATACCAAATGTCTCTAATTTAAACCAGACTCTTAAATGCCTTTATCTTAAATGAGCAGGTATGAAGGGGTAATGAGAATATTCCTTCTACTGAAGACAATTCCTCCTCTCCCTGCTGAGCACTGACAGACAACAGCTCCAAAATTCCTTCCCAACATCCATAATGCAGATTAAACTTCAGCTTTAGGAATCTGAGGAGCCATTTCCAGACAAAGCCATTGTGTTGCAAGACTCACAGGCATAGTCTGCCCACCCCGAAAAACCAGCAAACAACCCAAAAGCAATGCCTGATGCCAGGATGATCCTCACAGGTAATTTACAGTAATTTGCACTGCAGCCAATCAATTCATAAATCCCCAAAATACATTTAATGAATGGAAGAAGCACGTTATGGCCATTTGTGGCACAGGAATGCTTCACACACAGTGTCATTTTCTTATTTCAAATGAGCTGGTTTACGTCCAACACCTGAAAGAAGTGCCAATTAATGGAGGTGCATTAATTAGCAGCTCTGGAGACCTAGACTCTGATTTCCAGCACTCCTGAATAGACACGTGGGCAAGACAAACAGGCTGGTGAGCCCAGGCTGGATTTGGGCCAGTAACCCAAAAAACGAACCCAAAAAATGACAAGCTGTGGTCTGGGCGAGAACACGAAATTGCCAACTCGCTTGTGCTCTTACAAAGCACCACAAGTCACACAAAATACCCTCCCAGTGATGCCATGGTGATTTTTTGCTTTTCTTTTATACCCCTTTTATACACTCTTTTATATAGCTTTATATATTCCTTGTGCCTTTAGCTTACACAGTTATAATTCTTTAAGTTCGATAACTCCCCTCAGACCCAGTATTTCGTTAAGTTTAGAGACTAAACATTCTAAAAGCCCAAAGAAACCAAGGTCCTCTCCAGAACACATTCTGTAAACAAAGCCAGGCCCATCCAGGGGGAGGGTCCCTTGGGTGGGGGTCTCACCCGAGTCCCTCATTGGGGAACCTTTGATAGATGTGCTAATTTTTGCAAGGCATATAATTGTAAACTCATCACATCGTGGGGGGGCCATTTCCTTCGGTGGGGACATCGGGGTGCATTTCCATGTGCATTTCATCACACCTAAGGATCCTTAAATAAATACCCAGGTAAAAACCCTTTCCCCTCCTAACTGTGTGCCGCTCTCTTGATTTTAAGACCAGGAAAAGGCATCACCAGGAGGAGGAAATGGCAGCACACAGAGCGTGCTGTGGGAAAAGCAGCCCTGTGCTTCCCTGTGTCCTGCACTGAGCCAGTCCAAGGCAGGAAAGGGTTCCGAGAATCTCTTCCAACAGCAGCACCGCGTGGTTTGGGTGAAGTGGGGAAGTAGAGGCAGAGCAGCTTCCATGTCAGTGCTTTGGGCAGAGGGAAAACCCCCCCAACCTCGAGTTCCAGTTCTGCATCGAGTCTCAGAGACGCGATAACAAGGGGAATTGTCAAATGCAGATGGCATTTTTACAGCTGCACTTCAACCTCACTGAGCATTCCCAGAGAGCTTCGGGACTCCCCATCCCTGGCAGTGTCCAAGGCCAGGTTGGACAGGGCTTGGAGCAGCCAGGGACAGTGGGAGGTGTCCCTGCCCATGGCAGGGGTGGCACTGGATGGGCTTTGAGGTCCCTTCCAACCCAAACCATTCCAGGATCCTTTGGCACTGGGATTGTTGGGGTGTCTGTGCAGGGCCAGCAGTTGGACTGGTTGATCCCAGGGGTCCGTTCCCACTCTGGATATTCTGAGATTCCCTGCCTGTCTCTCCACCAGCAGCTCCCCACATCATTCCCTGCTGGCTCTGCACTCATGATCTCAGTCAGAAATGCTTGGACAGCCGGACTGGACAATCCTTGAGGTCTTTTCCAAACTTCTGTGATTCCGTGGAACAGCCAGCGAGGCATCATCAGGACTGCCTGGTCCCTTCCTCTGCTGCTCCTCCCAGGAATGACTCAGAGCACAAAGCTCATATTTATACACCAGTGATGTGCAAAATCTGCTCAGGATGAGAAACTCTTTCAGCTTTAGCACGAGGGTAACACTGAATGCTTTCCTTAACACTTCCATTTCTGGAGACAGAGCAACATCAGAAATCAATCAATCCCAGCTTTAATTCGGAAGCTTCTCCAGCACAATTGGTGAAAACAAAATTCTCTTCGATTTCAATAAAATTGCAGCTACAAACCACTTAAAAATGAATATACACAGGGAGAGAGTGGCTCCAAACCAGCTGGTTTGGGAGCAGCTGAGGTCAGCTTTTACTCCTGAGGGGCTGGAGCGTGTCCAGGGAAGGGAACAGAGCTGGGAAGGGGCTGGAGAATTCCTGAGGGAGCTGGGAAAGGGGCTCAGCCTGGAGAAAAGGAGCTCAGGGGGGACCTTGTGGCTCTGCACAACTCCCTGACAGGAGGGGGCAGCCGGGGGGGGTCGGGCTCTGCTCGCAGGGAACAGGGACAGGAGGAGAGGGAACGGCCTCAGGCTGGGCCAGGGGAGGGGCAGGGTGGATACTGGGGAAATTCCTTCACGGAAGAAGTTGTCAGGTGGAGTCCCCATCCCTGGAGAGATTTCAAAGCCCTGTGGATGTGGCACTTGGGGACATGGGGCAGTGCTGGCCCGCCCTGGCACTGCTGAGGGAATGGTTGGACTCAATGATCTCAGAGAACTTTTCCAAGCCTAATGATTCCACGATAATACTCAATTCCTAAATTCCTGGAGTCATCACACCCTCCCAGATCACACCTGCACGAGATCCTTTCATCCCAGTGGATCCCACAGCCCGAGAGTCCCGAGCCCCAAACTGGAGCTCCAGCACAGCGCTGATGCCGCTGCCTTCAACAAGCACCTAAAAATAGGCTGCCATTCCCACCTGGGAATTCAGCCTGGCACAGCCACTCGTCCTCCCTCACTAATTGCTGTTAGAAAAGTCAGAATTATGTAGCCCAGTTCTGCAAAGCAGAAGGTTGGATATCCCAGGAGAGACGCTCCGAGCCCGAGCATCTTCCCCCTTTCCCGGGAGGCTCCCGCTGTTCCACCAGAGCTGCAATTAACAAGGGAAGCGCCTCCATTTTAAGGATTTCTTTCCCAAATTCTATAGGATGAATCAGTGAGTAAGGGCTGAACCCCTGGATTTCTCATGCTAAGTGGCCTTGGACTGCTATTTTCCATGTGGGTTTCCATGGCAATCGGCAGAACCCGGAATAAATTTGTTTTGTCATAATTGCTGCACAATTCTGGGCAAAGGGAATAAATAAATATTCTCTTACTATTTCTCCCAGCTCGACCCAGGAGCTGGAGCTTTCCTGAAGCTCCTGATTTAGTGAACAAGCTGAAAATCGCCAAATATGACGAATTTCAGCAATTATGATTATTTAGGATAACCAAACCCGAGCAGTGCCAGCGTGTGGGAGTGTTTATTAGTGTCTCCATGACTCAGAACTATTCCATCTTTAGAGCTTTTTCCCAGATTTTCCCCGTGCTCCACGACGTGGGGAGGAGAGAGCAGAGATTTGACATCAGCAGGATGTTTTTAGGGCTCGGAGAAGACAAACCAAAGGCTGAGCCAGCTCTGAGATCACCCCCAGCATTCCCAGTTCTACCAGTCCGGGATAAGGAGAGAAGACAGCCCTACCCCCTGTTCCCAGGAGACTGAGGCTGCTTAGAAATCATAAATTAATTTTGTGTATCTAATTATAAATCTATAAAATCATCCTAGGGAAGACCTTGGGAGACCCTTTCCTCTGCTGGTTTCCACGTCCAAGTTTCCCAGCAAGTTTGGATTTTAAAAAATTGGAATATATAACAGGAAATAATATAAAATAAAATATAATCTCAATATTTAAGTATAAAATATAATATTATGGAGTAGATAGCTGGACCTGGAAAATTTTTGGGGGGGGGAAGCTGTGATTCAGACACAGCCACGTGCTCTTACCTCAGCTTCCACAGTGACAATAAGGCAGTGGCCTGTCCCCAGAGAAATCCCAAGGGCAGGGTGGGGGAATTTTCCCTATTAATGACCTTTCCCTATGGCACATCAAGGGATGGACCAGTCAGCTGGGAAAACTACCCCTCCTGAGTGCTGTTTTTATCAGATTTCTCAGTTTCATGGTGTCAAAGCAGCACAAATGGGGTCATTTGCATTGGCAACTCTGGCTGCCTTTGCCAATTCTTTTTTTACAGTTTAATCTGGAGGAAGAAAATCCAAGATTTTTTTAGTTAAAACCCCCCAATTTTTAATTTACATCACCCCAAATGTCAGCAGTGCCACTTGCCCAGCTCCCCCCAACAGTGCCCACTGGGGAATTTCTATTTATTTGTGGGCTGACAACATGGAATTTTCTTCCTTGAAAAAAAAGTGCTGGAATTCCCATCCTCTACTCCCAGGACAAATATTTTTATGAAACTTTATCATAAACCAACAGCTCTGTGAGGAGATGAAAGAAACCAATGAGGATTTTGTGTCAAACCCATCGCAATAAAACACCGGTGGTTTGTGGGGTAAATAGAAAAACAAAAAAGAGAACCATGGGATCAGAAAATCATGGAATATTTTGGGTTGGAAGGGATTTAAACCCCATCCCATTCCACCCCGGCCATGGGCAGGGACACCTCCCACTATCCCAGGCTGCTCCAGCCTGGCCTTGGGCACTGCCAGGGATCCAGGGACAGCCCCAGCTGCTCTGGGAATTCCAGCCCAGCCCCTCCCCCCCCTCCCAGCCAGGAATTCCTAATTCCCAATATCCCATCCATCCCTGCCTAACAGAGAGTGTTGCTGAAAGAAACGAAAAAACCCACCCAACCAACCAAAAAAAGACCTAGCAAAAAATCCAAGCTGTCTCTGGTATTGGTAAGTGATCAGTTATTGATAAGTGATCAGTTATTGATAAGCTCTGGGGAGCTCTGCGTGGCGGCAGCCAGAGCCTGGCCTGGCAAAGGCCGAAGCGTTTCCCACATGGAAATGAGCCCACGGCTCTCCAGGAGCCGTTCTGGGGGCTGGCACAGGATTTTGATTTATTTTGTGGTTTGTGCTGCCAACGCTGCCCGGAAATGAGGAGCGACATCCCCCCCTTTGTGGGGAAACGGCACGGGACACATTTCAGCCGGGGAGTTAATAAATGTTCGCTTGGCCTCGCGCATCCTGCAAGCTCAACGCCTGCACTGCAAGTGGCTCCAGCATCAGAGGGATGTGGAGCTGCTGGAATGAATGCAGAGGAGGCCATGGAGCTGCTCCAAGGCTGGAGCCCCTCTGGAGCCAGGCTGGGAGAGCTGGGGGTGCTCACCTGGAGAAGAGAAGGCTCCAGGGAGAGCTCAGAGCCCCTTGCAGGGCCTAAAGGGGCTCCAGGAGAGCTGGAGAGGGACTGGGGACAAGGGATGCAGGGACAGGACCCAGGGAATGGCTTCCCACTGCCAGAGGGCAGGGAGGGATGGGATACTGGGAAGGGATTTCTGGCTGGGAGGGTGGGGAGGCCCTGGCACAGGGTGCCCAGAGCAGCTGGGGCTGCCCCTGGATCCCTGGCAGTGCCCAAGGCCAGGCTGGACGGGGCTGGGAGCAGCCTGGGACAGTGGGAGGTGTCCCTGCCCATGGCAGGGGTGGGATGGGATGGGCTTTAAGGTCCCTCCAACTCAAACCATCCTGGGATTCTGGGACTCCACAAATGTACACTTAAGGCAAGAGAAAGGATTGTGTTTTTATTACCTGGGCTAAAAAATCCGGAATTCCTGGAAGCAGAATTCCTTGTACCTCCAACTCATCTCTCCAGGGATAACCCAGGCCTCTTACAGACATTCAGCACTGCACATCATTCCCCGAAAATCAGCAGGAGCAACACCGGGAATAAATCCCGTTGTGTTTGTGGTATTTGTCCCTGAGCCGAGCTCTGTGCTCGGGGCTTTCAAAAATATAAAAACCACATTGAAATTACGAAAAGGACTTAAAATCGTGAGGACTCGGTGCTGAAGGATTCGGATGCTCCAGCGAGCCTTAATCCAACATCCCCATCCTGTGGCTTGGACCAGAACTGCAGAGTTTCATCCCAGAAACCCCGCTCCTGCTGCCACACAGCCGTGTGTGCACACTGGGCACGGAATTTTTCATTTTCATTACTTTCTTGCTTGAAATTTTCTTGGAAAAGGATTTTTCTATGGATCTGAGCTTGTAAAGAACTGGGAATTGTGTGTTTGACAGCCACGAAGCGCCTTTTAGTAAATCGAGAGGATCTTCATGTGAACACTGCCCAAGAACCTGAGAGCACAGCCTCCCACAAATACCTCTCACAAACTGGGCTCCCCGCATGAGCCAGGATGTGCCAGCTTCATCCTGCCCGACGGAAAAATAAGGAATAGGGAAGAACCTTGTGAAAAGGGGCTTTTAGAAGGTAATTAGTGACTTTCTGTGTCATACATGTCCCAGTGCTCTGAAACTCTTATAAACACTGTTCCTATTTTTTCTAGGATCAGGTGTTTCATTCCCACGAAATTCAGTGTTGTCTGTCCTTACAAAATGCCTCAGTCGATGGCACGAGGGTGGAAGGACTCACCAAAAAAAGCAAGACAGCACCAATCCAAACAAACTGCAGCTGAGACCGTCAGCACTCTGCTGTTCGTAGCACCCAGCCCAGCCTCTGGGGCCACACGAGAGAAAAAGCAACAACAACCACCACCAAACCCAGGTTCCTGCAGCCTAAACCAGAGTGTGACGGCTCCGACAACAGCTCCAGTGTTTGGACTGACTCCTGCATCACATCTGGGTGGCTGAGGGAGGGAACACGGCCACGGAATAGCTGGGGGCAGGATCCAGACCAGGAGCTGATCCAAACCAGGAGCTGATCCAGACCAGGACCAGGATCCAAACCAGGAGCTGATCCAGACCAGGACCAGGATCCAAAACAGGAGCTGATCCAAACCAGGACCAGGATCCAGACCAGGAGCTGATCCAAACCAGGAGCAGGATCCAAACCAGGAGCAGGATCCAAACCAGGACCAGGATCCAAACCAGGACCAGGATCCAGACCAGGAACTGATCCAAACCAGGACCAGGATCCAGACCAGGAGCTGATCCAAACCGGGAGCACCCCCCACGGTTGTGCCCCCACAGCCCAGATGGTCCCAGCCCCCATTCCAGGGAACACCCAAGTTTTATTTCTGTCAAAACTTTGTATTTTGGAAGATTATTATTACTGCTGGATACCTGCTGGAAATGCAAGGGCATTTGTGTCTGCTCTCCTGAACATGGGGAAAATTGCTGGAGAGGGGCTTTGGATAAGGACTTGGAGGCACAGGACCCAGGGAATGGCTTCCCACTGCCAGAGGGCAAGGACAGATGGGATGCTGGGAAGGAATTCCTGGCTGGAATTCCCAGAGAAGCTGTGGCTGCCCCTGGATCCCTGGCAGTGCCCAAGGCCAGGTTGGACAGGCCTTGGAGCAGCCTGGGACAGTGGGAGGTGTCCCTGCCCATGACAGAGGTGGAATGGGATGATCTTTAAGGTCCCTTCCAACCCAAACCCTTCTGGGATGACCATGGCAAACTGGAGATGTGCCAGATGCTCAGGGCACCCTCTAAGCCCGGCTTAACCCCCCTCAAGCTCAAACCAAGTCACAGCTGCCATGGCCAGCGGGGAAGCTGGGGAGGCAGATCCCTCGGGGTCCCTTGGGATGCGCTGTGTCAGGAGTGGTGGCCCCTGTGCTGAGCACACGGACGCCTCCCCTTCCAGATGGTCATGGATTTCCATTAATGCTCTGAATTTTGGGGGGTTTCTCTCCGCACAGCATTTTGTTTCCATAGGAATAGTGCAAGCTCATCCAACCCTGAACTGTTGCCTTTTAGGT
The DNA here is from genome assembly GCA_013400235.1 of Oriolus oriolus. NCBI lineage: Eukaryota > Metazoa > Chordata > Aves > Passeriformes > Corvidae > Oriolus > Oriolus oriolus. The sequence continues at coordinate 118,417 of VXBT01007937.1, forward strand.
CCAACCCAAAAAGGGCTTTTTAGGAACAAAGGATTTTACTCCCTACAAACCAGTAACACGTGGGTGGACACAGCAGAACCAGTTCAGAGGCCTGACAGGGGATACTGGGGAGCCAGAAACCATCAGCACAGTGCATTTTGGTTTGGGCTTGTATTAAAATATACTCTACCAAGAAGGTGTTCTAATAATAGAACTGAATAAGAAAAAAAAAACCCAGGGATTTTATTAAAATACATTGTACCAAGGAAGGGTTCTAATAATAGACTTGAACGGGAGAACAGCGTGGCTTGGAACTGCTGTGTGGAGCAAAGTTACCCCTCTCCAAGCCAGACTTAGCTGAAATTCCCCAAACCCCAGGGAACTGATGCTGTAGCTCGTTAGCTGCTCATTAGCATATGTTCCATTAGCATATGGCCAGGGCCTGAACTGAAGTCCTTTGATATTTGACGAAGGCCATGCTGCATGTGGCACTGAGTCACAATCCCAGACTGGCTGGGGCTGGAAGGGACCTTGAAGCTCATCCTGTTCCACCCCCTGCCACGGGCAGCGACACCTTCCACCGGAACATAAATAATTGTGCTTCAAAAACGACGTGAAACGGGGGGAAACTGCGCAGATGCCTCATGGAAACGCACACGAGATCGGTTAAATATAGCCCCGGCAGGCTCCTCGCACAAGACAATAAAATATTCCGAGTGTCTCTCTTTAGCATCTTGAAATTCTGCTCGCTGCATCCGCGGCAAAATCCAAATGGTTTTCCACGATTGCCACCCCCTCCCTCAGCGCTGAGCCCCTCTCCCCCCTCCATCTCCTCGTTCCACTCCTCTCCCCGTCGTGCCCACGCCGCTCTGCCCACTCCTTTATTATCATGAAAATCACACTTCCACTTGTTCTTTCCACAACGTTCTGTATCCTTGGAGCCGATTTTAGGTCCAAAGCTGTTCCATCTTCACCTTCCACATCCTCCTCAAAGCCCTTCTCTTCCCGCAGCCCTTCCCCAACGGCTCCTTGCTGGTGGATGCTCTCTCTGCTGCAGTGGAGGAGTTCAGATCCCAGCCCAGCTGCTCCTCAGATATTCCTCATGGATAACTCCTAGGGCTGCACACGGCATTCCTCTAAATACCCCTTTAGCTTGCAGAAATACCAATAATATATCTGTATTTTACACCCACAAAGACGCGGTGGGCAGCAGCATCCTTCACTTCCTTCAGGAATATCTTCCAATTCCTTTATCTCCCCACCCAGTTCCAAAGGTTTTGTGTTGCCCAGGGCCTTGGCTTGAAGGCCACAGCTCCAAAGGTCCTAAATCCATGGATATACGCACACAGGAGCAGCCTGCACCTTCCTAAACACACATTTATTCCCACAGATCCTTCAAAAACAGCCGAGGGATCTCTCCAGAGATCTCCAAAGTAGGAGATGGAAACTCTCACGTGGGAAGGCTCTGGGAGAAAATTTAGGAGCCCCTTTTCCAAAAGGGTCTTCAATGAATGGGTCTGCCGTGAGGAAAATCAAGAAACATCCGGAGCTGCAAGTTCAGCCAAAGTTTAGAGACGATGTAAAAAGAAAGGTGGGGCCAAGAGAAGACATTTGAGTCAATGTAGGTACTGTAGAAATTCAGGGCATGATTCATTCGCCAAAAAAACCCTGAACCCCCTCCGTAGCTATTTCCAAGGAGGTACATCCATAATTTATGTGGAACAGGAGTGGGCTGCAATTTCCCCCACACTGCTCCTGCATAAATTACACCGGCTTGTAATTCCCCAACTCCTGGTTTTGCTGCCTGTCAGGGGTAACCTATCCTTTCACCATCCCAGAAATCAGAGGCACCAGTGAAAAAAGGAAGGGGAAGGGTCTGCAGGTGGAAGAACTGCGAGTTGGACTTGGGGTGCCACGAACTGGGAGAGGTGAGGGGTTGGCTGTGAGGGGGATTATTTATGTTATTTATGAGCAGAGGTTACAGAAACCTACAAAAGCCTCTGAAATCACCAGCACTCAACACAGACAGGACTCAGAGCACAAGAGCATGAAGAAGTTTAAAATATCAAGAGATTTGTCATGGAGGGATGTGAGCTGCTTCCCCACTTGTGGATGGTTTGGAGCAGAAAAATCCCTGAGTGCATTAAATGGATCCACAAAACATTTCCCAGCCCTGGGGGAGACCAAGGCCAGGCTGGATAGGCTTTGGTGAGGGTTTGGGGCCAAGGAAATTTGCTTTGTGAAGGTTTGGCCCCTGAGTCAACTGAGAGAACAGGGACCACGTGCTGAAGTCAAGACAATCTCAGCACCGTGCAGAAATCCTATCAACTACATCCCTGGAAAAATCCCCTGGAGAAAGGAGAGGGGCAGAGGCTGGACAGGAAGGGTGTCCATGGAGAGGCCATCCCATGGCAGGAGGCAGCAGATGACTCCTGATGGCCTTGCTGCTGTCCCCTTGCTGCCACTGCTTGTACCAATCCTCTCCCCAGCTGTGCAAGGAGAAAGGAAAAGGAAAAGAACCAATCCAGAAAGAAAAGAGAAAGGAAAAAAAAAGGGATGAAAACAGAGGAAGCTGCTCCAGGACCAGTGAGCATGGCTAGGACACATTTAACTGCTCCCTAAAGCAACAGGGAAAATTTTCCTCCCAGAACACCTAAGAATGAGGGGAATGAAGTGACAGAAGATGAGTTATGAAAGAGTCACCCACTCTTGAGGGCCACTGCCCACATCTTGTGCTCACAGACTCTTTGCACACAAACCAGAGACAGATTCCACTTCTCCTTTCTTGGTCTTTTCCCCCCGCCTCCTTTTCTCCTTCTTCCTCTCGCTTTTTTCCCTGCCCCTGGTTTTTGTCAGGTTTTGGGGAGCTCTTTATTTTTATCCCTCAGTCTGTTCCCATCACTCAGCCAATGTGAGACCCCATCCACTGGGCAGCTCTCATTAGCTGGGGAGGGAGTGTCACAGCACTGCCACTTTTGAGGGACAAACACAAGCTGTGACACGCAGAACGGGAAATAAAAGGCATGAAAAACATTCCCAGGAAAAACAGAAACAAACAAAAAAGATCCCACGTGCTGTCCTTACCCGAATTTAACTAGTTACTATAGTAAAAATTTGGGATTTCCCCTCTTCCCACTCTTTTTGTCTGGTACAAAAGTGGGTAATGAGGCAGCTGCTGAAATTCAGTGCAGAGGAACGAGAGGCACTGGTGAAAAGGAGACAGCCGAGGCAAGGCCAGAGGCCAGAGGAGTTTTTGAAGGAGAAGGAAGATGGAAGTGGAGATGGAAGAGGAAAGGGAAGAAGAGCAGGGCCATGAGCTGCAGGAGAGGAAACAGCCTCAAGTTGTGCTGGGGGAGGCTTAGACTGGATATTAGGAGCAGTTCTTTCACGGAAAGGGTTGTAAAGCACTGGGATGGGCTGCCCAGGGCAGCGTGGGGTCCCCATCCCTGGAGGTGTTCAGAACACGCGTGGAGGTGGCACCTGGGGACACGGGGCAGGGGTGACCACGCTGGTGGTGAGGGGTGATGTTGGACTTGATGATCTTAAAGGTCTTTTCCAACCTTAACCATCCCGTGGTTCATCCCACAAGGATCCCTCCCACCCAGCACCCACCCCACGCTCTCACCGTGGCTCTGGCTCTCCCATCTCCTCTCCCCACCCTCCTGGTGCCGTTTTAACCCCAGCTCACTCTTCACTTCTGTGCATCTCCACATGACCTTCTCCTCCAAGGAAGCGGGCTCCATTTGGAATTCCTGGATTCCCTGTCCTCCCATCACAGCCCCCATCACAGAAATGTGAAGATAATGTCCCAGCCAGCCCAGCACCACCAGCTCTCCCCTCTGCCACCCCCAGGTCACACATCTCCTTCACCCACAGCAGAGCAGAGTTATTGTCCCACGAGATGGAGCTTTTCTCCCCCAGTCTCGACGTGTGGGGAGCAGGGAGAGGGAGGAGAAGATGATCCTGCTGGCCCAAGATGCTCAAAGCCAAAGCAGGAGGAGAATATTTCAGCCCTAATTACCAGCAGGCACCTAAGATGAATGCCTGGCTAGAGGGTTCATCATCTCAGGCCATTAACCTCGACTGGTCATTAAGGCCCAAGAAATGCCAAGTGCTGAGGGCATTTTCATCACTGTGTGATGAATAAAAGAGAGGAGGGAAAAAACCCCACCACGTTATGAAATGTCTCCTAATGGGAAAATCAGTTCCCACTGCTCAGAAGAGATCACCCAAGGAATGACCCCAACTAATTCCCAATACAAAAATTCCACTCGTGCACTTTTAAGTACGGAGGGAATTTGGCATAAAAGGCTCCAAAAACACTTCACAAAAACAGGAGTGAACGTTTATATGCCATGTGCTGTCCCTAAGAAGGTCTTGTCCAGGGGAAGGTACCCTGAGCCCTTGAGGTAGAAGCGGAGAATGTAACTCACCACAAGAACTTGGGCAAGCAGAATCCAAATCCAAATCCAAGATGGAATTTGGCTGGAAAATCCTCACATAATCCACCTTTCTCTTTGGAAAGGGACGTGTAATTCTGTCATTGTCAAAGCTTACTGGAGTCACAAGTGAGGAGCATGACTGGGATTTTCCTCCAGGACATGGCTGGGATTCTCCTGCTTAAACCCAGGTGTCACCCAGCAAACCCCAATAATTATCCCAACAGAAGGGTTGTCTTGACTTCCAAAGGAGCGTTTTCAAAAGGTTTTTGCAAAATTCCGGCCTAGAATTGTTTTACTGCCTTGCCTGGCCCGGGATCTCCAATTTTTCCAGGGATATCAAACTGCATTAAGTGCAGTAACCTGCGGAGATGTGGAGACACGGGGGCAGCTCCCGCTGTCCGGATGGATAAATGGGAAAAGGATGCATTATGTAAGCTGGGAAAAGAATGGCTGGGTGAGCACTAAAACCACCAGCCTGGAGGAAAAACCACCATAAAGCACAAACGACAGGAGAAACAGGATCCAAGGAAAACCAGGCGGGGGTTACAGCTTATTCCTTGCAGGAAAAGATGTCCCAGGCCAGACCCGAGCACTGCAAACTGTCAGGATTTAAAGACAATTTTACTTAGGGACGTTAAATCTCCTATTTGGGACAAAAAAAGGTTTTCCCTAAAGCGGGATGCTCATCATGGAAGTGTCAAGGAAAGGGAATGCCAAGGGTTTATTATTCAGTGGGAATGTGATGGGTGTAAGTACCAGGATGAGTTTCCCCAGAACCTTCCAGTGTTTAACACCCCCTGGCCCAGCTCTCACCAATCTCCACCCCCAGGTCCCTCTGCCAGCAGCACAACCCACAGGGGTTGGAGTGGGGACACTCAGGGACCAGGAGGCACCACGGGAATGCCGGCACCGAAATTCCCAACAGCCCCGCGGGAGCAGCACCTCCCACAGACGGGGTGAGGTGTGAAAGGGCACAGAAACCCACGGGGTTTGTACCAGGGCAGGGATCTCCAACCTCGCTCCCTGTGCTTCAGGAAAGCTTCCCATTTTTGTTAGAGGGAAAGGGGAAGGCAGGCAAGGCCTTGGTATTCCCAATCCCAATTCATCTGGAAACCTCATTACCAGCAGCCAAAAATTCCTACAGTAGAGGACAGACACGCTGTCACCCCAACCCTCTCAATTGTCTCAGCTGTCACATTATCCATCAGCGGGTAACAAAAGGTTTAGCTGGAATATTGGGAAGGAATTCCTGGCTGGGAGGGTGGGGAGGCCCTGGCACAGGTGCCCAGAGCAGCTGTGGCTGCCCCTGGATCCCTGGCAGTGCCCAAGGCCAGGCTGGAGCACCCTGGGATAGTGGAAGGTGTCCCTGATGGAACTGGATGAGCTTTAAGGTCCCTTCCAACCCAAACCAGTCTGGGATTCTGGGATTCTTTTTATTCCATTTGACTATCAGCCAAAAACTCCTTCAGGAGCAGATCTTTTAAACATGGCAAGTGGCTCCAGAATGTTAGATTTTATTTTCCTAGAGCTCTGCTTGATTATTTTTCAGAGCCAATTTCGAAGATTATTCACATCAGGCTTCCCCCCCTAACCCTGACACCAACAGAAAGGAATCCAGGAGCTCTTTTTTCCAACTCTGTGGGTCCCCCAAAACCTAAGGGGTGTAGGATAAAAAGCTATTTCTGTCTCTGCCGTGTTCTTTTCAGAGCAACAGCGCACATTTGAGCACGGAGTCCCATGCAATCATCATCTCTGCTTCCCCCACGCTCCGCACAATCCATGGGATGTGTGCTGGTGTCCATAGAAACGGCGGCACAGCCCCGGATCTCCTCCCAGGGCTCCCCTGGGATCACACCAGGCACCACCCAGCAGAAACCCTGGGCCTGAAAACCAAACTGGTGGCACTGGGAGGAGGAGGTGGGCGGTGGGAGGTGGTGATGGAGCTGCCCGGGGAGTTTCAGTCCTGGATTTAACTCAGGGTGGATCAGGTCACGTAGGATTCCTGAATTCCAGGCTCCTCATTGCGGGAATGGGGGCAGCGAGAGCACTGTGCATTCATACCCTACATATTTATATTTGGTTTATATTTATACTTTATTTATATGTTTATACCTTTAAAAAAATAGATATTTACACGTTTGTAAAGGTATTTTTTCATTCTTACCTATTAAATATTGAAGGGGGATAGAAAGAGCATCGTGCATTCATACCCTATATATATATTTATACCCTTTTTTATAGATATATTTACACGTTTGTGAAGGCATTTTTGACTTCTTACCTATTAAATATTGAAGGGGGACAGCAAGAGCATTGTGCATTCATACCTTATATAAATGTACACATATTTATATTTTTATATATATTTATATCCTTTGCATTGTGCATTCATACCTTATATCAAAGGTATTTTTTAATTCTTAATTCTTTAATTCCTTTAATTCTTATTCTATTTAATATTGAAGAGGGACAGCAAGAGCATTGTGCATTCATACCTTATATAAATGTACACATATTTATATTTTTATATATATTTATATCCTTTTTTATAGATGGGAGCCTGGGCAGTTAAAGGCATTTTTGAATTCTTACCTAGGAAATATTGACGAGGGACAGCAAGAGCATTGTGCATTCATACCCTGTAAAAAATACGTATTTCTATTTATACCCTTTTTTATAGATACATTTCCATGTTTGTGCAGGTGTTTTTTCATTCTTACCTCTCAAACATCCCCCATTCACATCCTGCTCCCATTCTGCTGCTCTAACCACGGAAATGCCTCGCTGGAATAACACCGCTTGACTAAAGAGAATTAATTTTATAGGTCACGCTCCACAAAGACACGTAAACAAACACCCACAGCCAGCACAGAGGCACAGATGACTCCCAAATGCCCCAAATTTGGGATGAGGAGTAGCCAAATCCTATTTTTTCTCCGTCTCTACGCTGCTCTCTATTAATATCTGACTTTTCTTGGGTGACTTTCGGCTATTTTCAACCCCAAACCTTGTTGCCATGGAGACAATAAGCCGGTCAGCACATCTGCTGGAGAACAGGACACGGGCTTTGGAACGGCACAATTCCAAAGGCTGGGACTTTTCTGAATCCACGGAACAGATCCCGTGAATTCAGCGCTGCCTCCCGGGTTTCTGACGATTCCAGCGGCGCTGGGGACGTGGATCGTGTCCCAATTCCGTGTGCTGCCCCACACCTCGGCATGGACATCACCCCTGGACCTGCTCCGAGGCTGTAGAGGCTCCAAACACAGCCAGAAATAAAACAGCCGGGGGATTTTTCCTTGGAAAAACACAGCCGTGATCGGGATTTGCTTGCAAACACAGCACGCGCAAAATCGCTTTCTAACGGAGCACCAAGTGAGAACTTAATTGGGGATTCAATTAGAACATTAAGAAACATTCAATTAAGCCTCCCGGTGCCACAGAGATTCCCAGCCACGCAGCTTTCCGGAGGAAAAACGGGAATGTGCCGAAGGCTGCCGGCTTCGGCGCGGCTGTGGTGACGATAGAATTAAGGAGAGAAGCCAATTTTCCTGCTCCTTGTTTTATAATTTAAAAAAAAAATCCGTTTTATTTCCCTTTTTTACTGTTGTTTCAACCTTGTGAAGGTTCATGGAGTCACAGAACATCCCAAGTGGGAAGGGAGTCGCAAGATCATGGATCCAGCTCCTGGTCCTGCACAGACCCCCCAACAATCCCACCCTGGGCATCCCTGGGAGCGTTGGAACAACGCTCCCAGGGATGCCCAGGGTGGGATTGTTGGGGGGTCTGTGCAGGGTCAGGAGCTCTCGGGAATGCCCCTGGAGCTCTCAGGAATGTGCCCATTCCCTGGGGAGCCTGGGCAGTGCCCAGCACCCTGTGGGGGAAGAACCTTTCCCTGCTCTCCAGCCTGACCCTCCTCTGGCACGGCTCCGTAAAGGACACGCTCCAAGTCCACTCACGTCGGGAAACTCTGGGAAAGGCATCCCATCACTCTGACCTTATCCACACAGGCAGCATCCTGCAGGAACTTCAGGGAGAGATGTCCTCTGGATGTCCTGGAACCCTCGGGCCCACCTGGAGCTGCCCAGGTGAGCACCTTCCACACTGGAAGCCGTAGGGAAGCGGGGTTTGACTCCATCCCTCGTTCTCCCAGGATTTCCTCTCCACAGTTGTCACTGTGACCCTCACCAAGGTCACTGCAGACATTCCAAAAACCCAGCTCTGCCCGTTGGTGGGATGGTCTCTCTCCAGCTGCCACAGGACAACTCCACTGGGAAGCTCCCCAGTCCAGCACAGGGAAATCCTGCCATGGATCATCCCAGTGCAGCCCTGACACCGGGGATGGCCCCATCTCTGCCCTGCAGAGAGCAAACCATCCTCAAAAACCACCTGGAATTAAACTCAGGCCATGAGGACTGACAAACCAACAGCATCAAGTGGCCAAGGCCAGGCTGGATGGGGCTTGGAGAACCCTGGGACAGTGGGAGGTGTCCCTGCCCATGGCAGGGGGTGGAATGGGACGAGCTTTAAGTCCCTTCCAACCCAAACCATTCCAGGATTCCATGATTCTGTGACATCAGCAGGTAACACTGCTTTCCCCCAAAGCTCCAAGGACCTTTTGTAAACCTTTCGTAAACTCTGTGGTGCTGAATGCAGGAGAAAACTTCAAAGCAGAGCAAAAGTCAAGCAAGACACCCTGGGTACATTTATTTCACTCCAAGCCTTAATTCCCCTCGTTGATTCTACCTAAATATTTAGATTTACACAGTCAAATCTTGACTTTTACAAACGAAATCCACCGTCTGTGACTCCTTCAAATGGCTTAAGCTGAGAGCTGCTGAGCTGAGCACCCCGACTGCAGCAGGGACGAGGCACGGCCACGCCAGGGCTGCTGCTCTGGGGAGAGAGGGCTCAGCCTTTTATTCACCTGTCAAGTGCTCAAACAGCTCCCAAACGCTGCACAGAGGGAAGAAAGAGCCCAGCCCCGTGCCTAAGGAATAATCACACTCCATGACAGTAAGCTGTATTTTAGAAATTAATGACTCATGGCAGGATTGAGCTCATCCTGCTGAATTACTGAACCTCTGCTCTGCTCCTTTGCAGACACGTATTTTATCCATTTAATCAGCGCTGGATTTTGAGGAATGCCTGGATCACTGCAGGCCCCCACTGGAATGGACCCTGCTCCCAGCAGCATCTGCCTCCAGTGGAGACCAGAGTCCCCATGTGATACTCTGAGTCCTCATGCTGAGGAAAAGGATTCTGAGACAAAAAAATGCCGAATTCTGGGAAGAATTCAGATGCACATCGAAAAGTTCATCAAGAAATGGTCACTGACGAGCAGAACCCGATTGAAACAAGGCCACAGAACTCTTTTTAAAGATTCTAAATTCTTTTGTCGCAATGTCCCCAACCTTTAAAGTGTTGTTACAGCCTGAGAGCTGCTCTGATAACAGAAAATGCTGGGTTTCTTTTCCTCTCAATATTACACAGGAAAAATTGTATTTACAAAGCGGAAGCACAAGCGCTGCCAGAGATGCAGCACCAGGTGTAACTAAGTCTCAAAAGAAAATTGGCTCCAACCTCAACTATCTCTAAAGAAGCAGCAAAAAACTTCCAGAAATAAACTGCACGTCTCTAAATATAGTTTTGTGTGAAGTTAAATGTCCTTGGGCTGCTCGGGGACGCTCAGTGGCTTCACTTGAAGTCTCTGGCACAAGCTGGGAAGGATTTCCACTGATTCCTATGAATGTTTCAAGGAGGTTTTATTACAAGGCCCTGCTGGTACCAAAAAATCCCCTGAAATCATCGAGTCCAACTGTCCCCAGCACTGCCCAGGCCACCACTGACCCCTGTCCCCAAGTGCCACATCCACAGGGCTTTGAAATCCCTCCAGGGATGGGGACTCCAGTGCCCCAGGCAGCCCCTGCCAAGGTGGGGTGACTCTTTCCATGAAGGATTTTTCCCAATAACCACCCTGCCCCTCCCCTGGCCCAGCCTGAGGCCGTTCCCTCTCCTCCTGTCCCTGTTCCCTGCGAGCAGAGCCCGACCCCCCCGGCTGCCCCCTCCTGTCAGGGAATTCCAGAGAGGGAAAAAAATCCCTCTGGATCCCCCTTTTCTCCAGGCTGAGCCCCTTTCCCAGCTCCCTCAGCTGCTCCTGGGGCTCCAGACCTTGAGGTGTGAGGGAGAACATTCCAAAGGAATGAGGAGATTCTTCAATCTCACCTGCACAAGGGCTGCAGTTGGGTCAACAAAAAGCAAAATGTGTAAATATTCCTCTGGGAGACACCTGGAGAGGAGGAGAAGGAGAAAGAGGAGGAGGAGAAGGAAAAAAAGGAGGAGGAGGAGGAGGAAGGGAAGCTGAACTTCCACCCCCAGCATTCCAAGAAGTGATGGATGCTCTGACACAACCTCTGCGCGCTTGTTGCTCTCCACAGGTCCCAACTTTTGTCAGTGAAATAAATCCCATTAGAAATCCCAGGGAATACGACTGATACTGCCAGAATTCAAAGGGAAAACAGCAAATCCTGTGCAGTCCCAGGTCACCAGGGCTGGGAACACAAAAGCTCCCAGAAAACAGAGCCAGGAGCTCCGATGCCAGCCCTGTGTGCAGTCACAGCACACGTTCCCAGCTGCCCTACTTAGTGTCTTATAATTGACTCCTGTCCCTTCAGGGGCTTCTTGGCTCTAATTGAGCAGCACCTGCCACGTCAGAGGAGCAGTTTTGTGCACCCATTCCTTGCTCAAAGGCCACACTTGACCCCTCCAGTGCCAGCTTTGCTCCCAGCCTTGGCTGTGCCACCGGATTCGGGGCCCATCCCACCAGCTGGGAATCTCCTGTGTCGGGAGTCACTCCGGGACACCGCGGATCCCACTCACTTTGGGGGTTTTTAAATATCATCCCACTGATTTCCAGCACACCCCTGTGTGTTCTTGGGAGTACAGGACTACATCTGTGCCTTCCAATGAGGCGCTTCCCACAGAAAAAAGGGGCAGGGGCAGCTTCCCACACGGAGAGGCTGGAGCTGGGAGCTCTGTCCTTGTGGACACATACCCAGGACTCAGCACCACAGACCCTCTTTGCTTCCCACCACACGGTGTGGACAAAAAAAATGCAAATCCAAAAGCTCCTCCAAACGTTGTTCCCTTACTAAATTAGACTGAGCAATGGATCGAAACCAAAAATTAAATGCAACATAATGAAAAGTCAAGTAATGAGTTCAAATCCCAGGGAGCTGCATCTCTCCCGGCACAGAAGGAAACCAAGGATAGAATTTCCATAGGTATTGTGGACTTGGGCAAGAAGCTGGTGCTCAGTTTTTAATGTACACAAGATCTACAAAAGGTTTAAACCCCTTTGGGACACTGATTACAAATCCCACTGACAGAATTCCTATTTGTTTTTAAATTAGACCTACAAGCACCACAGTGTTACCTGAAGCTAATCCCTGCTGCTGGGACTTTCTGTTCCACTTCTGCTTGGAGAGCCTGATCATTATTAGGGAAAACTTCCCAATGGGAAGGTAAAGGACAGGAAAAAACATCCCACCACCTGATTTGCCTGTTATTAATTGGCAGTGCCCATCCGATGTGTAAAGCAACACCTCAGGGGGGTCAGGAGTCAAGTGAGTGCCCCCAATCCTTCCAAAACCACACAGGCAGAGGCCAGGCTTCCAAAGTCCCAGGTCATGTCCTGCTCCCTCAGACACCAGGTGCTCCAGGTGATGCCAGTGACCCTCTGCCTAAACCACACACCCCGAGTTTCCATGTGGCACAAATCCACCTCTGGAAGCAACACTGCTGCCGAGCTGAGAGCTCCTCCAGGACATCTCCCAGGAGCGCCCACGGCCGCCGGCAGCATCTCCTCGGCTGCCACAACACCCCAGCATAACCCAAAACTGCCTTTCTGTTCATTTATCCTTGTTTCAACTCCAATCTCCACGGCTCAGATCACACGGAACGTCAGGTTCTTCCTGAGACTCTCACATGTCACCCTGGAAATGGGGACTGCCAGCCCGACACGGCTGCTCCGGCTCTGCTCCGGCCTGGAGCGGTGACAAGGAGATGCCACCAAGCAAAACAAAACTTCCCTGGGTTACTTAAATCCCTTTCCCTGACAGACCAACCTCCATGTCCTGAGCACAACATGCTTCCACGCATGACAAGCATCCCTGAAGCCATCAAGGGCCCAGTTCTGCTTTCCCTGAGCTTCCTTAAATTCCTGCTGAAGTCACTGAGGAATCTGGGATACGGGTTCATGCTCTGGGAAACGTTCCACATCCTGTACTTCGAAATCAAATTGATAACATTTACTGCAAGCAGCGTTTTCCAAGTGAGGGTGATGCTTCAGGGGGACTCAGGATGTCAGTCTGTGTTTGAGCGAGGGACAGCTGGCAGGCAGGAGTGGGAGACTGGGAATAGAGATGGAAAAGGGGAGCAGGGAAGGAAAAGGGTGACAGAGAAGGAAAAGGGGAATGTTTTCAGGAGGTTCCATGCTGATGGCTCCCAGTGCTCTTGCAGTGCACGGGGCTGCTGTGGAATCAGCTCTGAGGAGCCCCAACCTGAGATGCCGATGCTCTCGACACATTTAAAATAATTTTTTCCCAGAAATCCTAAAGTCGGGAGATCGCTAAAACCTCCGCTTCCATTCCCTAAGCCGAGTGCATCTCCCGGTGTGACAGGGAAATGCCCACCGGGTCAGCCGCAGCTGGGAGCCCAAGGCGAGGACAATCCACGGTTTGTCCGGCTGAAGCACGGCCGCGGCCGGGACCCGGGGCCGCTCCCGGCGCTCCCGGCTCCCAGCACAGCAGCCCCGAGCCCAGCCCGAACTCCCGCGCTGTTCGCAACTCGTGCGGTGCCCGGAGCCGGGGCCGGAGCCTCCCCCGGCAGCGGCACCGCCACCTCCGGCTCGGGGGTCCCGGCCCCGCCGGCACCGGCGGGACGGAGCCGG
>VXBT01007937.1:131992-154195 GCA_013400235.1 Oriolus oriolus
CCAGAGCCCTGAGCCCGGCCGGGCCCTGTTCCAACCGGGATGGGAGCGGGGGAGCCCCGCCGATGTGGGGACAGGCTGGGAGAGAGCGCTGGGGGTGCTCACCTGGAGAAAGGAAGGCTCCAGGGAGAGCTCAGAGCCCCTTGCAGGGCCTAAAGGGGCTCCAGGAGAGCTGGAGAGGGACTGGGGACAAGGGCTGGAGGGACAGGACACAGGGAATGGCTCCCACTGCCAGAGGGCAGGGATGGGTGGGATATTGGGAATTAGGAATTCCTGGCTGGGAGGGTGGGCAGGCCCTGGCACAGGATATTCCATTCCCCTGGATCCTTGGCAGTGCCCAAGGCCAGGCTGGACGGGGCTTGGAGCAGCCTGGGATCGTGGGAGGTGTCCCGGTGGATTGAGAAACTCTTTAAGGTCCCTCCCAGCCCAGCCCAGTCTGGGATGACGGTGGCAAACTGGGCTGAGCTGGGGATGCCCTGGGCAAGCAGCACCCTCTGAGCCCACCTTGACCCCCTCCAACCGAGCCCCAGCTGGCACAACCCCTGGCCAGCCCTTCCCACATCCATCAGCACCGACTGGCATCAACTTCCAGCCATGGAGAGAGTTTCCATTTCCAGGGCACGGAGGAAAACAAGCTAAATCAGGAGATGATGTGTTGGAAGCTGAAATGTGAGGAAGAGTTGGAAGCGGGACCTGGATTTCCTGCTTCCCACTCCTGAGCTTCACCTACAGGCACATTACACCTCCCACTGGGATGAGCAAGAGGAGGAATGTGCACATCTTCGGAGTGATCTCACACCTGCACGCTCTGAGCACACACAGCAATCTCTGGTGAGGGTCCAACCCAGCAAACCTCCTCCTCCCTCGCTCCAGACACCAAATCCTTTAATTCCTTGGATGAAAAGAGCAGCCTGGTTTCTCTGTCCAAGATGAATGTGGGTCATGAAGGCTGTAGTCTAAATTAGATTATTTTTATATTCAGTTTCATCATTAAATTGGTCCTAGGAAGGCACTTCTGTTTAAACATTAATCATGGGGTGGCTGCTTTCCCAAGGAAAGATTCTCTCCGGAGACCCAACGGATCAGGGTCTCACTCCACGGCTGAGATTCAAAAGGAAAAACAAGCCAGCATTTCCCAATAATTCAGGATATGATTTGGCTTTATAAGGTTGACTTTCAGCCCGAAGTGACCCCAAATCAACCCACTGGGGTCAGCAGCTCCAAAGGGCTGTAAAGAAACGATGAAAACCAGTGATTTATGTGTGAATGACAATTTTGGGGGCTGTTCTCAGGGACATCAGGCTCCTTGCAGGCATTTTTGGTGTCCACGCACAGCTTTAGCAGCAGGATCAAAGCACAGGGATTCATCCTGGTTTGGGATGAGGCAGAATCCTCAGCCATGATCACACGACTCCGCTCTTGCCTCTTTTCCCAGGGAATTCTCCTGGGTGTGCTTGTTAACAAGCGTTACTCATTCCACAGACACCTCTCAGTGCAGGCAGGGGCAGCGCCGGGGAGCTCTCAGGAAAGATGCACAGATAAAAATAAGGAAAGAAAATCATCTTCACCTCAGGAAATAAACCCCGAGAGAGGCCACAGCATCGAGGGACAGAGTCCCACAAGCGCAGGGCCATCCCCCACCGAACCCTCCAGCGCAAAGAACACACCACATCACCACTTGGAAGGTTTCAACAATCTGATTTTTAACATTATTTCCGGAGCCAATTGGAGAGACAAAGCGTGGGTGACATCAGGTGACAGAGCACAACCCCTCAGACCACTCCGTGTGGGGTGACAAATCGAACACACAACAGGTCCCCAGCTCACACCGAAGGAAATGGATCTAACAGTGATATTTAACACCCATGAAACAAATATATCACAATAAAAGGCTCGTTAGAAAGTTGCCCAGGTTCCTATGTTAAGGGTTTATATGAAAAAGCAGGAGTTCTCCACCCTGAATTCCTGATAGAAAACAGCAGGTAGAAACCTAAGGTAGAAATCTGGAGTTAGAGAAATCCTTTGGCAGCATGTTCAGTTACAATCAGGCCTTAAAAATAAATATGATCATGTCTACAAGTATGAAGAGAAACACCACCCCCCTCTAAATACACTGGTTTAATAATAATTAAATTATTTTACACTATCTACAAGTTGCATATCACAGAGTTAGGAGTAGAAGAGGTGACAGAAGGACAAATCCTGCTTTTATAAAAGTTCAGGCATGTGTGGAGCTGTGTAGAAAATCTCAGACAAATGAGTATATACATTATTTATACTTAACAATTAACATCAGCAAATCACATCTGGCTGGCTCAATTTGAAGATTCCTCTTGGCCCAAAGCTCAGAATCGAAAAAACCACCAATCTCAATTTCCTAACAAACACGGAGAATTCATAGCAACGAGAGCAAGGTTTAGTTTGACCACAGACCAACAGGGAACAAAGTAAACTCTGACAAATAAAAGCTCCAAACAATAAGGATTTGGAACAGCAGCACTGAAATCAATTCATTCCCTCGAAAGACACAAGGAACAAGTTATCAAAATGCTTCAATATTGCCACGTGTGTTATTTGTACTGAGCTACTTCCAGGGGAAGGATCAAGACAAATCAAAGTCATGTCCAAAGGAAAGACAAAACCCTCCTTCCAACTGCACACATTCAAATAAAAAGTGATTTAAAGAGCAGGTGCTGAACGCTTTTTGCATGAGCAAGAGGCTGCAAGTGAATATAAGGTCAAGATAGGAAATAATGAAATAAAATGGGAAGTAAACAGAGGAGGTGCTGAGTGAAGGGTGGGTTTTGTCACTCAGCAGCCTGGGAGTTCCAATCTGGGATGAAATTTAAACACCAAAAATGCTTATTTAGACATCTGGGAGCTTCCTGCTTTCAATTGAGATGGTTTTATCAGTGATTTGCTTCCATTATTTCCCCAAACCAAGGATTATCACTCACCAGAGGTTGTTTAAAGCAGGACAAATGTGACCATGCTCCAGTGAGGAGGTAAATAGGAGGATGAAGTGATTTTTTTTATTTTCCAGCAGTTGAAACAAGAAAAAGAAAGAAATCCCACATTCCCAAAGGATAATCCAGCTCATCTGCTCCATTGGACAAACCCCCACTTTTTAAAAAGTGCATCAGGGAAGAAATTCTTGGGTTTCTTTTCTCAGCCACCAAGTGCCACACGTCCCCAGCTCCGAGGCAGTCCCTTCTCCAGGGACATGGCTCTCGTTTTCCACGTGCTCAGGAGCCCGATCCCACCCACCAGCACATGGAATGTGCCTTAAATCCCGCTTTCCCAAGTGGTGTAACAGTTCCTGTGGGGTCAGCGCTTGTTTAGACATGGACACAGTGGCAGAGAAAGGAAATCCAAGAGAGGCAGAACCCCCTGGTCCCATCAAGGCGATTCCTGTTCCACTCAGCTCCCCCTTGGAAAGGGAACAGATCCTCACAGTCTTCAGCAGCTTCAAACATTCTCCAGCCCCCTCCTTTCCCACAAGGAATTACAATACTCCTTCACTTCTACATCCATCCAAAAGGGAAAACTGGGAAGAGATTCTGTGCAAGTTCCTGGCTCAGCACCTTGGATCCACGGAGTGCCCACACAGGCAGCTGGGAGCGTCCCTTGCCTGCTCTTCCCAAGGAGCCTCGTGCTGGCAGTGCCACCTCTGCCAAGACACCAGGGAATTCTAGGAAAACTTGTTTTCCTCAAGGAAAACACAGCAGCTCTCTGCGTTTTCAAAAATATAGAGGCAGCACTGTCAAACCCCTCTTCCTCCTATTTCCACGGGGATGTGGCCCTCAGCGGCACCGTCTCCTCTTCCAGCTGGAGCCAGGGATCGCTCGGATTCCGCAGCGCGTCCTTCGGCTGAGGGAAGGGGACTCCGAACCGCAGAGATTCCCTAAAGCCACTGGGATAGAAGGATTACAGAAGACACCAGAGGAGGGAAAGCAACAGCGTCTCAGCATCCTCAAGCTTCCAGAAACACATTGAAAAGAGAATTATTTTGGGACAATCTTTCAAGATTCACAAGTGGCGTTTCCTGAAAGCGCAGGGGGAAAAACAAAAAAAGGGACTCGGAGGAATCTGGAATTATTTAAAACCATCCCCTAATCTAGTTCAGGATGCAAATATGCAAATAACCATCAGAGCTGGTGCCTATTTTTACTCTGCATCACCCTAACGCAGCGAGTTGGGTTACTGGAAAGGAAAATGGACTTGGTTATCCATGGCAGGGCTTCACAAAGATCCACGGGTCAGGCGGCCGCTCCTCGATCCCGGCGGTTTAAAGCAGAGGCTGCTGATGGTAATTTGTTTGTTGCTGGAGCAGGGAGTGAGCAGGAAGTGCCACGGGATAACCTGGTCCTTGGTTGCTCTGGAATGCCGCCATGTCCACGGCCATGCCCATCTGGTGCTGGGGGAAGGCAGCTGTGCCCGCAGCTGGGAGGGCGGCGCCGGCGCCGGGGACGCTCGGGAAGGGCTGCGGCAGCGCGGGGTCGGGGCCGGGGCTGCGGGGACACAACACCAACCACGCTCACACTCACAGCTCAGGGCCGGCTCTGCCGAGCACACTGACCCACCACAGCTAGGTGGGAGCTTCCAGAATACACCAATTTAAAAAAATAACGTGACCAAAAGGGTCATTTTGGAAGGTATTCCGTGTTTTTCTAGCTACAAAAATACAGTTTTTTACATACACGCTCTCGACTTAAATCAGCTGTGGCCTTGCAGTTTCCCTCCTGTTACTCTCCCATGTTAATGAACAGAATTTCCCAGGAATTCCATACTTTTCATGCCTGTAACATAGCAGTTTTTTCTGAGTTTTGCAGGAAAAACGTTTTCACCCTCAAAATTCTTCCAGCAGCTCAATAATTCTGCTATATAATTTTTACTCTTACTTTTAAATTTACTCTTACTTTTTAACTTACTCCTGCTTTTTAATTTACTCTTATTTTTTAACTTACTCCCACTATTTAACTTTTAATCTTTGGTGCCGGGTGGTTACAGCTGAGGTCAGAGGTTCCTCTTCAACCTTCCTCTCTTAAAACCTTCCTGGGAAACCTCCTCAAGCAGGATCAGTTTTATCCAGAATAACGCTCTCATTGCTCTCTAGTTTAGTAAAATTGGGTTTTTTCCTCTCAAAATGACGCGTCACTAAATATAAATGCCACGAGAACGTGCAAATTGTCAAAATTCCCCCAGGAAGAAGGATTTGCTGGATCCATACCTTAAATAAGCAGCTGGAGGTGGCTGAGTGGCTGCAGAGTTGATGCTCTGAGGCACAGACCTGACCTGGCCCACCTGCTCCGGGGCCAGGCTGTATCCTGGGGACATGGAGACTCCCTGGATCATGTAATTCCCACTGGGAGGCTGCACAGGGTACGACTGCAAATCAAATCCAGGAGAGCTGGTGTTTAGCACGCTTTGGAATTAACCCACCAGAATATTCTAAGGCTGGGACACAAAAGGGAAGCAAAACCTGCAGTTTCTTCCATTTCTGGTTTAAATCATGCAAGATTCCCTCAAAATTCAGGTGGCACAGGCTGGAGCTGCTCGTGGGGTTTGGATTTGGGATAATGGGCACTGAAGGAACAGGTTTGTCCCAAATAAAGCCCAGCATTATCCTGCATTTCTATGCACCAATCTTGGGAGGAAACAGCAAACTCCAGTTTGCCTTTTGGCTTAAATTACTTTGTAACCTCCAAATATAATGAATTTTCCATCGTTACTGGGAGTTAAGGACACGGGATTACTTTTAACTGACATATTTTCAGATCTAGCAGTTGCTATGGCAACTATTCTTTTCCCACTGAACAATTAACATTAAAGTAAAATTCACTTCAAGTAAAAACCCTCATTCTGTGCTTTTTTTGAAAACCTCTCCTTCTCCTCCGTTTTTATTCCTTAAGCCATCATTAGGGACAGTGTAAAACAGTTTGGAACACAAATCCAACGTGTTTAGAACTGATACAAAATGTTCGTTTTTCGAAGGGAAAAAGGAGCTGAAAGCAGAGGGTTTCTATATTTAGCAAAAATACACTTGAGATTAATACACTGATATTCCAGTTCCCTCCCATCCCCACTATTAGATAAGAAGGGAACATTTGACTTGGAGATTGACATGACTCACAGCAAGAATACCCACCAAGCTGCTGCAACACCCAATTCCAACTGCAAGCAATGAATTATGGAAGGCATCTTTCGGAATTTTCACCAGTGGCCAAGCAAAACCTTCTGTTCTGGTGCATAAAACCGAATTTCTTGCAAAGGCTATAAAAATGCCCCCAGGCAATGTCAGATTGCTCGTGGGCTCACTTCAGTTTTTGCTGGGATTTTTTTTTTTTTTTTTTAAATAGGGATAAGAAGCAGGGAATTTCCAGATTCCAGGGATACTGACCGGCACGGAGACTCCGGAGGAGGAGGGTGGGAACTGTGCAGGGTGCTGGAGTTTGGAGTAGGCTGAGTACATGGGGCTCTCGTTCATCAGTTTGTTATAGAGCTCCAGGGCTTCCAGAACCTTCACGTTCAGCTCGGATAACTCGGAATGTTTCCTGTTGCAAAACAAATGGAGAGGGCACCGTGTCGCACTTGGACACGAAAGAACCACAGGCAGGCCAGCTGTCAGGACAGGATGAAAAAAAAGGCCCGAAAGGACCCACACTCTTTATTTTATACACTCTCAGAAACCACCGTGGATTGGAGGGTGAAATTACCACCCCTCAGCCACATAGGTCAAAGGAAAAATCCATCAAACTTCTCCGCCTTAGGAGAAAGAATGAAAACATCCAGGCACGGATAGCAAAACATGGCTTATGTTTACAGAAAGTGCCTGAGAACTCTATCTACAGAATTAAAAACATTGAAGAACTGTGAAAATCAAGGCAACTGCACTGAGCTGCTTTAACGTCTGAGATGGGGAGAAAAGAACAGTGCTGCATTAAATATGCAAGAGAAATAGGCCCTTAAAAGGTAAAAGGTCATTTTTTTACCCATGTCTATGGAAAAATCGCTGTTGTGTGACTGGAAGGAGAGTGCAAGTGCTGCACAGCTGTTGCTGTCACCACACCAGCAGCTCCCAGGTGGAGTTCCCTGTTCTTTTCACCCTCAAATATCCCCAGGAGCCACAGAATCATGGAATGGTTTGGGTTGGAAGGGACTTTAAAAGCTGATCTAATCCCAAGCTTCTGCCATGGGCAGGGACACCTCCCACTGTCCCAGGCTGCTCCACCTGGGCCTTGGACACTGCCAGGGATCCAGGGGCAGCCACAGCTGCTCTGAGAATTCCATCCCAGCCAGGAATCCCTTCCCAATATCCCATCCATCCCTGCCCTCTGGAAGCCATTCCCTGTGTCCTGTCCCTCCAGCCCTCGTCCCCAGTCCCTCTCCCTCTTTCTGATCAGCTCCTTCAGGTACTGGGCAGCCAAACCTGAGGAGGGAGAGGTGAGGATAACATGGAATAATCACCAACAGACTGAAAATTCCAGCCTCCAGACAGGCAGGAGAAGGCTACAGTCACAAAATGCCAAAATAAAAAGCATCCATGACCTGTGCAGTGAATCTGGGGAGAGCAGCAATCAAATATCAGTTCACACGCTGGGAACTTGGTATTTCAGCATTAAAAAATAAAGGCAGAGTTGTTACATTTTTCCTGCAAGATTTTCTAGCTTGGGAGATGAAAATAGCAAGGAAATATTATTAAAACTGCCCCATTTGAAGTAAATCAATGAATAAATTAGGCTCACCTATCTATCTCTTCTAGTTTTTCATCTATCATTGGACCCATCTGCTGGCAGATATCTGTGAAGACAAAGCGTTGAGGCAGTTGATGTCTTGCACAATTAAAAGTTTAAATGCAGCCAAAATTATTTTATCCAACTACAGTAAAATTAATTGCTTATTTATTTCAGGGTTGGGATTGGTAGATGGATCTTGCAAAGCTCAGGCATTTTACAGAGCTGGGAGTTATGCAAATGACTCTGCTAAACATGGAGCTGGCTTGGAACTATTAAAAAAACTCAAATTATCCCCAGAGCCCCACACTCCCACGGTGAAATAAGTGTTCTCCAGCACTGTTAGTACAGACCACAGTTCCCCTAAGCTTAAAATAAACACAAAGAACTCCCAGCTCAATCCACAAAAGGTAATTGTGAGAAGAAGTAATAAAAAAAGAGCTCATTTAGCGCTCCAAGTACCTTCTGAGTCGAGCAGATCTGGAGAATCAAGCTTTAAATCTGTGGGATCTATGCTCTGAAGTACCTGCAGTGTTTTATCCATCTTATCCTGAGAGGGGAAGACAAGATGAAGAACTTTCATTTCTCAACCATGCCAAGATTGGTTTAATAGTCAGATAAAAGTTCTTTATAGACAAAGAATCATCTGCCAACATCCAGCACCAAAAGAACGTGAAAGCCCAGCAATATTTTACCTCTAAAGTGGCTCCATACCTCATCAATATAAACTGGCTCAGGTTCTGCTTTCTTAATTTCTTCTGCAGTGTCCTCAGGAGCAGAGATTTTATCCACAGCTGCTGAAAGAACAGAGAGGAGTTTCTTTTCTCTTTGTTTCTGCGACCACTTCAAACACACGTTTGCTCCTTGTTATTCTTCCGTGTGAAAAGACACTGTGACATTTGAAATGGCAATTCACTGGATGTGTAAATATGTTACTGACAAGGAACTATGGTGAACTGAACCAAATTTCTGTCACAGAAAATGGTAATGACTTAAAAGAGAAACAGAGGCAGAAATTAAAGTGAGCTACGGAGTGATCTGCGCCTGATTGCTTGAAACAAGGGCAAGATGTCTCTCAGTTCTTTCCTGGGGCTGATACAGGAAATTATTTTGCTGCTGGGCTAATTAGGAGGTTCAGAAAGCTGCCTTTCTGAAAGAATCCATCATTCCAGCAGGTAACTCACCTGCCTCGGGCTCCACAGACAGGTCAGAGGTCACGAAATTGGATGGGAACAGCCCCACTCCTCTGTGGTTCTCACCCTTCCACCAATTGGCATCACTGGGGAAACACAGAAGGGTTACACAACTCTGGGGTGAACAGAGGCAGGGATGTATTTGGGGTTTTTACTGAAAACCTGGGATTCAGAGACATATTTGAGGTTTTTTCACCAAAACCCTGTGATACCTAAAAGAGAACATTTGCAGGGATTAGCACAAAGCCAAACAGGAGCTGGGGCAGAGGGGAGGGAAGGGAAGGGAGGAAGAGGAGCCTGGGGATCACTCAAAATTGACCATAATTCATCAATTCTTTACACTCATTACTTGCCAGCCCTTTAAAGCTGTACACATATCTACAGGTGTTAACAACAGTCATTATTTCAGCTATTTTTAATCAGTTTTGTTCTTAGCAAATGTGATCCTTGATAACAATTTTAACAATTGCTGGAAGCAGCTGCAATGTGATGCCAATGCATTTCCTTATTCATACAACCAATTAAGATTTATCTTCAAAACTACAAATTGGATGAAATGCTCGAGGTTCTCCCCGCACCAAAAATGATTTGAGGTCAAAAACCAAGATTATGGAAAGATAAAAGGAAGAGAAAGGGATGTGAGGGAGGTCAGAGTGACAAAGACATTTCTGTGGGGGGAAAAAAGCATCAGAGGAAAAATGTGCTACCCTGAGAAAACAACAGTGGTGGAACAAAGTCACCTCCACCTGAGTGTATTGTACCTGTCATCCAAAACAAAAATAATTTCTCCACTTTTAAAGGTGAGCTCATTGTCCTCGACAGCTTCAAAGTCATACAGAGCTCGCACCTTCCTCAGGCTCTGAGGGTTTTGTGGGGGTTCTGCGGATGGGTACAAGGATTTGGTTTCCATTTGCTGCTGTTTCTGCTCTTGCAAAGACAATTCGATAGCTGCAGTTGGGGGAGAGAGAAGAACAACAAGTTTGTGTGGTTTATCCCTGCAGACAAAGCAGTTTGATTTCTTAATTGAACAAAAATCAAAGGATTTATTGCTTTATTTAAATATGGCCTGTATCTGCTTCTTCTAATATTTAAGGTTAACATTTAAAATGTGTCTGTCACCCCAGATCCTCGTGGCTGAGGAGAACACCTGGAATGCCACAGTTCCCAGCCTGCTGTGCCCTTGATTTCCATCCAACGCCGCAGGGATGAGCCCAAATTCCCATTTCCCTGCCTTTTAACAAAACTTCCGGAGTCTAACCCAAGGCTGAGACAGCAACTCACCTTTAGCTATATCCTCATCTTCCTTGGTTTTACTGGATGAGGAGCCATTCTTAGCAGCACTGGTGGAAGCCTGCAGGGTGTGAACAACAGAGGGACTTCAGGTTACAAAGGAAAAAGAAATTTCTGTAATTATATATTTTACAAAATTAGCACCGAGTTGTTCCTGGTCAGCTGCCTTACAGAATCAAGCTGACTTTCTGGAAATAAAAATTGCCACTCTTCAGGTTTTATTCTGTTTTCAGCAGGGGAAAAAGGTAAAATAAATAATGAGATTTGATTTAAATAACTGATTTGATTTAAATAATTATTTTAGTCATATTTATTACAGTTAGACTACTCATGTAAATGACTCTTTCCACCTTTACCCTTCAAGAGAGAAGATGCTCCAGTTGGGAGCTGCTGATTTAAATCCTACAATTCTCCCCAACAGCACAGTGAAATCATTCCCGGAGTTTTCATTCCCACCAGGAACTGGAATTGGGTGCCAGTGCTCAAGCTCTTCCATGTTTCTGCCATATGTTTTAACACATAGATCAGATTTAGAAGTGAAAACATCTTTGTGGAGGAAGGAGGGATTGTAAAAGTTAAAAAACGCTCAGTGTTTCATATAGAGGAAAGTAAACTTTGTGTAAGGAAATTGTAATAGGAATTGTAACTTTAATTTTCAGGACCGATTAACATGAAAATATTTAGAAGTATTGATAATAAAAGTTAGGAACAAACCAGCTGGCATCATATCTGCTGTTAGATTAGGAACAATAAACCCCCAGAAGCGAAAAATAAACCACTCCAAATCCAGGACAACTCCTGACACGGACAGGGAAAGCAGGAACAGGAAATGGGGATTTGGGAAAGGAAAGCAGAGCATGGGATCCATCACTATCCCAAATCAGCTCTTACCTGGGATCCAGCTGCAGGGAAAGTGACCCCTTCTTCCTTTAGGGATTTGATGGTTGCAGATATTAAGCTACACTGTGGGTCTTTCTGGAACTCTTCTGACCACTCCACCATGAGAGTTTTTAGCTTTTCACACACTTTTGGATGAGCCTGGAAGACAAAATTGGATAAAAAGGGATGTTTGAACCTCAAAATGAACAGAAAGAGTTGTTACCAAAATTGTTACCAAACCCATTTTTCTATAAATATCCTTAATCATGAATATTTGTGTATGATTGAGAAGATCTGGGGAGCAGAGTGTAGAATATCTGGCCTCTTACTCCCTGATCTGCTATTACAGAGAACATGCTGAGCTCCGGGAGGACCAGCTCTGGAGAAATTCAGGCTGCCTACCACATTTAGCCCAAATCTCTGCCTCTCTGTGTTACTCACCCTCCATTTAACCTCAATTTTCTCTTCACTCCTTCTCAGGTGTGTTGTTTTCCACTTCCCAACCACGTAAGTTGGTCTAATATAAGCCACCATCTTTCCCTACAAGAAATCCTACAAGAAATCTTTCCCTACAATCCACTTTTTCTGGCCTCTGCAATTTCTCCTCAGATGCCAGGACACGTTTGTCCCAGCTGAGAGAACCTCACAAAACCCTGATCTGTGTCTCCCTGAAGCAGCTTCTCCCACAGAAAGGAATTATCCACAGGGATAATCCACAGGGACGGTTTCCATTCCCCAACTGGGAGCTGAGCTGCAGGGACAGCCTGGAAAAGGAAGGTATTTGCTTGGATTGGGGGCAAACCAAGATCAATTCATGGATCTGCCTGGAATTTCTGTGGCTCCCACATTCTTCCCAGATTCTGGCACTGGGACAAGATTCCAAATCCAAGGAATCAGATCAGACTGGGGCCTGTGCCTCACAGGCCAGCATGGGCTGACCAGGCAGAACACTGACGAGTCTGGGCTCCAACCTGCATTTAATTTACAGAAAAGGAAGTTTGCTGGGCTAAGGATCAGCACAAAGACATTTGTCACGCTTGCCTGCACTCATTTTCTCTCGGAGAAGAGGGAAAAAGCACAGTTCTACTCATTATTCCTCCAAGTACGTGTGGGGGTAAAGGATCAGTATTTCCCAAGAACACATCAATTGTGCTCCAGAGCCCCATCTCTGGGTGGGATTCCGGGTTCCCTGCACATCTCTCCGTGGGATTCCGGGTTCCCTGCACATCTCTCCGTGGGATTCCGGGTTCCCTGCACATCTCTGGGTGGGATTCTGGGTTCCCTGCACATCTCTGGGTGGGACTCCGGGTTCCCTGCACATCCCTGGGTGGGATTCTGGGTTCCCTGCACATCCCTGGGTGGGATTCCGGGTTCCCTGCACATCCCTGAGTGCTGCCAGGCCCTGAAGGTCACTGCTGTGCTTCAGGATGGACCCTGGCTAATGGGAACAAAGGGAGCACTTGGAGACCTATTTTTCCACAGAAAGGCAGAAACACAAGAGCTGTGAACTCATTTTGCTTCCCAGCAATTTTATTACTTTCCTTAATTGCTTTGCTCAGCCTCTGATGGTTCCAGGGCTCCCATGGATCTGAAAACTCCTTTTTAACCCATTAACCAGTTTTGTCTCCGACTGGAGCAGTAACCAGGGAAAAGCTGTTCCTGCTTACTCAATTCCTCACATCCACATTTAGATCCCAGCAGCTGCTTGACCCCAACCATTTCAGTCTTCTCTTCTTGGTTATTTTCTCATTCAACACTCCCAGAATCTCTACAAACTAAAAAGGATTGTCTGTAACTTTATCCTTTTCCTTGTAAAAATGTCATTTCACTTCCTCATCAGTTTCCCTTTCGCTTCAGCCCATGAATTTCCTTCAAGCCTAATAAAAACTCTCCTCAAGAAAAGCTGTGCTTATCATGAGCAAATTGATGTAGCTCAGGAAGACAGATTTTAATTAAAACTGCTCACGTAATTTTGTAAAAATTTGAAGGATTATCAGCTGCCAGTTCTTTAATAACTATTTTTACATAGTAAAAATCACACAAATTCCAGTGAAAACACAAACAGCACCAAAAGTAGAAAATGTGCATTAACTACAACCATGGTTTGGGTAAGTTACCAAAATAATCCTCCCCCAGGATTTAAGGTTCTAGAACAATTACCTTGTTTATTATAGCTCGAGCTTCAGTGGCAAAATCCCGGGAACACACCTCCAAGTGGAATATCTTCCCACAGTTTGAGACACAGGCTCCTAAAAGCTGACACCAGAAAGACAATTGGGAAAATGCAGGACAAGAGTGCAAATAATCCAAAATAAAAGGCAAGTTCATCATGGACGCTGATTTAGTGAGGTTAATCAAGGTATTAATTAATTGATCGACCAGTAAATATTTAACTGCTGCATTCCACGAGGTTTTTAGGACATTTGGGAGTTTACTCACTGTGAGTGCTTGCAAAGCCACGTGGGGAACTTTGTGATTGACTCTCTTCATGATGGCTTTGAGGCAATCCTTGGCCCTGCAGAGGAGCAAAGGAATGGAGGATAAACAAGAGTGACAGGAGTTGGGAGAGGAGAGAGCCCAAAGCTCCACCAAACCTGAACCCAGTGAACAAAAACGTCACCTAAGGCGACCCTGCCAGGGCTGGCCTGACACACAGTTACCCATCTCCCCACTGCCTGTGCTCAGCTGTGGGTCGGACGGGAAGAGATTCCCTTTTTTCCCCCTGGAATTCCATCCACATTCCCAGAAACTGCTGACAGGCCAGGAAGGGAAGCAATTGCATTGAGCTGACGAGATGGGTTTGAGACAGACAGTGAAAGAAATGTCACCACCAAGAGAGGTGATTCAATAAATGGGTATTTTAGCGGCCGTCGGAAAGGCTCTCCGTGGATTTAATTCCCAGCTCTTGGATTCCCTTTTCCAGGGCCTGGGCACACAAAGGTTTTCTAATTTGTTTCAGCACAATCTGAGGTGAGTAGAGAGTAACAAATAGCATTTTCAATGTTTCTGCTGAGGGGTTTCACACTTTCAATGAGCATTAATGGCTGGCAGGAGCTCAGGAACATCAAAGGCTTCATTAACACTGATATTGGGAACTCTTAAAAACGTGAAATCCTCATAAAAAAGCTGATGCAGCATTTAAAAATAGTATCACTGGCTGATACTTGAGCTGCTGGAGTTAGCAAAGCACAGACAAGCCTCTGTGCCAGAAAAATACACTTTTAGCCCTAATATTTTCATCTTATTTCATATACAAACCATCCAACAAAGTCAGTTATTTTAAGTTATATTTTTGTTTAGGGTAGGCAACAATCTTCATTATTTTCAAGGGCAGAAGGGAAGAAAACAACACAGAATTGAATTAAAATATGCCAGCAGCAGTGGCATTTAAAATTCAGAATTTACCATTATATTTTCTATACAAATATATATATTTAGATTCAATTATGCATTTTATACACTTGTATTTCTGCATATATCACTTTTTAAAAATCACTGAATTTTTTACAACATCCCCTCCTCCAAAACCAGATTTAAAACAATTCCCACTACAAAAGTCTCGTGGCACTAAAAAATTTGATTTTTAATAAAGAACTCAAAGGACAGTTTTTTCCTTCAGGGCCAAAGATTCCCAGACTGAACAGATTTGCTGTTATTCCTTGTGGCAGGTAATTCATTAAAACAACAAAACAACCAAAAAACCCCAATTTTAATGTTAAATATAACTGCTAAAAATTCTGAATTACTTAAAGAATTCTGCCTATGCACTAACTGAGGATTAATTCAAAATTTAAAAGATGTTACCACTCAGAAATTCAGCAAATACTTTTGGCCACTAGAGGATCACAGAAATTCCACTTATGTTCCACTCAGGCTAAACTGATTCCAAGTGATTTGTGCTTTGATCCCTATTTTTCCCCTTTTCTCTCCCATTCTTCCTAACAACCAAACACAGATAAATATCATAAAAAGCCCCTGCTCCTTGCCAGGTATTTTTCTGCACAGAAATTATTTCACTTTCTCCTACTGGCACAGTCGCTCCCCCAAATTGATGCCAGATCATTAAATATGAATAACTTGGGTCTGCTGTGCAAAACTCCAGGGAAAAAAAAAACTGGAATGCACTCAGCACACACAAACTGCTCTGCTCCAAATCCTGTTGGAACATTTCTTTCCAAGAATTTCAAAGCCAACTCCATGGATTTGTGAGGTTGAGCATTTTGAGATGTGTTCTCTGTGACATTTTCCTCTTCACACCAGCCCAGAATTCCATGGAATGCTGAGGCTCAGCTTACCCATTGGGAGTGCTTCCAACCTTGTCACATATATCCATGATAAGCCCCCAATCCTCACTGGTGTTGTATTCATTTGTAGCTTTTTCTGGAAAGAAAAAATAAGATTTATTAAGTATTTATTTATGCAGTTCAGATTCTATCAATAGAATGCATCTCTAATTAGTATTTCATGGATTCGTGGAATTATTTGGGTTGGAAGGGACCTTAGAGGCTCATCTGGTTCCAATCCCTGCAGGGACACTCATTCTATAGATTAATTAATAAGGCTTAATGGTATTTATTCGTGCTTTTAAGTTTTTATTAGCCAGGTTATTTAAATGCCATGTAAATATTGCAGTTCAAGTTTATAAACAGCAAATTAAATATTTTATTGCATTTGCTGCTTCAAGATTAAATTTTAACTGACTAAACTCAATTTTATTTTGGCTGGCCAGCAGAAAGGTTTCCCCAAAGGGAACACAAGCACAGCACCCACCAGTGTTCCAAATCTCTTTTGTTACAGATGTAAAAAAAATGGAAATTTGGAATTTTGGCCATAATTTATCCTCACAAGCTGGAATATTTACTTAGAGGAAGTAAATATTATCTTGAAACCATGTTCCTACAGCGCAAACCTTCTTCAAAACTTACCCAAAAATGATATAATCGCTAAATTTTCTTTTAAGTGCACCAATATTTTAGGACACAAACACCAAATTCATGGACGTTGTGAAAACTAAATGAGTGCCCGCAATTTTAAACACTTGATTAAAAAAAAAAAAAAAGAAGAAAATCAAACCAAATCAGCCTCTGGAAGCTGCAGATTCCCTGGATATGCACTCCCTAAGCACGGAACAACCACGGAAGGTTTTAATGAAGTGTTTGGTGCACACAGCCTGGGCCTGGGGTTTCCTGGGAAGTTCTGCCAGGCAAAGCCGCTGTTGGGCACGTCTCCATTGCCAGCGGTGGGAATGCCCCCACGCCATCCGTGGATCCATCTCCTCCAAGGCCAGCAGCCGTGCTGGGAGAGCCAAGGCCAAGGAGCAGCAGTGCCTGGGGAACAGGCTGGCCATGGCACTGCACAGCACTGCTGGGGTGTCCCCTGTCCAATTCCTGGCACGGTTGGGATGCCTCGTTCTCCAGGAAATGGGAAGGGCTGCTGGCAGGATAACAACAAAACACTGCAGGGCTGCAGCTCCCGGCTCCTTCAGCCTCCAGGAGCAGCTCCCCAGCGCAGGGGGTTTGGCAGCAAGGCACAAGGGTCACTTCTGGCCTCCACAGAAGCCTTGGAAGAGATTCCCAAGGATATACTGAAGTTTTCCTGAACCCTGAGTGGAAATCACGACCAGCTTTTCCTGCCATGACAGAAATAATCCCAACTCTTGCATAGTAACAGGAAGGTTTGATGTTTATAGGCTTCAACAGGAAGTTTTCACCTCAGAATTGTGGAATTATTCAGGTTGGAAAAGCCCTCCCAGCCCATGGAGTCCCAGCTGTGCCCCATCCCCACCTTGTCCCCAGCCCGGAGCTCCGAGTGCCACCTCCAGGAATTCCTTGAACACCNCACTCCACACCTTGCCCATCCCAAAGCAAGCACAGCTCCCCCCACACCACGCTCAGTGCTGCTCACTCGCAGCTCCCAGGCCTCTTCCCTGAGCCAGCACATTCCCACACGGAGCCGTGTCAAAGGCAAGTCCCTCCTCCCGGAGCCACACAGTCCTGCTGATCCAAACTCCATCCTTGCCCAAACTCTCACGGATCTGGAAGCTTCCCTCCCTGCCAGCGTGCCAAACTGAACAGCAGCTGCTTCTCTCCTTCACAGCAACAATCCTGGAGGATAACTCCTTCTCAGATGCTGAGACACGGACAGATCAGAAGAAACAGATGTGGGAGGACGCATTTTCCATGATTTTTTCAGCAATGAGGGAACACAACCTTTAAAAACATGGAATGACTGGTCCCCTGCAGCCCTCCAATTAATGAAGGAACATCAGATTTGAGCTCACTTTTACAGAAATAATGATAAAAGCCAAATGCGCTGCTAGGGGTGTTTTTATGAAGAATTCAAAGTGCAATGAATCACTTTTCCCTGGGTGAGCTCCCCGAGCTGATCTGCTGCGTGGCTGCACGAGAACGGTGCCAATCCCAGAGAGGGGAGAGCACTCCGAGGAGCAGCTGGGAAGGGGCTGGGAATTGTTTGCTGCTCCCACAGCCAAAAGGAGAAATGCTTGAAGAGCTCCTGCCTCAAAACACGGTCACAGCTCTTCCAGGAAAGGAGGGAATGCTCTGCCACTGCCTCAAGTTTTTCAGGATCATCCCTCTACCACACAACAGCCAAAACCAAGCTGAATGTCATGGAATCACTCACTGGGAGGGATGGGAGGGACCTTAAAGCTCATCCCAACCCACCCCTGCCATGGCAGGGACACTTCCCACTATCCCAGGCTGATCCAAGCCCCGTCCAACCTGGCCTTGGGCACTGCCAGGGATCCAGGGGCAGCCCCGGCTGGTGCTCTGGGCACCCTGTGCCAGGGCCTGCCCACCCTCCCAGCCAGAACTCCCTTCCCAGTATCCCATCCATCCCTGCCCTCTGGCACTGGGAAGCCATTCCCTGTGTCCTGTCCCTCCATCCCTTGTCCCCAGTCCCTCTCCAGCTCTCCTGGAGCCCCTTCAGGCCCTGCAAGGGGCTCTGAGCTCTCCCTGGAGCCTTCCCTTCTCCTCCACAGGCTGCACAAACCCAGCCCTCTCAGCCCTCCCAGCCCTCCATCCAGGTTAATTGCATTATTTCTTTTCCCTTTTTCCACAAGAAGGGATGGGCAATACACAGAAACAAGCCCAAAACACGAGGGAAGAGCCCACTGTGAGGAGTGCAGCAGGCGAGGTGTGGGAATGCTCCAGCCTCCCTGCTCCCAGCTTTCCCAAGCCCAGCTCCTCAGCCCGAGCACACGCGACCTTCACACCTCCACAACATTCGGTTATTTCAGCCCTGAGTTCCCCCGGGACAGGCTTGCCAAGTAAGATCTGGGTTAAAAAACCAGAAATATACTAAAATACAACATTGTTTCTTCACCCGTGTCACTTTCCATGCAAGAAACAGAGAAAATAAGCACTGGACAACTGATTTAGCATGAAAAAATCCCTATTCAGGCACTTCTAGCACAGAAGGTTTTTGTGCTGTACCAGTGCTTGTTTATTTTTTAGTGACTCCAACCACTAAAATGAAAATTTTCTTGATCACTTTGCCCCTGAAGTGAAATACACCCTTGTCTGGACAGAAATATTTCAAATTGTACACAAAGGACGTAAGAACTTTTCACGGTGAAAAGTAAATATAAAAGACATGCAGGGCTACTCCAGCGCTGTTTTCCAGGAGGTAAAGAAGAAAGACGTGGATCAAAGGCAGAGATTTAATCCCACACACCTTCATTTGTTTGCCTGGCCTTTGTAGAGCCTAATTAGAGAATTCCAGCTTGGATTTAATTAGAGATCATAGCCAGCATGACCCTGTGGTAACAAGGCAGCCCTACCTGTAACGATCCCTACTCATGTCACTATTATATCCTAAAATACTGCATTAAAATAGATTATTAAAGTAACTTTTTGCAATTTAAATCCAGTTCACTGAAAAGGCTTTTTAAGATGCAGTTTTTGCTTGCAAAGTGAGTGTTTCGTTTCATTGCGGCCGATAATCTGAAAATGAAATAATTTCATTTGTCTGTCAAAAAAACCTAAAAACATTAAAAATAGTTGAGAGGGATTAAGAGAGATCATATTCCAGAGCCTGGAAACACCAAGATGAAAGTCAAGAACTCATCACTTATGTATAATATACTAATTATATTATATTAAATTATAAATTTATCTGCATAATATAAAATATCTTTCATAATATTAAAAAAACCCAAAAAGAGTGAGGCCACATTAAAAATAATCAAGGCAAGATGGGGGAGCAGAGCAAAAATAATCTCAAAAAGTGAGAAAGAAATGTCATAAAAATGCAGGCTCAGAATTGAGGAATCTGAAGCAGTCAGATCAAAGACTGGAAAATATTGTCCCTGCAGTTCAAGAAGAAAAGAAATACCCAAGTAACACCAAGGGAAAAAAAAAGTCTAATTAGCTTTTCCTCAAATATTTCCAAGATTTTAAGCCCAAATGTTTAAGACAAGAATTATTATGGACTGAGAAATGAGGGGGAAACGTGGTGAATTTAAACAAAAAGCAGCAACATCTCATCAAGGACTGATCTAAAATTATCTGTTCGGATCCCATAAAAACATTCCATGGGATGCCACGTGCAATAGTTATTAGCTGCAGCTCTTGGATCACTCCACAATTAATACAAAGTGCTCTAATGAGGGTGAATTTGTGTCCTGAATGCCTCCAAAATCAGGCTGGAAATCAGTATTAATATATCCTGGCTGACAGGCACTGCAGGGGGAAGGTGCTACAGGCAAGTATCAGCAATAAAAGGAACATAAAAGAAATAATAATTAAAAAAAATAATAAAAATAAATACTAGAAAAATAAATTACAGAAAAATGAAAAAGGAAATAAAACATGAGGGAAATATAAGACCTTGAGGGCTGGATTAGGTAGGAAAAGGAACAAAATGGAAAAGATTCTCCTGGAAAGCAAGGAAACAAGAGGAGAGTGAGGAGGACACTCAGCTCTGGCACAGGAGGACAAAGTTAAGGAGCCCCAAAAGGCAAATGCAGTCCTGGAATGAAACGGGGAAACTTCCCAGCGACACCCAAGGAAACAGGGAACGTCCTGATCCACGTTGTCAGCAATCCCTGATCCTCTGCACAGCGCTGGGTGCCACTCCAGCCACGCAGCAAACACTTCCTGCTGCCTCGAGCCTGTCAACAATGTGAGGAAAGAAGGGCAGGTAAACAAAGGATCAAAGGGAACGGGGCTGGGCCCTGCTGAGGAGCCACTGCTCCAGAGATGGAGGTTGTGGAAGAGGAAGGGCAAAGCTGGGAAAACAGCGAGTGCACGTGCACTCTGAACGGATCCAGACAGGAAATTTTAAGCTTCTAAAAGTTCTGGGGGTTCCTCTTATTAAAAGAAGCCGCACTCCTCCTCCAGAGCACAATTCCAGAGGGTTATCCCGTGATTTGCAGCTGTGTCCAGAGCAGCCAAGGCACATTCCAAGGCTCTGCTGGAAAGCCAACGTGGGCTTGGAGCCGCGGGAGCAAATCCAGCTGTGGCACGGGACAAGCACATTCCCCTCGAGGGAACAGCAGCTCTGGATGAAGAGGCAGCTGGATCTGCCCCATTGCTGCTGCCAGAAAAAGGCACCAAACTTCCAAACTCAACATCTCCCCAGACCATTCCCATGTGATAACCTGGTATTTTGGATGGTTTAATTTAAACAGAATAATGATTTTTTTTAAAGCTTCTAATGACAAAGTTTTCCTGGCAAGGGACTCTTAAGATTCAGCCCCAATAATTCAAGTTCTTGTTCTATTGCACTTGGTTATTGTAATGGGTGATAACAATAACAAATTATAAATAATTAATATTAAAATGAGAAATAAAGAAGTATTACACTGAGTACAATTTTAAAAGCTGGAAGTGAACAGAGTCCCATTTTTGAAGTTCTGCAGCTTGGCAGCCCTTGAAGCTTTTGGGTTTTTTAAAGAATCCTGCAGAGTTCAAAAAAAATCCACTTGTACAAATACATCCATGAGCCATGTGAAATGTGAGCGTGGTCAAACACACAGCAAACCGCACCAGGGATTTGAAATCAGAAATAAAACACTAAACAAGTAATAAACAAAATAAGAAGCCAGCTCAACTTATACTACAAACAGAACAGAGCCTGCGTTGCAACAAGAGCACGCAATCTCTTCCATTTTGGCCGTGACAAAAATCCCAGGAATGTTGAATTCTTCTCTTTCCTACGATCCCAGCCTAACAAGAAAGCAGGGCCTGGTGCCTCACTTATGGAATTGCTTTTTTCAGTGCTGCCATTCAGAACAGGCGTTGTGTAATGAAAAAGCAACACAGAGCACGAGTTCAAGAAAGCACAAGTCGGGGCAGGACACAAAACGAAACCACTGAGTCACCGTCTTCACCCCAAATGCAGCCAGGTTTTGTAATTACTGAGCCACAGAATATCCTGTGATCCACAAGGATCATCCAGGCCAACTCCTGGCCCTGCACAGACGACCCAACACTCCCATCGTGTGCCTGGCGTGGTTATAGGGAAGCTACTGGGAAGCTGGAAGGAATCACCAATAAAAGGATGAAGACCAGGGACCTTACAGCAGCCACAACTCCCTGAATCCCTGCACACTCAGCAACACCACGGGAAGGGCAGGAGGCCCAGAGACACCTCAGACGCGCTGGAAAAGCTGTGAACCTTCAGGAGTCAGAGCAAAACGGGACACAAAACACTCCTGGATGCTGCTGAGGGTAAGGGAGAGAGGGACCCACTGATCTTTACCCTGCCAGGATGTGTCAGGAGCAGCACACCGGGATCCCCTGGAGCTGCAGCGCCCTGGGGCCCAGGCCCACCAACGACAGGAGGAATCTCAGGAGGAATCCCAGGATCATTTAGGTTGGAAAAGCCCTCCCAGCCCATCGAGCCCAGGCTGTGCCTGATCCCCACCTTGTCCCCAGCCCAGAGCTCCGAGTGCCACCTCCAGGCATTCCTTGGACACCTCCAGGGATGAGCACTCCAAACCTCCCTGGGCAGCCCCTGCCAAGGCCTAAGCACCCTTTCCATGGGGAAATTCCTGCTGGTGCCCACCCTGCCCCTCCCCTGGCCCAGCCTGAGGCCGTTCCCTCTCCTCCTGTCCCTGTTCCCTGCGAGCAGAGCCCGACCCCCCC
>VXBT01007937.1:155277-169540 GCA_013400235.1 Oriolus oriolus
GGCGGGGGCGCTGCGGGCGCCCGTGACGTCACGTTGTCGTCGTGACGTCACGTGCCGCCATGTTGAGGCGGCGGCTGAGGGGCCGGGGCCGCGTCCTCGCGCAGTCGCCGTCGCCCCGGCGGAACCGAAATTAAAGTTAAAGTTGAGGGCACAAACTGCGTCGTCTCCGTGGGTGTGAGGGGGGAGAGGGCGGGGAGTGCGGCTATGGGCATGGCATGGTGGGGTGGGGTGTGGGGGGCAATTCGTCCTGACATCTCAAGAGCAATAGTTAAAAAATTAAATAAAAATAGCTAACAATTAGAAATAGCGAGCAATTTGCCCAGATAGCCACAGGGAGAAGCGTCCTGCCTGATTGTTGTCAAACATGGAAAATGTGAAACTTTTCTTCAGGAAGGATGTTCTTTGATGTTTGATCTTTGTAACTTCCAAGCCAAATCAACACAAAGGGAGATGTAATCGGTGAAACGGAGCAGCCAACAAGCTGTAAGTGATGCGCAGGTGTCGGAAAAACAAATTACTCGTGGGTGGAATTGCCTCGTTAAGTTCAGGGCTTGACATCTTCAGTGATGTCAGCTGTAGGGGAGGGAGGCTGGCAAAGTTCAGGAGGGATTTCCAAGGGTGGTGGGTGCAGGGAATGCAGAATTTACGGGCCACGAGGACATCTGGCAGAACCCCCAAGAGGAGGAAGGAGCCAATAAACCCAGCTCAGCAATCGTGGTTAAATCAGCTCCGAGCGGGAAAAAAAAGGGAATTCTGGCAAGGGCGGGTTGCAAGCGCCGACCCGAGAAACTGCCCGAGCCGAAAGAGGAGAAGGGCTGGGCACGGGGTTAATTAGCATGGGAAACGAGAGAATTTCTCATGTTAATTAATCCCAACAGAAAAGAGTACTCTAACTGATAACTGGCCGAGGAGACGAGGGATAAGGGCCCGTGGCCGGTGGGATGAGGGGTTGTGGTGGGATGGTGGCACTGCTGGGGGCATTCCATAGGGAACGTGGCTCTGGCAGTGGGGATGGCTCAGCAGCGGCACCGATTTCTGGGATGTGTGCCCGAGGGGATGTGGCTCGTCTCAACCCCAAAATCCCCTTTATGGGCACACCTGAGCGCCAGCTGTCGCCGTCCCCGCTGCGGGACCACCGGGGGCTGCCAGGAGCTCCAAGTCCTCATTCCCGTGAGGAATGATGTGGCTCCAGACGAACTGGGGTGAGTCAGGGATTGGTACCCGGCACCACGGGCCTTGGGAATGTGCACAGTCACCCATGGTGGAGCGGCTGTGAGCCTTACTCACCGTCCTGATGGAGTCACTGCATTACTCACTGCCTGTTTTTGAGTTATTCCCAAAGAACTCGTGGAGAAGTGAGGCACGGCAGCAGCACAGGGCCTGCTTCTGGGAGAAGGGCAGGAATTTGGAAGTCCAACACAAACCATTGTAGGATTCCCGAAAGCTTCCTGTATGATTCAGTGATATTTCCCTGCCCACTCACCTCGAATTTCAGGGGCCACATTCCTTTCCTCGGCTGTAATAGCAATGTGTAGGACTTAAGAGATCCTTAACTTTCACTTACCGGTGTGAAAACAATGTATTTTTAGCATATTTTATACAGAGTTTTAATTCTTATATTAGAATTAAATCGAATTATACATTCAAATTATTATTGTTATTATCATTATTATTAAGAATTAAAATTTGATTTGAAGAACACACTG
Source organism: Oriolus oriolus (assembly GCA_013400235.1). NCBI lineage: Eukaryota > Metazoa > Chordata > Aves > Passeriformes > Corvidae > Oriolus > Oriolus oriolus. The sequence continues at coordinate 156,984 of VXBT01007937.1, forward strand.
ATGTTCCTTCAAAAATTCAGCAGTTCATATTTCCCATGAAAACAGTTCCTATTTTTTGAACGTTTTGTACCATCAAAACGTTGATTTTACATCAGCTGTGATGGCCCGGGGTTCTCAAAGCTTCTTTGTCGGGTTTTTTGATCCTGAAATTCCATAAAATCATCAAGGCTGGAGGAGACCTTTAGGATGAGCAAGTTCCGATGGATGGCCTGTGGCTGAGGAGAGGATTTCATGCCAGGTTGCTCCGTTTCCTTCCCGTTTCCCAGGGATTCAGGCTGTCTGCAGGTGGCACAGTTGCCTCACATTCCCGGCCACCGTTTGCCATCCCGAACCGGCTGCTGGAAATCGCCTCCTGTCAGGTTTTTAAGGCGAAATGGAGAGTCTTTCCCGAGGTCTAAATTCACTAATTACATCGAAACTTCTAATTTCACTTAATGGACCAGACCGAGAACGGCACTAATTTGTTTAATTGCCTTAAAAAAGGAAGGATGAAGCCATTAGTGCAGCAAAGCACCGGACACCGATGTTGTCTGGATGAAGTGGGGATTTGGAGTGGATCCTGGTTAATTGCAGGCGTGGACTTCTGGGTTTTGGTAACTCCACACATCCCACGTGGCGCAACAGTCACAGCAGCTGGGCGTGGAAATGAACGGATGGCTCCTCCATTTCCACTGGCTTTGTCACCTCAAATCAAATGTCGCTCGTCTCCGTGGACCTTTGCTCCGTTTTTTACCTGGGCACGGTGGGACAACACATCCAAGACCTTCTGGGAAGGAAGGATTGGAAAGGACCTTCCGCCGAGTCTGAGCCTCCCAGGTTCCAGCGGTTGTGGAGAACGTCCGGTCCAGAAGCACCTACAGAGCTCCTGCTCTGGGTGACACCACAGCCAAAGCCACGGCACAATTCCCAAGGGAAAAATCCCGCAGTAAATGCTAAAATCCGCAGTAACAATAAGGACGGGAAAAGCAAACATCAGGGCACTGTTATCCCAAGTCACGGAGGAACAAACTATTCCTTAAGGAGAAGCAGGAGAGTAGGACAGAAAAATGATATAAAAATAAGCTGTTTCCAAACCTGTTTTTCCAGACTCCGGGCCTGGGAATCTCTTTCTCCCTGAGCAGTCTGTGCCCCCGTGTCCCAGCTGGTTTTCCATCATTAGGACCAGCCACCTGCATGGTGTCCGTATCCCTGATGGATCTGGGGGGGTTTACAGGAAATCTTTGCTCCCCTCTCCTCCCTGCCCTGTCCCACATCGAGGGGCCAACTCAGCTTTCCTGGTTTCTTTGTTACAAAATGTTGTCATAATATTTAATCTCCAGCCTCGGCCTCGGCAGCAGCTGTTTGAAAGGACAATTTATATTCCCCAAAGTGCTCTGAAAACCCTCGGGAAGCTCCCAGGAAGATTTTTCCTGGTGCACAGAAGCTGCTTGTCCAGGCTTCCAGCTTTGTTTCGTGTCTGGCTGGATCCTCTGGACTCCTCCAGCTGCCCTCTCGTTTACTTTGTGGTTTGCTGGAATATTTGTTCCCTGTTTTTCACGCTGCTCCCTCCCCTCAGCGCTCCGTGTGGGAGTCAACGCTGCCCGAAAACGGATGGAACGGAGAAATGCAGAAAGTGATTCCATGGAAAGCATTCCAAGGTGGGAGCGAGGAACTGCTGCGATGGGTGAGAAACCCGCTCTTTCAAGTGTAAATATGCTGGGGTTTTGCAGCTCTGCTCAGCAGCTGGACACGCTTTGTATCCATCGGGATACTCCTGCAGGAGCAGCGAGCATGGAAAGGCTGGGGTGTGTTAGTAACTCCTTTCACTGCGCACACACAGCCTGATGCCGCTGCAATGAACATCCCCTCGCTGCTCCAGGCTTTGATTCAGTGCTGCTCAGCTTCCTTTGGCTGTTGTCGCTCAGCTCAGCCACTCCACGGAAGCATCTCCGACGCTTTTCCACGCGTGGCTGTTGGAAGGAAGTTGGTGTTAGCAGGAATGCGTTTGTTTCTCGAATCACACTTTATTTTCTGTTGTTACATGACGGGGTTCCTCTTCCTTACCTCAGCTGCCACTGAGGAAATGTATCCTGCATTTCCCCACTTCCATGCACAGCACCCACCCACCCACTGTCTACATCCAGAATTCCCCCGAGTGCACAGAGACAATTCCAGTGGCAAAAGAGCTTAATGGACACTGCCTGGGAGTCTTGGCATCTCCTAAAATACAGCCTCAGCCAGGGCAGGGTGGTGCCAGCAGGATGAGTAGCTCCTTCTGGAGCAGCCAGGAGATCCAACCCTTGGATCCAACATTTCCCCGTACGCTGGGAAGTATATGGGAGCGCTGCAGCTCCTTGAGCCACGGCTCTTGACTCCCTTTTTCCAGTAGGGAACTCTGGAATGAGTCATGGAATCCCAGGATGAGCTGGGTTGGAAGGAACCTTAAATCCTGTTTATTCCACCCTTGCAATAGGCAGGGACACCTTCCACCATCCCAGGGTGCTCCAAGCCCCGTCCAGCCTGGCCCTGCGACACTGCCAGGGATCCAGGGGCACCCACAGCTGTGCCAGGGCTTCCCCACCCTCACAGGGAAGGATTTCTCCCCACTATCCCATCTATCCCCGCCCTCTGGCAGTTTGTTGTCGAGACCTCAGCCCACAAATCTCGGGAGATGCTCTCCCAGGCTTCTGGCACGTGGGGCAGGTGCTCCCATAACCCAGGGAATTTGCCTGGGAGAAGGGATTTTGCTCAGTGCTGGGTCCCGGTGCCCATCCCATATGGCAGCAGATCCTAACCCGGCGTCCCAGGTTTTGTCAACAAATCCGCCTCCCTTTGGCCCCGTCTGGCCTCCGGTCCCGTGTGCGCGGAGTGCGCCGGGCAGGAATGCGGCCGGCGGGCAATCCCGATTGTTCCCCGGCTCGAGCCAAAGTCGGGATCAGATGCTTCCTCTCCTGAGCTCCGGGGTTCAGCGTCCTTTCAGCGGGAGCATTTATCTGTGAATGGAAAGTGCCGGAACGCTGCTTTGCATCTCGTTATCCGCGGCCCAGACAGCGTGTAAGCGATTCTTTCTGCAGCGCGGGGACCGCGGTGGGAGCCGTCTGCACCTCTGTCTGCCTCCAGCCTCCCCCACAACCCAAATATCCCAAACACCCCCTTTCCTCACCGTCCGCACCTCTGTCTGCCTCCAGCCTCCCCCCACAACCCAAATATCCCGAACACCTCCTTTCCCCGAACGCCTTCCTGCTTTCCGGTGCCGCGCGTTGTTTCGGGATGCTCGTCCCAAGGCCGCAGTGAGCATCCGGACACGGCGTGCCTTGAAGCGGATAATTAACGAGCAGTCTCGAATATGCAAATGCACGGTTTTAATTAGCCCTGAAACATCCATCCAACCACCTGCATAGGGGTTCAGGGAGGGGAGAAGGAAGGAGGGCACGGCTGCGCGCAGACAGCGGTGTCGGAGCCGCCTACGCCGCCGTGTGCCTTTAATGGGGCTCAGCATCAGCTGATTCCCGACTCCAGCCCGTGGCCGGTCTGTGCTGCCGGGCTGGTTCCAGTTCTCCCCAGAAAAACAGAACCAAATCAAAACAGCCCCGTGTCAGGAAGAGAACGGGGAAGTTGTGGGACGCGTCAGCGAGCGTGACAAAATTAACCCCCGCGGGTGACGAGCGACACGGGTTAAAACTGGGTGGAGTGGGGAGGGAAAGAAATCCATGGATCCAGTCCTCTCCGAAATGGTGTCAACCCCCAGATTCTGCCTAATGAAAAGGCAATTAAGGTGAGAGATACTTAACCAAGGAATTGCACGCCTATCCCGGCACCTCTGGTGAGTTTGACAGCAGAGGCACCTGAAGATCCACGGGGCTTGAGGACACATCCAGAGGCACCTCTGGAGAGGAGGACTCAAAGGGAAGAGCTGCTCCTGGACTCGTGGGCGTGCCTTTTCCCATCCCCTGGCAGTGGCAAGGACCAGGCTGCTCCCAGCCTCGCAGCAGGACGCCAGCGGAGCCCCTGTCCTGCTCCCTGCCCCAGGAGCAGCTTGTGTTCCGAGGGGTTTTCTAGGGAATTCCGCTTCCTCCAGGGTTCATTTCCAAGGGGGTTAATGGTGCCTTTGGATGGGATGAGGAGCAGAAATGTCCTTTGCTCCCAGGTGTGTGTCCCACTCACGGCAGGATCCTGTTGCACTTCAGGTGTAAGGACAGAGGAGTGTCGTGGTACCCACATGGGGTGCCAGGATGCCCCTGGATCAGTGAGAGCATCAGCAGTGCCAGGGTGTTCCTGCCCCAGGATCAGCACTGCCAGGATGTTCCTGCCCCAGGATCAGCGGTGCCAGGGTGTTCCTGCCCCAGGATCAGCGGTGCCAGGGTGCCCCTGCCCCGGGATCAGCACTCCCAGGGTGTTCCTGCCCCGGGATCAGCACTCCCAGGATGTTCCTGCCCCAGGATCAGCAGTGCCAGGGTGTTCCTGCCCCAGGATCAGCAGTGCCAGGGTGTTCCTGTCCTGGGATCAGCAGTGCCAGGGTGTTCCTGCCCTGGGATCAGTGACACTCTGTCAGTACCGTTTGCCACCAATGCTGCATCAGAGAAGTTTGCCTGAATTTCCCATTCTAACAGCGTTTTTATGAAAATGTCTCCTCCAGTTTCCTTGTCTTGCCTTTTTTTTTTTTCTTCTTAATGCATTTCAAATGTGCCCCAGTGTGACTTCAAGGAAATTCCCCAGATCTCAAGGAACTGCCCTCTCCCGTGTGAAGCTGGGCAAGCCCTGCTCCTGACTCCCCACCTGTTGGACCAGTATGATCGGAGAGGCCCTGCCCGGCTGTTTGTGGCTTCATTCATGTTTATAAACTACCCCGAGATCTGAGAAAAAGGATTTACGAGTGCAAAATAATAAGTTGCCAAACAGTTTCTAACCTCATAAACACATAATTTTAAATTCAAGGAGACACAGAGGAGGGCAAGATCACACAAGTGGACTGGGAACAGTTTCCATCATCCATCCTGGGAGCTCCAACTGCACAATTCCCTCCACTGCTGCAAGCCCAGCCTCGTGTTTAATCATGACTTGAGAAAAGGCCTTTCTAAAGATATTTTTTACATTCTAAAAATGGGAAACTCGTTTGTTTTTAGCTGCCCTCCTCCTCCTTTTGTTTCTCTCTTTGTGCCGTATTCACGTGGCGTTAGGGCAAAGCTTCCTGGAAATACGAACTGAAATGTGGGAATCCACTCAGCTCGCTTTGACTTTGTTCCTTTTATGTCACACCAACCACAGCAGACGTGTTTGTTGCGGGGCCACTCGCCGAAACAGATAACCTAAACAATTGTGCAGCTGAGCTGGGATCCCGTGGCTTCATTCCTCCTCCCACTTGTGGACCTGCAGTGGGAAAGCTGGAACGGTCGGGCAGGCAGCCTGAGAGCCACGGCCCCCACTGAGGGAATGATGGATGCGTGAGGAAGTTCAGGAGTTATTCACGGGCCGCTTTGCAAACAGAGTGATTAATAATAATTAATTTTGCTGCACTGGCACAGGGTGCCCAGAGCAGCTGTGGCTGCCCCTGGACCCCTGGCAGTGCCCGAGGCCAGGCTGGATGGGGCTTGGAGCAGCCTGGGACAGTGGAAGGTGTCCCTGCCCATGGCAGGGGTGGATTGGGATGAGCTTTAAGGTCCCTTCCAACCCAAACCAGCCTGGGATTCTGTGAGAACCAGAGGCAGCAGTGGGTGTGTGGGCTGGAGCCCTACACGGCTTGGTGGCCACAGCCTGCTGCTCTCCTGGCCATCCTGGGCCCCCCCAGCCTGCGAAATGCTCACCCTCAGCCCCCTGATTCCCTCAAGGATTCACTTCCCCTCCGTTGGCTGGTGCTCCCCGAGTTTTCCACCCTGCAGAGGCAGAAGCTTCCCTTGCCCTGAGCAGAGCCAGGCTCCAGGTGGAGTTTCCTCGGAGGCTCCTTCCGGCACTGACAGGAATCCTCTCTCAGCCAGCAGGAGTCCGGCACGCCCGTGGGGATGCAGCTGCCCGTGGATGCTCCTCACCAGGGCCAGGGGCTGGGAGGTGTCCCTGGCAGCAGAACTCCCTTCCAGCAGCAGGCTGCTCTCCAAGCCAGGGAGGCCGTGCTGTTCAATGTTTGAGCAGAAGGCACCATAATTACAGCTTAATCTGACGGATGGATCCTGATAAGAGCCGCTGTCACATTTCCTGTTCCATCCTTGGGATGGAGCGAGGAGCTGGCGAGGCCTCGGTGGCTCCCCGTGGCCACGGATGCTGCGGCGCAGCGGGGAAATGCCAAACAAACAGCGTGGACAAGCAGCTGCCACTTCCCGAGCTGCAGCCAGCCCTGACACCCCATTAGGCCACGGACCAAAAGCACAAATCTGGTGGTTTGGCCACTGGCAATTCTCATTTTTCTACAGAAAAGGCTTCTGGCATTTGTTTAAAAAGGAAAAAGGAAAAAAAAAAAATAGAAGAAGGAAGAGGGCCAAGGGATTTGAGGACTTGTTTAAATAATGGAAAGGCTGCTGCTGCTGCTGGTTTTGTTTATGTCATCAAAAAAGGGCACAGCTTTGAAGTTACTCATGAGCAACCACAGCTCCTGAGTAAAAGCAGCAGGGCTGTGATGCTGCTGGGCTTGCACCTTTCCAGAGCACAGCATCCAGGGGGTGACAGCATCCAAACGGGCTGTTCCTCACTCCCTGTTTCCCACCCAGGGCTGCTGAGCTCAGAGCGAGCTGATTATTTTTTATTTTTAATATAGAAAAAGCAAGAATCATAACATTTCCCTCCCCCAAAATATTTGTTGTACTACAGCTTCTTCCTATGTCATAGAATGCCATGGGAAATCCAATCAAGGACACCCATCCTGGCTGTCCCTAAGCCACATCCTCCTGCTCTGAGACCTCCTCCAGCTACCAGGACTAGTAAATTGATTTTTAAAAACATTTTACTATGTTCTGTAGCATTAAACCCTGAGGTGATTCTGTTATAATTCTATAAATCCCAGATATTTTCGTATGATAGACCTTATTTTCTGTCTCCTGAGTCATCCTCCATTCTCCCCAATCCAATCTCCAGCCAGTGAGCAACTCCCAGAGAACGCAGTCACACAGTCCTGTTCTGGTTTACCTTCATTTCCAATAAATCCAAGCTGGATTATACACCAGGAAAAGAAAAAGTGTGAAACAGCCAGTGGGGGCTTTCCCTGCTGCTGTCCCACAACTGATTCAGCCAGGCCAGGGAGAGGGGAGAATGTTCCCTGTGCTGTCCTTGCCAGAGAAACCTGTGGATGTGTAAAAACCTGACCTAGACATGTTGGCATTGTCAAATAATTCCTGTTTAACCACTTCTGGTTAAACACTGCATGGGTCATTTGAATACCTGTGCTCGCACCTCCCTGGCTCTCACTCGTGTGGAAACTCCAACTGTTCTCTCCTGCCAGAATCCTGGGAGAATCCCAGAATCCTGGGATGGTTCGGGCTGGAAGGGAGCTTAAAGCCCATCCCATTCCACCATGGAGCACCTTCCACTATCTCAGGGTGCTCCAGGGTTGGCCTTGGACACTTCCAGGGATGAGGAGTCCACAACTTCTCTGGGCACAAGTGACTATGAGGAGTGACTGGGCGTGGGAGTGAAATACTCTGTCCCAGGAGTTTCTCCGTGTTTAGAAAGATGTCATTTCGTTGCTGCTGCAGGAATAAACTCCCCTGATGTTCACCTTGGGACACTGAGTGGGTTTGGGTTAGAGTTAGGGTTAGGCAGGAGAGGAGAGGAGGTGCTGGTGGTGCCAGCTGGGCTGCCCAGAATCTGGTGCGGTAACTGCCCGAAAATGAACAGCAAAAAACCTGAAGGGTTTTCTGCTGTGGAAGTGTTGTAAAACAGCTCCGTGGGCAAAGCACCACGGGCCCTCCCCTTTGCACCTCACTGCTTCCAACCCCTGCTGCAGCTGAGCTTCTCCAGGGCTCCTCTCTGGGCAGGATCTGTCTGTCCCAGGAGAAAATTCCCTGACGGCTCCATCCCTCTTGCCTCCCACTCCGAAACTGCCGTGCTGGGACAGGGCTGAGCGGTGCCGGGGTGCCAGGGGCTGTCAGCTGGGTCACTGTTACCCTTGTGGTGTCCAGTGCTGACCTGAATGGATCACAGGAGGCTGCTGGAAGGACTCCGATGCTCCAGAGGGAGCTTCATTAACACCAGTGCTAATGATGTGTGTGATTGGCAGTTCAGGCAGCGGAGTTTATCTCAGTTCAGCTGGATGGGTTCAGGACAGGACAGGACAGGGCCCCAGTGACCAGGCAGGTGCCACCAGTGCCACCTCCCAAAGCCCAGGAGGATGACATGGTCATGCTCCTCTCCATGAGGAAAGAAAACTCAAGTTGAAAAAGCTGGGGAATGTCACTGGCTGCATTCTACATCTGTTACATCTCAGGATAATTTATTTTAACCTCTGAAGATACAAGGGAAAGTATGTGAAGGAGATGGAGACGTGCCAGTATTTCCAGTTCATTATAAGCAAAGAACTGTTGCTTATAGCACTTTTTTGGAGCAGAGAGCAGTCTGGTTTTAAATCCCTCAAGCAATGAGGAATCACATCCCCACCAATGGAAATGGCTCTTCAGCGAAGAGTTCACTAATTAAAAGAGTTTCAGTTTTAAATTCAGTCTAAATTTCCTCCCTTTACATAATGTCCTGTCTGCTTTCTGTGGGCATTGCTGGATCCTGGCAGGGGGGTCACCCAAATGTCTTTCCTGCTCCCAGGGAGCGAAGCCGTGGGCTGGGTGTGCTCTGAGCTGGAGGGATTTGGGATGCAGGGCAGGGACAGTGGGAATTGGGATTGTCATGCAGGATGCTCGCTGGGGTTTTGTTTCCCTATTGCAGCAGCTGAGAGGCAGAGGCGAGGCCGAGCAGAGGCGATGGATCTGCACTCCGGGGCCCGGCACAGCGCGTGCCACCCACCCCTGGTGGCACTGGGCACCCATGGGTGCTGCTGGGCGGGCTGTGACACATGCCTGTGCCCCGTGAGAGGTGACAGCTGTGCCCCTCCTGAGCCCACGCAGCCCCTGCTCCACCACCAAGACACAAACCTGGCCCTTTTCCAGCCGCAGGTTCTGCCCACTGAGCAGCGCTCTGTGCGGGACCACGGCGACCCGGCTGCACAGAAAGGCCCTTTCTCCACGTTCTGTTTGTGTGGGAGAGAAAACTTGAGGATTTGGGGGACAGAGGGACTCGCTCCAGCAGGGCCACCCCCAGCTGGGCAGGTTTGCCCACGAGCCTGCAGGGAAGTGAGTGGAGACGACCCCGAGACACAAAGAGCGAAGCAGCTGTGCCTGCAGACGGCACGGGGGAAGCAGATATGTATGAGTGTTACCAAGATTAGGGCTTAATTAAATTCCTGCAACATTTTTGGGTCTTCATAACTTTCCTTTGAGCTCCCTGCCAACTAGGATATGCTCGCTGGCTTTGGAATATGAAAGCAAGTGTTGTTGTGTTTTGCAAATATATTTTATAATGCATGCAAGTGCTGACTATGCAAAAGTCTCCCTGGCTTCCACGATTAACAAAATTACAAAAGCACAAAGGGTAGCAGTTCTTCTTGTTTTCGACTATCCCTTAAAAACAAGAGATGGATCAAAGTATCCTGTGATTAAGTTCATTAATCACACCCACATCATGAAAAACCATCGACTCTTCTGAACCCGCTTCTCACAGAGGGAGGGCGTGAGGAGTTGGCCGGGGTGGATTCTGCTGTGGGCTGGGTGTTTATTTACTTGTTTTTCCCAAACAAGGACCTGGCTGGGGTGGCATGGCCGGGGGCAGGGATGTCTCTGGCCGGGAGCAGCGGGCTGGGCGAGGAGAGGCCAATCCCTGCCCGGCCCTCCAGGGTTGGGATGCACAAAAACCTCTGCTGCTTTCATCCTACTTGGAAGCAAATCCCGAGAAGCAGGGATTGAGCTGCATGGGCAAGGGGTGGGCACGGGGATGTCTGTCCCGAGCATGGCAGGAGAGGATGGATGGGCAGCAGCGTGCTGGGAACCCGCTGCCGGGAGCGGGATTCCCTCTCACGTGCTCCTGCAGGGTTTGGATCTTCCTTGCTTTTAATCCCTTGCTTGTCCTTGTCAACACAGCCCCCGGCTTATCCAACACACAGAGCTTTTATCTGCGTGTCTGCTAAGTGAGAGCCTCAGAGAGGGCCGCGCCGAGCTCAGCCCCCCTCACATCCCCCACGCCGCTCTCGTCTGAAAGGCTGCTGCAAATGTGCTCTCTGGGACCTCGGAGCAATCGGGATAGACACGTGTTAAAGCACTCGGAAAATTCAACAGCAAACCGGCAATCACGTCCCTGAGCTGGCGGAGCGGGGAGGGATTCGGGTCACAGATCCGTCCCTGCGAGCAGCACCTGGCTGCCGGAGGTGAGCTCGTGCTTCTCCGAGGGATGGAGCTGGAGGAGCTCCCAGCCAGCAGGGAGCCACCTCAACCCTCGCAGGACACGAGTGTCACCTGCTGTAGTTTGCAAAAACCAGCTTTTCCTCAGTGCCTGCCGCTGAGAGGGATTTGTCCCTGTGAGGGTCCTCCCTGTGCTGCAGGCACAGAGTGACCGGCCCTGGGCTCTCCTCAGGGACATCCCAGGATGTCCTGCCCATCCCAGTGACGCCTTAGGGTTTAACTCTTATATTTTATAAAATTCTGCGTTCCCAGTGTGTGGCTCTGAGCTGCCTCGCAGCCTGGCAGCTGCTGCTCTCTCATGCTCACACAGACATAACAAAGCCTCTCCAGGCCTGCTCTGCAAGGACACCCAGCCCGTCCCAGGCCCAAAATGTGTAACCCAGCACCTTGAGCAGGGGGGCGAGCTGAGGGGCAGTTCCATCATTAGCTAAAGTTTAATTGGCGAATTTATGCTGATCTGCAAATGGACCAAACCTGTAACAGTGTGAAGAACTCGTGACTCGGGGTCCATCTCGGGTGCAGCCTTTGGCCTGCCCAGGGTGTGCCTCTGAAGGCCTTTCCAATAAATATCCACCTTTATTCCCTCACTCCTGTCTGATCTCTGGTTCCAGGTTTGCCTTTTAGGCATCACCAGCACGGATCAGGCTGTCACCTGTGCCACATCCTGCTCTTTTCCAAACCAGCCACAGGTGCTGTTTGCTGGAGGGGACCAGACCCAGTCCTTGTGAGGACTGTAAAGATGATCATTTTGTCCATGCTGAAAGCATTTCTCCAGCTCATCCCCACAGGTTTAACCCCACCCAGGGATGAAAACACCCCAAAATTCTGGGTGGATTTGCACCAAACTGCGAACACTCCGCGCAGGGAGGATGTGCTGAGGCACTGCACCCCTGTCATCCCCACCGGATCTGCCTTTGCCAGGTGCAAATGAAGCCTTGACAGGAATTTTTAGGAATCTGATGGAATGCCAGGGCAGGGAGCACAGCTGAAACCCGGGTGCAGCAGGGAAGGGGTTATAGCGATAAGGCAGCAGCTCCACGTGGGACAAAGCTGGCATTTCAGGGGGAAGACAATGGATTGTATTTTCTGTGCTCATTTTAGTCATCCAGTTGGCACTGAGGCTGAGGTCACCCACCCAGTCGTGCACTGCAGCATCTCTGTTCTGGCCAGCAAGGAGAAGCCAAACAAAGAGGAGCTGAGTCGGCAGGAACGGGGCAGCAATCAGGGACGGGCTCCGTTAAATGGCTCTCGGGTAACGCTCCGCAGTCCATCCCAGGACACTGCTGCAAATCCCTCTGAATAAGCGTTTTCTCTGACACACATCTTCGCACTTTGCATGGCCACTGGTCACACTCAATCCCTGCCTCGCACCCCCAGCAATAATTACCGGCTTGGCCTGGTTTTGTGGCTGAACGATGCGATTTGCAATGCAAGCATGCGGGCTCCAGCCAAGGGATGCAGCCACTGCTCTCCAGCCGTAAATATTTGCTCTAGCAGCAGCTCCGTTTCCTTTGAAGCATTTAGAAAGGTGGCAGGCCCGGCGTGGAGGCACCTGCGGGCACGTGGCTTAAACACACACCAGGCACACACGGCACGCACGTGTGGGCTTAGGCTGGGCTTTGTGCTGTGCAGAGAACAGGCTCAATTTGTCACCCTGCCCTGTTTTCTGGGAAATGAGCTTTAATTACGTTACCAGTGACTGGGAAACGTGAGCTCCCTGTTGTACAGCGGCGCTGCGAGTTCCTGCGCTTGTGAGTCCGAGGTGTAGACACGGAATCCCGGAGTGGTTTGGGTTTAAAGGGACCTTAAAGCCCATCCAGTGCCCCCCCTGCCATGGCAGGGACACCTCCCACTGTCCCAGGGTGCTCCAAGCCCCGTCCAACCTGGCCTTGGGCACTGCCAGGGATCCAGGGGCAGCCGCAGCTGCTCTGGGCACCCTGTGCCAGGGCCTGCCCACCCTCCCAGCCAGGAATTCCTTCCCAATATCCCATCCAACCCTGCCCTCTGGCAGTGGGAAGCCATTCCCTGTGTCCTGTCCCTCCATCCCTTGTCCCCAGTCCCTCTCCAGCTCTTCTGGAGCCCCTTTAGGCCCTGCAAGGGGCTCTGAGGTCTCCCTGGAGCCAGGCTGAACAGCCTGCTCCATCATCACTGCTCCAT
>VXBT01007942.1:0-81530 GCA_013400235.1 Oriolus oriolus
AAGCATTTACTTCAGGCTGAATTGGGAAAACGTTTGGAGTCATATTTAGCACAAGATTGCAGCTTGACATGTCTGTGAAAAAAAACACCACGTCTAACCATATTCAAGTGTTTAAATTCAAAACTGACGGGATAAAGCACCATTTACAATATTCGGTATTTAGTACAAAATAAATGTCTGCAAAGATCTATGGTGGTCTTTTGCCATGCTTCTGTTTTAAAATTCTGACTTTGAAGCTGGTTTTACTTCATGCCAGAAGGTCTCTATTTGCATCGTGTTTCTGGGTTCTAGACTGTGACTTTCTGTCAGGTTTTGAGACAACAATATTGATAGTTTTGATTAGTATCTATGATAGTACCATGTACATCTATTACTATACATAAATATACACATGATTACATATGTCACAGAATCAGTGAATGGTTTGGCGTGGAAGGGACACTAAAGAACCCTTTGAGGGATGGGGCATCCACAGTTTCAGAGGGCTGAACAGGAGCCATCAGTGTGCCCAGGTGTTCAAGAAGGCCAATGGCACCCTGGTCTGTATCAGCAATGGTGTGGCCAGCAGGACCAGGGCAGTGACTGTTGCGCTGCACTCAGCACTGGTGAGGCCACACCTGGACTCCTGTGTTCAGTTTTGGGTCCCTCACTATCGGAAAAATACTGAGGTTCTAGAGCGAGTCCAGAGAAGGACAATGGAGCTGGGGATGGGTCTGGAGCACAGGTCTGATGAGGAGGTGCTGAGGGAGCTGGGGGTGTTTAGGCTGGAGGAAAGGAGGCTCAGGGGAGATAGGTTTTCTCTTGACAATACCTGAAAGGAGCTTGTGGCAAGGTAGGGGTTTGGCCCTTCTCCCAGGCAAGGGAGGGACAAGGGGAGATGCCCTCCAGTTGTGCATGGAGAGGTTCATGTTGGATACTAGGAAAAATTTCTTCACTGAAAGAGTGAGTAAGCTTTGGAGTGGGCAACCCAGGGAAGTGGTGGAGTCACCACCACTGGAAGTGTTCAAAACACAAGTAGAAGTGACATTTGCAATATGGATTATTGGGAATGGTGGCATTAAGCCAAAGTTTGGACCTGATGATCTTGGAGGCCTTTACCAACAGTATTAACATTATGATCCTAAGGAGAAAAGGGAATTGAAAAAGAAAAAGCTATGTAAATGCCCTCTCTGACACCTGGATATCTCTCAGAAAAACTCTTAGGAAAACTAAGGTTGTGTATTCAATGTTCTTCCTAGAAAAGCAAAAACGTAAACTGCATCAGTCAGAAGCATTCTACAGCACATGTGCCACAAGCTATTTCGATATTTTATTTCTCTGATTCCATTTTCTTCTGGAGGAGAAGGACAAACAAGAACTGAACTTCCCCCATTTCATCAAGTCACTCATGCTTCAACAGATTTTTGAACAAGAGGAAGATATCTGGTTGTAGGACCACAGAAAGTAAAATACAATGGATAATGAGTTTTGATCGCTGGGGGTAATATTGGACGCTTTCAGTTCCGTTGACTGGGGTGTTGCACAAGACTTCTGTGCAAGCTATAAATGGAGGCAGGTGAGATGCCCTTCACAAACAGCAGCCCTGCACTGGAGGAATTGCCCTCAGCTCTCCCCAGCCCTGCAGCTGACATCAAGGTGAGAGGCACACTTTGTGCAGGAGAACTGGAATGGGTTTCTTGGGCAGCTGCTGTGAAATGCTGGGGAAGGGAAGGAGGCTTTAGTGTTGGGTGAGAGTTGCAGCACGTGTGTGAGGGTCTGCTGTCTGCATGTGCAGAGACTGAACCCATCTTTCAGGGGGTGAGGAGATGGCTGCTGCAGGACAAAGAAACCTTACCAAGGGAGAGGGTGGAGGGGGCCAGTGATGCACAATTGTGAGGGGTGAACGTGAGAGTATTTTACAACTTACTCTTGGGCATACACCTAAACCAACACACACATGTCATGATCTCACTCTTTTCCAGCTCCTTCTATGTTTCTTCTTTGTTCAAAATGTTTTATTTTTCCTTTTTTGCTTTTTCTGTCGTGGGTGTCCATCACTTTGTTTCGAGGTCCAAAAGGCTTCTTACAAGCATTGCTTGTTTTCTGTCTTCCTTTCATGCAGGCTGTCGTTCAGCTCCTAGAGGAAGAAATTCAAACTCTAGAAGTCCTACTGAGATGGGGAAAATCATCCTTTATGAGCGAGCCAACTTCCAGGGGATGTCCAAAGAATTCACCTCTGACATTGCCAATCTAAGAGATGAAGATTGGAATGATCTTGCCTCCTCGGCAAAAGTAATTGGCCAGCCTTGGGTGGCTTATGAGCATTCAAACTATGGAGGCCAATTTCTGGTACTTGAGGAGGGAGACCATAGCTTTTTTAGTTCAAGGATGAATAATCGGGTCAGTTCTCTGCAGATGATCACTGACGATCTGAGCAATCCCCAGATCACTCTCTATGAGCATGCCAACTATCAAGGGAAGAGCAGAGTAGTAACAGAAGCAAAAAACCTGGCTGCGGGACATGACAATGACATCATGTCTTCCCACAAAGTCCAGAGAGGTGCCTGGCTGCTGTGTGAGCACAGTGATGGAAGTGGAATTCAATACATCGCTCGTGATCGTGAAAACCTTCCAAATTACAAGGCAATCAAGTTCAATGACAAGCTTTCCTTCCTGCGTCCGCTTCGTGCTGGCCGTTCTTATTAGAATGCAAACCCTGCAAAGCTGAGGAAAGACGCAGCCCTGGCAAGAAATTTGAGACCTAGATCTCTGCCTCTGCTTTTGTCACTTTCTTCACAATTTGTTTTAAAATGCCCTTGCGATACCATGGCTTCTGCCATTGTCTGTAATCCATTTTGTGTTGGTGCCATTAAAGAAGCTCTTGCAAGCAACAGTGGGTCTGTTTTATGTACTGTTTAGTGTAGATAAATACTGCCCTTTCGTGATGCGATGTCTCTGTGTATCCAGAGAACGTTTTGTGCAGTGACTTTTAGATGTTTTTAATTGAGGTCTTGTCGTGGTTTGACACTGGCCCAGTGCCAGGCACCCACGAGAGTCACTTGCTCACCCTCCCCTACCCCAGCTGGGCAAAAGGAGGGAAAAGAGGAAAAAGGGTTAACGGAGGCTTCATGAGTGAGGTAAGGAGAGTGGGAAAAATATTTCAAGGGCAAAACAGGCTCAACCTTGATTACTAAGTGAAATTTATTACTAACAGAATCAGAGGAGGGTAACGAGAAGTAAAATAAGCCCTTAAAACACCTTCCCCCCTCCCAGGCCCTCTCTCCTTCCCACCGACAGAACAGGGAGGCAGGGAAAGGGGGTTTTGGTCAGTCCATCACCAAGATTTTCTTCCACTGCTCCGGGAGAAGAGCCCTTCTCTGTGAGGCCATGCGGTCCCTCCCACGGGAGACAGTTCTCCATGACCGTCTCCAGCGTGGCTCCACTCTCACGAGCAGCAGCCGAACCGCACCTGCTGCAGCGTGAGTCCCTCCCACGGGCACACAGTCCTCCCAAAACTGCTGCGNCAGCCTCCTCCAGGCATCCGCCCGCTCCGGCGTGGGCACCTCCCCCACGGGCTGCGGGTGGATCTCTGCATTCCCCGTGGATCCCCATGGGCTGCAGGGGGACAGCTGCTTCACCATGGTCTTCACCACGGCCCGCAGAGGAACCTCAGCTCCGGCGCCTGGAGCACCTCCTCCCCCTCCTTCTCCACTGACCTTGGTGTCTCCATGTTGTTTCCCTCCCATGTTCTCACCTCCTCCTCTTCTCTGGCTAGAAGCAAAAACTCTGTGACTTTGTTTTGATTTTCCTCTTAAATATGTCATCACAGAGGCGTTACCAGCCTCTCTCACTGGCCCATCTCTGGCCAGCAGCATGTCCATCTTCAGAGCCATCAGCCATTGGCTCTGCTGGACATGGTGGGAAGCTTCCAGCAGCCTCCTCACAGGATCCATCTTTGCAGTCCCCCTGCTACCCAAAACCAGGCCCTGCCAACCCAATACAGGTCTCCTGAAAGGGTTTATCCTCCAGTGTCCCTGGTCAGTAACAGTGGCTTCAGGCTTGACTCAACCAGTGCTAAAGTCTTGGTGAGCATGTTGATTGTTGCTGTGGTCCTGGCCAAACTCTCACCTGCAGACTGTACCTAAATATCACATGTTTGACTGTATCTCAAGACATTGATCATACTGATGATATAGCCTTCTACTGCCCAAATTACATAACCAAACAGACTATTTTCATAAATTTACCCAATGGTAAAACAGGTCTGATTTTTTTAAACAGCTGCCTCACTTTCAATTTAGTTATTGATGCTTCCTTTAATTTCTTCTTGGTTGTCTTTGTCAGAATATTCCTCCCCCTTATGCTGCTGTGTTTTCTTGGAAGTTCCTTATTTGACCTATGGATTCAACAGAGCAATACTATGGCAAAACTTAAATGACATTCCCTACTCTGGTAAATCAAATCTCAAAAAATGCCAAGCATATTGCTGACAAAAGCAGTAATGAGAGACCTTCTTTCAGGGATCTGTAGAGGTCATCAGGAAAATTAAAGTGACACAGTCAAATGTGCACAGCTGCAGCAGATTATTCCTATAAGGAATTCCCCTCCTTGGAGCAAACTTGCCTTTGTCATTTGTGTGGTCTCAAAGCCCTATTTCTGTTCACACAGTCCCACGGATTAGCAGAGTGCAGTTCACCTAGGTAAACACTGTCAGCCCCAGAGCTCAGCACAGACTCATCGTGGATCCTCCAGGCCCCTGGCCTGTTTATGATCTCTATGCCCCAGAGGCAAGTGCACTCAAACTAGACCTGGTGCTGTGAGACACCCTCCCAGTGCAATGTGACCTGTGGCAATGTCGTGGTTTGACACTGGCCAAATGCCAGGCACCCACAAAAGCTGCTCACGCAACCTCCCCTGCTACAGCTGGACAAAAGAGGGAGAAATTTAACGAAGGGTTCATGAGTTAGGAAGTGGGAGAAAACACTCCAAGGGCAAAACTAGCTCAACTTAGAAGTACAAAGTGAGTTTATTACTAGCAACATCAGAGCAAGATAATGAGAAGTAAAATAAGCCCTTAAAAACACCTTTTCTTCTGCCAACCCCACCCTCCTTCCCACCGATAGTGCAGGGAGGCAGGGCAGGGGGTTTTGGTCAGTTCGTCAACGGAGGTTTTCTTCCACTGCTCTGGGAGAGGAGTCCTTCCCCTGTGAGGCTGTGGGGTCCCTCCCACGGGAGACAGTTCTCCATGACCGTCTCCAGCGTGGGTCCACTCTCACGAGCAGCAGTCCTCCCGAAACTGCTGCAGTGTGAGTCCCTCCCACGGGCACACAGTCCTGCCAAAACTGCTGTGCCGTGGGTCTCTGTTCCCACGGGGTGCAGCCCTCCAAGGACAGGCTGCTCCAGCCTGGGAGCAGGGCCCTCTCTCTCCACCGGGTCTCCCACTGGATCACAGCCTCCTCCAGGCATCNGCGCCTGCAGCCCCTCCTCCCCCTCCTTCTCCACTGACCTTGGTGTCGCCATGTTGTTTTCCCTCACATGTTCTCACCTCCTCCTCTTCTCTGGCTGGAATTTAAACTGTACCCCCACCTTTATTTTGGTTTCTTCTTCAATATGTCATCACAGAGGTGTTACCAACATCTCTCATTGGCCCAGCTCTGGCCAGCAGGAATGTTCATCTTCAGAGCCATCAGCCATTGGCTCTGCTGGACATGGTGGAAACTTACAGCAACTTCTCACAAAGGCCACTTCTGTGGCCCCCCCGCTACCAAAAACCAGGCTGAGCAAAACCAACACAGGGGAATAAAGCAGGTTATTGATCTGGAGCAGTTCCCAGTGCAGTGACACCTGGGCCCAAGAAGAATGCAGCTTGAGGTGTCCTTAACGGCAGCACGAGATGGAATGAGCTGCTGTTCATGTGCACTACCAGACCTCACAAATCTGACAAGTGATAAGCAAGGCAGCAAAACCCAGACAAATGTCTTTGAAAAGGCTAGGAACAAACTCTCTGTCGGTATCAGTGAAGCCACGGCCTACCAGCCAGGCTCTTCCCCACAGGAAATCACAGCAAATGTATACCAGAGGAAAATCTCTAGCATGTTTAAGAGATGATCAGTGACAGCAAGGCAGGTGTCTACTTGTCACTTTATGCTCCCCCTCTTCCTGTCGTCACTCAGGATCCCAGGGCAGGAGATACTAATAGAGTTAGTGACCACCAAGTGTACAGAGGAGAACACAAGTGATGAACTGTTGCTGGGAATCCCGTATGCAGCACATCTTCTCTTGGAAATGCCCGTGACACATCAGATGGACTCACAGCCTTGCAAACATCTCCAACACCATCTCTCAGGAGGTGTTAGTGACAGGAATACATGGAAAAATCACTGTTGCCTGGGGAGAAGTGCTAATTGTTGAAGCATGGGAAGTAAAACTGCTGTCTTAGGGGATCAATATGACTGGGGAAGACAGAGGCAAGGGTACCTTGGCTAAATAAGCATGTAACCAATAGAATCATAGACTCACAGAATGGTTTGGGTTGGAAGGTACCTGTAAGGATCCTCCAGTCCATGGGCAGGGACCCCTTCCACTAAATCATGTTGCTCAGTGCCCCATCTAACATCATGTTGAATACTTCCAAGGAAAAGGCATCTACAGCTTCTCTGGGTAACATATTCCAGTGTGTCACCACCTCACAGTAAAGGATTTCTTCCTAATATCTAATCTAAACCTGCCCTCTTTCAGTTTAGAGCCATTACACCTTGTGCTATCATTGCATGTCCTTTTAAAAAGTCCCTCTCCAGCTTTCTTGGAGTCCTTTTCGGTACTGGAAGGTGCTGTAAGGTCTCCCCAAAGCTGCCTCTTCTCCAGGCTAAACAGCCCAAACTGTCTTGGCTTATTTTCATAGTGGAGGCGCTCCACCTATCTGACCATCTTCATGGCCTCCTCTGGACCCTCTCCAACAGGTCTGTATTCTTCTTATGTTGGGGGTCATAGAGCTGGATGCAGTACCCCACTCTAGCTGGGTTTTCACCAGAGTGGAATAGAGGGGCAGAATCTCCTTGCTTGCCCTGCTGGCCACGCTGTGTTTGATGCAGCCCAGGACACATTTGGCTTTCTGGGCTGTGAGTGCTCAGTGTCAGCTCACACTGAGCTTCTTGTCAGCCAACAACCCCAAGTCCTTCCCTGCATGGCTGCTCTCAGTGCATTTTTTGCCCAGCCTGTGTTTGTGCTTGGGATTTCCCCAACTCACAGGCTGGATGTTGCACTTGGCCTTGTTGAACTTCATGAGGTTCACACAGGCTCACCACTCCAGCCTGGCAAGACCCCTCTGGATGGCATCCCTTCCCTCCAGCATCTTGACAGCACCACAGATCTTGGTGTGATCAGCAAACAGACAAAGGGNAGTAACATATTCCAGTGTATCACCACCTCACAGTAAAGGATTTCTTCCTAATATCTAATCTAAACCTGCCCTCTTTCAGTTTAGAGCCATTACACCTTGTGCTATCATTGCATGTCCTTTTAAAAAGTCCCTCTCCAGCTTTCTTGGAGTCCTTTTCGGTACTGGAAGGTGCTGTAAGGTCTCCCCAAAGCTGCCTCTTCTCCAGGCTAAACAGCCCAAACTGTCTTGGCTTATTTTCATAGTGGAGGCGCTCCACCTATCTGACCATCTTCATGGCCTCCTCTGGACCCTCTCCAACAGGTCTGTATTCTTCTTATGTTGGGGGTCATAGAGCTGGATGCAGTACCCCACTCTAGCTGGGTTTTCACCAGAGTGGAATAGAGGGGCAGAATCTCCTTGCTTGCCCTGCTGGCCACGCTGTGTTTGATGCAGCCCAGGACACATTTGGCTTTCTGGGCTGTGAGTGCTCAGTGTCAGCTCACACTGAGCTTCTTGTCAGCCAACAACCCCAAGTCCTTCCCTGCATGGCTGCTCTCAGTGCATTTTTTGCCCAGCCTGTGTTTGTGCTTGGGATTTCCCCAACTCACAGGCTGGATGTTGCACTTGGCCTTGTTGAACTTCATGAGGTTCACACAGGCTCACCACTCCAGCCTGGCAAGACCCCTCTGGATGGCATCCCTTCCCTCCAGCATCTTGACAGCACCACAGATCTTGATGTGATCAGCAAACAGACAAAGGGTGCACCCAATCCCACAGTCCATGTTGCCAACAAAGATGTTGAACAGTCCAGTCCCAGTACCAACTCCTGAAGAATGCTGCTCATCACTGGTCTCTATTTGGACATTCAGTCACTGACCACAACTCTTCGAGCGTGACCGTCCAGCCAGATCCTTATCCAAGGAGCAGTCCATCCACCAAATTCATGTCCCAGTTTAGAGATAAGGATGTCATGTAGTACAACTTCAAATCTTTGCACAAGCAAAGTAGATAATGTCAAACACTCATCCCCTATCCACCAATCCTGCAACCATGTTGTAGACATATTTTTGTTGATATAGACGTATTTATTTATAAACATAGCATTTCATTTTACTCTGGAAATAGCTTACCATAAAAGGGATAACTTTAAGGAAAACAATCTATAACTAGTGCAAGGCATGTTCACCTTTATTTAACACTGAAAGTTCCTTATCCCACAAATTTGCCCAGCCCCTCTTTTATGCCAGTCTAATCATCCATAACACACTTCCCATTGCTTGCCGAAATAAATACATTTTATTTTCAGCAGGCAGTCCTGTGGTGTGGCAGGTCAGCCTTTCCAAACCCTTGAAAACCCATTTTTTTTTCTGAGAAAAGTGGGAAAGCAGGTCTCCTTGCACAGCCTGGGGAGTTGCAGGGCTGGGGACACCAGATGGGACCCAGTTAAGGAGGCCCCCTACCCTGGGCATCCACCGGGACAGCCGTGTGCCTGGAGGTGCTTCTGCTCCTCTTGCACTGCTCACTTTAATTTCTCCTGATGTCATCTGGGACTGCCATCCAGATTTTTTGTACTCGTCAGTACTACTTTATCCTGTCATGTCTGGATCCCTTGGAAAACTTGCTTAGGTCAAGCCTGAAAATAGCAGGGAGCTCAGCAGTGTCTGAACTTTGAGGGTTGGAACAAGCTGTTCTTTAAGGTCTGTTCCAACCCAAACCATTCTGTGATTCCATGAGCCAGGGTGGGGAAAAAGGTCCTTCAGGGTTGCTTGAGCTCTGCTGCCATCCTCTGGAGAGGGACAGCGTGCAGCTGTAGTGAGCTGACCCTGAACGGGCTTCCTTTGTATGGCTGGGTGGGTTTGCTGCTAGTAACAAAACTTGGCCTTAATTTGGGCCATGGGGAGGGAATGGGACACTCTGCTATGGTGGCCCTGATTGGAAAGATGTGGGCAATGAAGCTGGGACCAGTGTGCCCTGAGGAGCTGGTTGCCATCATGTGCAACAGCCTTGTGCCCTTGGCCCTGGGGCAGCAGTGCCAGCAGCAAGAGGGTTTTAGACAAAGGGGAAAGACTTAAAACAAGAAACTCCTTTTACTCATAGTCCTTGCAAGAGAAGTTAAAGTGCAAACCAAACACTTCAAGAATATAGTTATATGCAAGGCTGACATAATTAATCCTTACCTGGACTATTACTTGCGGATTACAGCAGCGATTATCAGATGATTGTGGTCACTATAGCCTGAATATCTGCTTCCTAGAAAAATAAATGATAGCAATCACTAACGTCATGTTTTTGGTGGTTTTTTTTACTGCGCTCCTCGATAGCCTAAAAAGAATGAGAAGGAGAGGGGATGGTGGGTCTTCATCAGTCGGATTTTTTTAAAATCCACCTTTGCAGTATTTGAACAAAACTGCTATACTTGCCTGGAATTTCATCAGAACTCTCTATTGCACTGTCATTACAATTAACAAGATGTCAAGGATTTACACTAAGCAAAGATGACATGGTCTGAACTTCAGTCTACCATTGGATAAGGCTCTCACCTGACAGTGAATGAATATGACAGCAATATAAAGGATTGGTGGTGGAAATAGCTCCTAGTCAAGCTGGGAAGGGAAGCACATTAAGATACCCTCTGTGAGATAAGCCAGAGCTGTAAGCACAAGTAAGCGTTCATTTGTTATTTATCAGTTGTTCATGGATACCCGTGTCATCGAATCAGTGGTGCACTGTTCAGAAATTCTGCTTCAAGTGGGACTATCCTCAACACCACATCAGGTCACCGTGACTTTATCTGGCCAAGTGCTGAAAATATTGATGAAGAAGTCACTATCTCACACCTGGTCCGGTGCTGCACTGACTCCTAGTGAAAAAGCTCCCCTCAATGCCATGCCCAAACCTCCCAAACCACAGCTTGTGTCAGGACAGTTATGGAGATGGATGAAGCCTCATGCAAACACCAAAAGGGTGAGATTGTTGAGTGATGCCTATTTACTGAGATTGTAGTGAGCGCAGTTGGTGGAAGCCTGCGTGTAAACACTGACTTTGTGTGGGGTTGTCCACATCACAGTAATGCATTGCTTAAGGACTTCCTACACTACCAATGGCTAAGTAGATGCAGTTTTTTGCTCTTCCAAAGAGAGGTAGAAAAGTGTAGAAAAGATATCTCCTTCAGCAGTTCAGGGAGACGGGAGTCCCTGGAGTTTTTTATGTTCCTAACTAATGTAACTGTGCTCTAAACACAAAGGGATGGGGTCAGGAAAGCCAAGGCACAGCTGGAACTGAATTTAGAAAGAATAATAAGAGGCTTTTATAAGTACGTTGACCAGAAAAGGAAGATTAAACAAAATGTCATATCCCACCCCTCCAACAAATAAGACAGGAGAAATGGTGACAACTGATACGGAGAAGGCTGAGGTACTCAACAATTTTTTTTTTGCCTCAATTCCCTCTTCCCACATCTCCGAAGCCTCTGAAACTCAAGACAGGTACTGGGGGAATGAAGTCCCTCCCATCATCAGAAAAGATCAGGGTAAAGGCCAGCTGAAGAACGTGAGAACAGCATGGCTGAGAAGGAATTGGGAATACTGGTGGATGAAAAGCTGGTCATGAGCTGACAATGAGCACTTGCAGCTCAGAAAGCCAACTGTACCCTGGGCTGCATCCAAAGCAATATGGCCAGCAGATCATGAAGATTATTCTGCCCCTCTACTCGGCTCTCAAGAGACTCCATGTGGAGTGCTGTGTCCAGCTCTGGAGTCCAGAACAGGAAAAGTATGGACCCATTGCAACGAGTCCAGAGGAGGGCCACAAAAATGGTCGGAGGTCTGGAACACTTCTGCTATGAAGAAAATCTGAGACTTGTGGTTTTTCCACCTGGAGAAGGGAAGGCTCTGGAGAGATCTTATCGAGACCTTTCAATATATAAAAAGGGTTTCTAAGAAACATAGAAAGAGACATTTTTATCACGATATGTAGTGTCAGGGCAAGGGGCAGTGGTTTTATACAGAAAGAGAATACATCTAGGTGTGATACGCAGAAGATATCTTTTACCATGCGGGTGGTGAAGCGCAGGACCACGTTGCCCAAAGGAGCTGTGGATGCCCCTTCCCTGGAAGTGTTCAAGCGCATGTTGGACGGGGCTTTGAGCAACCTGCTCTAGTAGAAGGTATCCCTGCCAATGGCAGGGGATTGGAACTAGATGATCTTTAAACCTCCCTTCCAACCCAAACTATCCTCTGATTCTATGATTCAGTGTTCAGAACTCACATGGACAAGGCCTTAAGGAACTTATAACTACAGGGCCCTGTTGTCAGCAGGAGATTGAGCTAGAGGCCTTCAGTTGTTGCTCTTTATGTTTTTCTGTAACTCTGTTATTTTTTCTCTTTTGTGAAAGGAATTCTTTCAGGATATTTTTCATTGCTTTTTACATGGCGAAATAGAATAAGGTCCTGCAAAAACTGCAAGAAAAAGAGAACTGAGATAACATCTGCTGATCTGCAGGATTTGTAGGATTTTAACACACAAGATACTCTTCCAAGAAAGCCCATGGTAGTTCCTGCAAGCAGCTGATCAGCAGCAAGGAACTAAAGGGTAAAAATATATCATAGAAGAAGGACAGAAAGTAAGTGGAAAGAACAATAAAGTTACACAAGCTCTTTTTTCTGTGGGAAAACACCAGTTCCAGAGTTCTGTTTTGGCCAAGCCACTCTTCAAGTGTGTAGGGATGGCTCAGGATGAGCAGGGTTGAGCCCCAGGAGCTCCTCCTGCTCGGCTGCTGGAGCCCAGGCTGCAGGGTCTCTGTCCAGGGCTGCTTTTCCCGGTGCTGCTGCCCAGGTTGCAGGGGCAGCCCGTGCTGAGGGTGGCTGCGTGAGCCAGAGACAGGCACGCACGTGTGCGCGGGAAGGACACGGCCACGGCCGACTGCAGCGGCTGCCACACACCAGGGGCTGCCCTCAGCCACCCACAGCTGACACTGCCAGCACTCCCATAAAACAAGTGCAGACAGCCAAGTCCTCCATCTGAATGCAATGTAATTACAGCACTGCAGAGTTGTGATATCAAGAAAAATGTCCATGTATTGTGAAGTGCTGGCTGTGATACTTACCAGTTCTATGGCCATCCTCAGTTTGGCTTTAAGTTTTACTGGGGAGAAAAACTTTGTGTTTACAGTTTTAAGTAACATACTCTTTCAAAGCCATTCCTGGAATGAAGTGGATCTCAAAAAGTTCAGCATAACTGAGGAGACCATTTCTGGGTAGAGATGTAAATGCTGGCCTGATGTTGTCAGTACATCAAACATCACAGACACAGCTGACCACACGGAAATATTTCTGCTTCTGTCTTATTATCTGAATTTTCAGACTTTTGTTTTTTCTTCCTCAGTGTAGTGGAAAGTGCTTTTAGCCCATTTAATCTGCCTGGATGTCAGCACACTGTTCAGACTATTGACCTTCCACCACAACAGGGTGGTCAAAATTCATGTTTTTCCACAGGTTTTCTCCTCTAAAGAAATACTCCATGCGACAAGTAGCAGGCTTGGTCTGCTCTCACTTTTGACTAGGGTCAAATGTTGTGGGATGATGAGAAATCTCTGCTACCAGTGACTTCACTCTTTTCAGGGTGGCCTTGTGCCCTTTTTACTATCCTGGCATGTGTAACTAATTGACAAGCAGAGCTATATTTTCCATCTTGCATTCCACCTGCCATGCAGGCATTTCCACTGCTCCACAGTCCTCAATTTTTGTGCACAAAATGGGTACTATTAAGTCTAATATGAACCTCTGAAAAGAAAAATCTGTAGGAAGGTTGTTGTCTAGGAAAGCAATTGTGCTTCTGGGAATAGTCATGGAGCTTCCAAAATGAGACTTGTGGTTTCTCAAAGCCATAGTAGTGATTTGAAAAAATGTGGCTATTTTTTCTCCATCTTGGGTAAAAGTTGGGTAAAGTCTTGGTTTAGAGTATCTTGGAAAAAAAGAGGTTAATTCTTAGATACAACTACATGCACTACTTAATTCAAATTAAATTGTTCTTCTGATTTTAGTGTCCAGTAGTAGTGCTGGAAAACACACATCAAGATTCCTATCTCAGTGACCTAACTTATTCAACATTAATACTGTTCCAAATTTTAGGCAGCAAAAGGCTTCTCTTCTCATCAAAGCCTAGAACAAATAAAATCAGTTTTTAAGAACATGCAAATATTGAAGAGTTTAATTGAATATTTCCAGCTGGCGTTTAATATATTGATGAATTTTCATATCTGCAGCCCATTTGAACTGACTGCTCTGGCACTCAGAAGATGCAACCTCTGTGAAGTAAAAGCAGTGAATGAGAGAGATATGATGATCGATGAGGTCATGGAGGGGGCGGGGAGCAAACACAAAAGAAAAAATATAAAGAAAGTTTTGCTATGTGTCTGCCAGGAGTACAAGATATTTGTCATGCACAGACTCAGTTGCAGTGGGTCCTCCATCCATCTGTATGGAAACCAAGATGGAAGTGAGGATATACTGGAGGCTGAACTCAATTTCACTGCTCAGCTACCTACCGCCAGCTCAGCTCAAGCCATCAGCAACGCAATAGTCAAAGGCTCTGCCTGCTGAGCACTTGCCTCGTACCACAGGAGACAGTGGATTTCACTGTTTTCATTTCAGTACCAGCTCAAATGCAGTTGCTTAGCACAGAAAGACTGCTGGCTAATGAGCACAGCAGCTCCAAGGAAGGCTGTAATCATTTACATGGTGCTTACTGCGAAGGTCTTCAGTGCCTCTGTTCCTTCAACTCCTTGTGCCTTTGTGCAAAACAAAAGAGTAAAGAAGGCTACTCCATCTTTATGCTGTACTAACAGGCTGTTTCCAACATTGTCTTGATGCACTGATTGTGTTTTTCCTCCTTCCTGTCCTGTTGCCCTTTGCCCCCCTGCTTCCAGTCCCAAATACCAGAGGTTTGTTACAGCTCCATTAAACCAACAGTAATGGTCAGTAGCTCTAAATCACATCTCAGGGGATTCTGGTTGGAAATTAGGAAAATTTTTCACCAACAGGCAGCGGAGCACTGGAACTGACATCCTGAGTGGTGAAGGAGTCTCCAGCCTTGGAGGCTCCCAGGATTCTGGTAGAAAAGTCCATCATGATGGGATGCAGTGTTAGTGATACTCCAGCTCTGAGCAGGAGGCTGAGTGTTCCAGGCTGGTTTCTTATGTTGCTGTGATTCAGTGAAGACATTTTGTAGCACTGGAGAACATTATGGTATCACACCCACTTGATGCAGTTTCATTACATTTCCCATTCATCCGCCTGAAAGAACAGCTGAGTACTTAGCTTGGTTTGTTGTTCAGGCTGTCACAGGGTCTTCAGCCTATGTTCCCTAATCAGGGAAAATTAGGTTTTGCTAATAAAAGAAAGTTGCTAAAACTGAATATGGAGGAAGCTCTTCTCAGTGTTTGAATATAAAGGAAAAAGGCATAAATATGCAGATCAGCTAGCATGTGCTCTAACAAGCAGCTTATTTCTGAATAAAAGCCTTTGCACCAAATAGAACCATGAAAATACAGACTGGAAATCATTAGGGGCACCAGAGCTATCAGGCTTTAGATCACCCATCCAAGGCCTAGATCTGTTGTACTGGTCAATCAGTACGTGATAACCATAGGTGTGCCCGCAGTGCCCCTGCCCAGGACAAGGCTCAGGACTCTGACAGCTGGAGGGCATTTGTCAGCACTATAATGCAAGGGGCCACACAAGGTTAGAGTAGGATAGAATAGAATAGAATAGAATAGAATAGAATAGAATAGAATAGAACAGAAAATAGAAATAGAAATAGAAATAGAAGTAGAATAGAATAGAATAGAATAGAATAGAATAGAATAGAATAGAATAGAATAGAATAGAATAGAATAGAATAGAATAGAATAGAATAGAATAGAATAGAATAGAATATCCTGAGTTGGAAGGGACCCCACAAGGATCAAGTGCAACTCCTGGGATTTCCAGAGAGCTCAGACAAGCATGAGTTCTCTGTTACTGCCACGTCTTCACTGAGACTCACAGAAGGTGGTAAGGGCCTAATCTTTTTGCCCTTTGTGACCTACTGTTGTCTTCTTTCCCCTGTTTCTCCAAGCAGCTCATGATTCTGTTGTGCTGTGTGATGTCTCCTTTCAGATAAGGGCTTTGGTCACCCATGAAGCACAATGAAGAAATTAAACATATGACATATCTATCGACAGGAATCCCTGCAGGCTGGTAAGTCTCTCCCTATCTCTAGCAGGTTCTCATGCAGAAAAGCTATTAAAAGTCTTTCTCTCTTGCATCCACTTGTCTTGAAACTATTTCCTGTAATTCTGTGCACATGGACACCTGGACTAGTAACATTTTACTGCATCTCATCCTGTATTCTGCAGTGGTGCTGCAATTCTGGGCTTTGTACTAAGAATAGTTTGCTGAATTCTCACTGAGTTGTTTTAGCTTCTGCTCTAATGTTATGTAAGAATATAGAGATGTTGTGAACACAAGAAACAAAATAATCAGAGTAGATAATACGTACATCATTGTGTGAGACAGTAAGCGGAAATGATGGTAAAGAATGCTGAAGGCAACAGCTGGATGGCTCTTTGACTGAGCACCTGTTCCCCTGCTATCCAGTCCAGCAAGCTGCTGTATATATGTTTTCTAAAACATAGATTCTTTCCACAATTAGGGACAGATTGCTCTTTTCTTTCACCTCCAACTGACTTTCCTGAAACACAGCTTGAAACAACCTTGAGAATTCAGTGCCAGAATGGATCCTACAGCCCATCTGCAGTCTCTGACCACACATCATTGATTGTCTACCACAGTTCTGTCTAAACAAGCTCCAGTTCATCTGAAGTTTGTACATTCAGTCAGTTTTCCAGAGTTTATTTTCTGCAATAAGCTGCTTCGGAAAAGCATGTTCGTCTAATAGTTATTTACATCACTATTCTGAAAATGAGCTCTGGGCTTCTCAGTGGCATAGATGAAAAATATGAATCTAGATCACCAAACATGAGATGGGAGGAGGAGGAGGATGAAATAAGTGGTAGCCAAGTACACTGGAGATGAAGTATGTGCAGCATCAGCTTGGGATGGTGTCTCCTGTGGAGAACTTCATGAGAAAATGAGTTTTTCTGGCTTTTCTCCCAAGGGTTGCATCAGAACAACTTAGGCAAAAACAAACTAAGTCCCCAGGTGGAGTGTCTCAGTCACTGCCACTCCAAGGAAGAGCCCAGGTGAGACAATGCCTCATTTACCATTGCATAGGGAACAACAAATACATTATTTTTGGAAGTCAACACCAGTGATTCTCAGCAAGGCCCCAGACTGCTGTCATCCCTGCCCCAAGAGGGGCTGAGCACTGCTGAGCTCCTTCAAAGACCATGAGAGTTGCAGCTGCTCTGTTTCTTTCCAGATGAGCCCTTCTGGCTCTAGGTAGTTAAAACCCAAACTTTTAATTGGATCCACAGAGACATCCACGAAGTTGTCCACAAATGAATCTGAAAATAACTTCAGATACAAGGAGAAAACTTAGATCTGTCTTCAGAATATCATTCTTTCTTACTACCCTCACCTTCTTTCTTGTCTTAACTACTGGAGTTCTAGTTAATCTTTTCCAGGGCCTGTAGCCTAATTTTCAGTTTTTCTGTCTTTTTCATTTTCACTTGCTGTTCTCAGGTTAAATATTCTCATCCTTTCATTCATTAATTCCAGTTTTAGATTTGTCTTTTCTCTCTCTAGTTCTAAATGAGTTTTCTTCTAGTAACTCCATTTTTTTCCAAATGGCAAAAGCTTACATGTTTGTGATACTATTAACTGATCTGTACAAACAAGAGACAGGCAGGACAATGCCCTTGGCTGGGTTAGACTATGAGTAAGTACAACGAGGTGAAAGAAATGCCCCACCTTTAACAAATCATGAGGAGTAGTCAGCTGCCAGGCTGCCTGCCTTTTTTTTTACAAAACTTTGTTTTGGTTGGTGTATGGTTCAGCATCTTTCCCAGACTGAGTTCCCAGGCACGGTTTATCAAGCCAAACAACAGAAACTCGAGGAGAGCAGCGTGATGATTTTTCTCACCACGGCAAATTGATGCCAGCCATCCTGCTGTTACCACCTCAGCCAGTTTCAGTTCCCACTTTCCAGAAAGCTCTGAACATTATGGGAAGAAGGATTCACTGCTCCTCCTAAAGGCTATGCCCAATTGTTTCAGTGTCTTGCCTCTGTGGGAGACAACATTTCTTGACTTCTGTTTACTACAGAATAGGGATCCCATACCTGTTAAAAAGTCTCTGTCAAGACGCTGTAATTTTCAGCCCTCGGCCCTGCTATGTTATGATCATAATCAGCCTTACTGGAGTCACAAATGCACTTTCTCAAAAGATATTAGCACTTATTTTTACATTGCCCCTCTTAACATTTTCATTAGAGCCAATCTTACATTTCATCAACCACCAAAACTAATTCAAAGCAATCCACCTGAAAACTGCCTTAAGTTCGCTAATCAGATAAGTCACCATGACGTTTCTGAGTAACACAGTCGCTTCTGCTACTGAACATACCTGCAGCAGAACATCAGTGCAGCTGCGAAAGCCAAAATCTTTGCTTTCTACAGTGGCAAGATACCCCCGGAGGATCAATATCAGCGTGCTTTTGCATGCATAGAAGATCTGCAATCTTTCTTATCATCTTTATTCTCTTTTACCACTGGCTAGTTATTTCATGTTGCTTGAACATTGCTTTCAGCCTGCTGAAGAGCTTTGTGTCCCTGTCATGCCAGAGCTGCAGGGCTGTCTGGGCTGAGAGTGCTATTTCCCTGGCCATTGCTGGGAATGGCTGCCTCTCTCCTCCGGGTTTCCTGGTACCTCTCTCAGTTGTTTCCATCTTGCCCAGATTGCTCCAGACTATGCTGAGCTTCCCAGTTTCTCTTGTCTCCTTTGGAGCAGGCTGGCGATTCAGGGGTGTGGATGGGCAAGCCCAGCACTGGTCCTTTTTCTGAAGAGCAAGGGGAATATCCTCTGAAGTATGTTGCAATTGCTGATAGAAGCTGATATGATGTGATTCATTAACTGCAGCTGGATTCCAAGAAACTCTTTATACAAACTCGGGCTAAGGCAGGCCAGTCCCAAAGCCTTGCAGGCACATACTGAAAAAAAAATCACACAGTTAAGAGTGCGGGGGAGGAGAGCAGGGCTGAACTCTGCAGCAAGGCAGAATGTGCAGCCCTATAACATGCTGCAGACTCAAGACATGCAAACACTACTGCCAACGTGCAGCTTTTAATAATCTATTATGAATTTGGCTGTAAGCTGATGCAATGGAAATGCTGGGAACCTGAAAGGTGTGGGCTAGAGGAGGAAGTACAGAGTCGCTTTGACATGCATATTCTCATCCTCTGCTGCTTGTTGTTTGTCTGGTTGCTGTGTGTTCTGGCACTGGGCTGCACAGCTCACTCCAGCTAGCACTCCCCTCTTTGGGGAGCTGTGTTTTGGAGGTAGCGTGTGGGAGTGTGTTGAAACGTTGCGGGGAGGTGTAAGCTGCATGTTAATAAATGACGGCTTATCTGCACACACACAAACTGAAACAGTAATTTGCCTGACTTATTTCAGTGGAAGGCTGGGCACTATGGTAAAAAAAAAAATTAGTGCGTATAACTGCTGACTGTGTGGTATTGGTTACTGGGTACGTGCTGACTCACCTCGGTTCACCTCCAGTCCAGCAGGAGGAAAGGACCATCCTCATGAAGATGAGAAAGTTGGAACAGACTTGTCAAAGTAGTTCCTGATTATTATTTTTGCTTTGTTACTGAGGCAGCAGATTTTCTCCTGCAGTTTGGGTCAGAGAAGAGGATAAGTAAGAAATGGCACCAGAGCCCCCGAATTTTATCTTGTAACTCAAAGATAAACTTTACATGAGTTTAATTAATCAGCTGGTGTTCTGAAATTCTCACAGAGTTTACTAGAGGGAGCAGTCTTACCCTGCAAAGCATTTGACTAAAATAGACTTCACGGTAAAGATTTGCTTCCATTTATAATCCGCCCAATTTGCTAGGTGTAATTAGAAAATAACCAGCACCTCGATTTTGCTCCTGTTACAGCTGCAGAGAACACGTGTCACCAGGAGAGGCTTCAGGGTTGTTCTTTTGTTCAGTATTATACAACAATACCTGGAATTCAAGACAGATTCAGAATTCAGTTTTGTAAATGCTCTAAAGACATTCTGTGCCCTGAATTGTTTGCAGAGCCTTAAACAATTAGAAGTGTAAGGAAACAAGTTGAAATGAAAAAAAAAATCTGAAATTTAAGGAAGTGAGTCGAGAAACTAAAGAGGATAGACTCCACTGTCATAGCTTTAATTCCAAAAAGTTAAATGACAGGTTTAAAACGGAGTAAAAATGCTTAAATACAACTTCGGCACTGTTCCAGATGCGGCTACATGTCTGACAGATAAAGGGGAATAATCACTTTCCTTCACCTGCTGGACACATTCTTACTAATGCAGCCCATAAAGTGGCTGGCCTTTGTTGCCTCTTCCTGGCTCTTGTTTCTCGCTGTTCACTGGAAGCCCAGGTCCTTTTCCCAACACAATTAGTCCCAGACTGGACCGATGCATGAAGCAGTTTTGTTCCAAAATGACTATGCCACACAGATAAAATATTATAGAAGAACATTTTGAAAGGATTCCTTCTAAACCAAATCCTGTGAAAAATTTTGAGGTACCATACTTACATGTTTCTGCCAAGCAGATCCATTTCAGCAGTCAAAAATCTGGACTTTGCCTCTCTTTTCTACTCACATAAGGCTACAGATATCTTTAATGATTTCAGTCTAAGTGGCCAGGAATGAAGGTAACAACGGCAATACAAATAAATTGGGCTCAGAAAAACCTCAGTCCTATCAACTGCTGAATGGTGATTTCATCTGAGTCAGTAAGAAATAATGGGTCACCTGAACTCGTGAAAACTCCACACACAGATGCGTTTAAAGGGGTTTTATCTGTTTTGCTTTGCCTCTAAGTGTGAGTTTGGTTTAAACTTACTTAAAGACCCACAGATTTAATTTTATTTAAGAAGAGCAGCAATGCATTTTGCTACTTAAAATGTTGCCATGCCA
Source organism: Oriolus oriolus (assembly GCA_013400235.1). Taxonomy (NCBI): domain Eukaryota; kingdom Metazoa; phylum Chordata; class Aves; order Passeriformes; family Corvidae; genus Oriolus; species Oriolus oriolus. Next base: position 20,473 of record VXBT01007942.1, read on the forward strand.
GGTACAAAGCAGCCCCGTCAATAATCAGCTACTTTCAATTGCTTCAGTGAAAAGAACAAGAGAGGAGGGTGCTTCAACCCTCCCATCCTCTGAAGATGAAATTACATCCTATTGCTTGATTTACAGAAAACCTGCAACTCCCCCTTTCTTGGGAGGAATGGAACTGCCTGTCCTTGGTGCAGGGAGGGCAGAGGCAGCAGGGAACAGGACAGACTTCTCACAGAAGTATGGTATATAAGGAGCTGGGTCCTGCAGAAGAGCAGAGAGGATGGCTATGAGATGCTGAAAGAAAACGTTGGCTCAAGGGACACCCACAGCCTGAGGGACCCCAGACTGGGCAAGAAACAGAATCTCAGCCCAAACTGAACAGCACACATCATCAAGAGGAAGAAGTCTCTATATTCTTACCTTTTAACCCAGAGAAGGTATGTTGTCACTGAAGCAAACAGCTCCAAACAAAAAGAAGGGAAACCCCTGTTTCTTCCCCACTTCCTAGCTCTGTTGTGTTTAGTAGAATCCTCTTAAAGCCTCAATACTTGGAGTGAGGGGAGCACCAGATGGTCCTCAGTGATTGCGTCCACAGTCATGTACCAACACATTACCCCTGTTTTCAGGGAAGATCTTCTACTTGCATGGAGTGTTAAGATTTACAACCAGACTGCTTAGAACTGCTGCTGGGGATGTCTTTCAGCAGCAAAACATGGATGTAGGAGTTAACCATGGCTTTATAACTGCTGGAAACTGTGTCTAGCAGTAGTATTTTTTACCTGCTTTTGCAGGATTGCTGCTCTCTCTGTGTTCTCTAAAAAGCTCCTTCTTGGTCTTCACTGACTGTCCAGTGTTTTTTAGTCTTGGAGTTTATGGTAGTTTCTTCCTAGCTTGTTAATTTTGCAGACTTATGCTCTGAGGCAGAGAGATTGAACTCCTAGTTTTGCACCTGAGGTAATGTAATTGTGGATATTTTCATATTCACCTGAGTCCCCAGATGTTTTGAATCCTGCTGAGATACTGAATCACAAGGAAACCTTGGGGCAAAAATAAAGGCGAAGGTCTGTAGGCTTAAGCAGATTCACCTCCTCAATTGTATTGATTATTTTTTCTGAAGGGTTTTTTTTTTTAATATTTTTTCCAGGAAAATCCCCATCTCCACTGACAGCAATTTCACATTCCTTCTATTAGTCTATGATGACATTTCATGTAATTTTCCAGTCTGTTTCACACTTAAATATTGCTGGGATTTTTATATAAGCAGAAGTCTTCAAGGAATCTCTGATTTTATTCCTGGTTTACAGCAAAGTGTAGAAAGAGTTGGAATTATTCCTTGTAGTAAATACTGTATTCATTGATGAACATGTGAGCAATGAACACTGTTCAACCATGACCAGTATATGTAATTTATTTTTGTATGTCTCTCTACATCCTTATCTTTCCTAGATTTTTCAGCTTAAATAGCTTTGTATCACTCCACATTCCAAGGAAATTTCTGTTCTTCCTGTGAAAAGAAAGATCTCAGTCTCCAAGTCCAAGATATTAGCATTGTGTTTTCCTTAAAAAACTGTTATAGAGTATGTATGTTGCCATGGACATCTTTGGTTTTGAGAATGGAAGATTATTTACTTTAACTCTGATGCCATAGGGCTGTGCCAGGCATAAAGATGTAAGCAGCCAAAATGTCAGCCCTAATTTTGGAATCCTCATGTCTAATCACTGAAACCCTGCTTCTGTATGAACCTTAAGGCAGATCCACTGTGGAGAAGGGAAAAGCCAGTCAGAGAACAGCTCAAATTCCCACTATATGGAGTCAGGCTGTAGCACAGAAGCTCCAGCTCACTGTCTGGTTGTCCTTGTACATCTCTGACACAGATGTGGAGGACTGCAGTAGTGGTGTGGATCGAGAACGAGCAGGTCTGCCTGGGAGTGGATGCACAAGAAGCAGCAGCAGAATGTCTGCAGGACCTAGGTGCTGGTGGTCATCAATATCCAAACACCTTGTTAGGACACTCAGATCAAGAGGGACAGTCCAATGAAGACTCTTAAAAGCAGGACAGGACAGAGACACTAATCAGTGTCAACTCCTAAAGGGTACTTAGTGCATGTTCAAAACCTGCACATGGCCACAAACCTAAGAACAACTCAGAAGTGATGAAGACCCGACAGTTGACAGTCTTTGTCACCAGTGTCATGGCAAAGAATCCTAGGGAGATCATTTGGGCACAAGAACCTCGGTGGTTGGGAGAATATGGGTATGAGAGCATACTGAATGTGGCTCAGTGAAATCAGGTTTGATGTTTAGAGTTTTTTTCAAGGAAATTGCCTTCTTCCCTACCCAATAAACTTTACTACACTGGTTCTACAGTACTGCAGCATTATTTCCTATATGGAATTGATTGCCAGGCATCAGGTCGCTGTTTCTCTTCTGTTTCTCTCCTGTAGATGCCATGTGAAGGCTGCATGGAGAGGGACAATGTGAGCACTGGTGCAACCATGGAGTTCCTCCTGCTCGGCTTCTCCGAGCTGCTCCATCTGCGGGTCCTGCTCTTCCTTATCTTTCTCATTGTTCATTTGGTAACATTGGCAGGGAATATGATGATCTTCATGGCAGTGGTCATGGAGTCCTCACGTCCTCCCATGCTTTTCTTCCTCTGCCAACTGTCTGCCATCGAGCTCTGCTACACTTTAGTCATTGTCCCCAAGGCGCTCCTCAGCCTGGCAGTGGTGGATGGCTGCACCATCTCCTTCCTGGGCTGTGCCACACAGATGCACCTCTTCGTGGCCCTCGGCGGGGCCGAGTGCTTCCTGCTGGCGGCCATGTCCTACGACCGCTACGTGGCCATCTGCCAGCCACTGCGCTACACGGCGGTGATGAGCGAGGGGCTCTGCCTCAGGCTGGCTCTCACGTGCGGCCTGGGAGCCTTCGCGGTTGCCCTGGGCCTGACGGCGGCTGTGTTCCGCCTGCCTTTCTGTCAGTCACACCGCATCAACCACTTCTTCTGCGATGTCCCCGCCGTGCTGCACCTGGCCTGCACACAGAGCTACGCCCCCGAGCTGCCCCTGCTGGCTGCCTGCGTGGTCCTCCTGCTGCTCCCTTTCCTCCTAATCCTGGCCTCCTACGTTTGCATTGCTGCGGCTTTGTTACGCATCACCTCTTCTGGGGGAAGGGGCAAGGCCTTTTCCACCTGCATTTCCCACCTGGCCGTCACCTTACTGCACTACGGATGTGCCACCTTCATTTACATCCGTCCTAAGTCCAGTTACTCACCAGCTCGAGACAAGGTGGTGTCTCTGGTCTACACCAACATTACTCCATTGGTGTATCTCCTCATTTATAGCCTGAGGAACAGCGAAATCAGAGGGATCCTCAGGAAAATGCTTAGGAGGAAGAAAATAGCTCAGGTGAACTGGGATGCTATCAGAGTTGTGACGTGTGTGTGTGGTAAATTTTAGTAGAACAAACATGTGCCTGTTGGAAAACAGCCCCATAACCAGATCACCATAAACTTCACTGAGGCAAATATCCTGGCAGAATTCTACATGCATCACTATGTTTATGAGAAAAAAGATATCTCTGCTCAAAAAAAAAAAAATCCCAAACATAACACTTGATCTAAAGGAAAATGCTTTAGTGACTTGTGAGGATGAAGAGCTTTGATCAATCACTGGTCTCGCTTCTCTGATCTCATACAGATTCATGCTTACATTCATAGTCATCCTAGCACAATCAGAAGATCAACACAAAATTTTTTAAAGCAAATAAACCAATATTAAAGTATTGGTTTCATTATTTTTCTATCAAGATGACAGTAGAAAGTGGGTAGTCGATACAAATTTTAGACTGGTAAGTTTAGCAGCACAATAAATCTGTAGGGGCTTAAAGGAAGGTTAGAAGAAGAAAGTCCATGGCTAGAATGAAGTGTAAAATAGCTGTAGGTTCCTCCAAATTTAGCAGAAGGCTGCAGTCTGGCATCCCATGACAAATGTAAAGATTGTTAGTGTAAATTTATCTAACCTTGAATTATTCTAGATACTGAAAGTTAAAATGCCATCAGTCTGACAAGAGCATGACTTTTGTATGCCTGCTTTGCAGGAAGAAAACTTTCCTTTTATAGGGAGATGCTTTAGGTTTGGATTGTTCCTATGGCAACACAAAAGCTAAGATACTTGTCTTATCATGTGGCTTTTACCAGGAAAGACTGCATCATATAAATAAGAATGCCTAGGGAGTGTTGAGATCTATAATGGTAAGAGTAATAATACTGCTGCCACGGTTATTGCAATTTGTTTAGCAAAACCAGTGAGAGTTACAGCACAGGCTGGATTGCGGCAGACGTAAGAGTCTGAAGGTGCAAAGCAGTGTTATTTTATGAGTTTCCTATGTGTAGGAGGAACAGGGTGAATCAGACAAATTAGGGAAGATCGATTTTGGCCAGGAAGAGGAGGGGAAAGAACCAACTTCATTATTTTATTTAATACTTCCCTCCCCCGTGTCTCTTTAAAGGCCATAGAGACCCTATGATTCAGAACCCACCTCTTACATAGCAAATAGCCGAAAAAAAATTAAAATATTTGCTTCTGTTCCTCTGCCTAATCCAAAAGAATTTCAGCACGCCAGCTGCTCTCAGCTCTCTCTCTGGGCAGATCGAGAGAGCAGAGTGGTATTTGCTTTCCCTGGGCTACAATCATTAAAAATTATGGTAAGTGGATTTGACAAATGTAAGAAATTGGCACTGTAACTAAGGAAGTCAACTTGGAGCCTTCTGACAAAAGAGAAGTGTGGAATTTAAAACTGACATTAAAAGCTGTCTTCAAGTTGACAGTCTAGCCTGCCTAAAACATTAACACAGAATATTAGCCCTCATGTCAATGAATACCTAATTACTCTGTGGGCAAACATTTAGCTGCATTACTTAAAATTATCAAAGTTGCAGTGAACATTTTAATCACCTGCCAGCTCTTCCAAAAGTGAGAAGGGTCTCAATGAAAGAACACTACTTACTAATAGAGAAGTACTTCAGACTTACATTAGAGAAGTACTTATCAAATACTATTAAGTAACTGTAATGAGCACAGGAAAAAGATGAAGCATCAATTCTAAATCCTGTCAAGTCGAACCAAGCTTTGAAGTTAATCCTGCTGCAAGCAGTTGGCTGGACTTGAGACGGCCAGAGGTCCTTCCTGAGATTAGCAGGATTTTACAGCAGAGGTTTTTAACCTGCCTTCTAGGAGGTATTGTTATGTCCAAATGCCTGGCAATAAAACTGAAGGACAGAAGGACACTGAGGTTTAGAATACTGATCAAAGCCTTGGCAGAGGTCCTCACATGTTTCTGGCAGCTGTGGGCATGGGATAGCAGAGAGATAACTGTTATCTGCTGCCAGCTGTGGGAAGATAGCAGGGCTGTGTCCTGAACCAGGATGTTCCTCATGAACCACTGCGGAACGGAGGCACCTGTGGAGACCTCTCCTGACTACAAGGATACAGATGATGCCTTTGGAAGGGCTGACATGACTGAAACCGCAGCCAGGTTAGACTCCCAGCTCTTTCCTTCTGAGATACATGTGGAAAGTGTAACAAGCAGTGGAAACTTTCTGCAAAGACGCTTTCTGTACCCAATGTTCTTGCAGATGAACAGAGTGAGAAGACATCCCAGAGCCCAAGACCATTCTCACCAGTATTCCCACACCCATTAGTCCAAGAGTAGCCCCATCAGTATTCCCACACCCATTCACGGCACCCTTTCCCCTCGCTCCCATGCCAGCTGTGTTGAGTGCTGTACAGATCTGTAGAGAGGACTCAGGGGTAAGAGTGGGAGGAGAGGCAGCTTACGAGGTAAGAGCAGCAGCAATGTATAAGAGATCTCAGAACCACTTCCTTTCTAAAATGTTATCTTTTAATTGACTGGACCTGCCTGAGGTCCCTTTTCCACTCCACAAGTGGCTGTTTCAGTCCTGTTGACTCAGCACACTGTGTGCTGAGAGCTGGAGAGTGCTCAAGTGAAGTAAGGCAGCACCATCCCTGATGCAGGGCATCAGCACAGAATAATAATTTTAAAAAGGTAATTTCCAAGTTCTTTTCAGAACTTCACAGGGAACAGCATGATCCAGTCAGGCAGCGCAGATTTTGACAAGTGCCCATTCCACCTCCAACAAAAGATGGGTATGGAAAAGATCTTTCCATGAGTGTTGCAGTTTTTTGGGTTGGGTAGGGATTCAAGACTCCCCAGTGAATGGGTACAACTGGCTACCTGCATTTCACAAATGGTCTTGTCCTTTCTTGGAAGAAGAATGCTTGCATTCCCAAATTTGCAGAGACCTGAGATCTGGCAAACACAGATGTCACAAAGTTTTCCAGTGAAACCAATTAGGACATCACTAAGAATCACTTCATGGTTTACACAGCCATAAAAACAGAGTATTCACCCTTGCAATTAATTTCGTAAAGGCGGCCCTGAGCAAGCACTATGTGAGAACACAGATCTTATCAATGGTGGAGCACCAGAGCCCAGCCTGTAAGGGCTCAGCCTGTAAGATCACATCAGTGCTGTCCATGTTCCCAAAAATGAAGAGAGTTTGGAGGGTGATGGCACAGACTTTGAGCAGCATTCAGAGTACTCAAGGTCCAGCACCTTGAATGGTACATGCCACTGAAAGAGGTTACTCCACTCAAGGAGATACTTCGAGGTGGTTCCTTGAGAGCTACTACCAGCACCAGTGATACTGGGAGGATAAAAGTGAAACCTGCCTTTCAGTATAGAGAGAAACCAGTCAAAAAATGCTTTTTAAATTTTTTTTTTCACACTATTGTATTTTGCTGGCAATCCAGGTAAGACATTTCCTAAAAGTTGTTCGTATAAATAATCAATCTCCTAAAAGAATTAAATGCACTTGCATTTTAAAAAATCCCTGTTTTCCTAGGAGTATAAATACAAAAAGTTTATTTAGGGGATTTGTTTCTATTATGTGTAAGGAAAATTGAAAAGTTGGCAAAAGTCCAGTTTTAAGAGCTTGGAAGAAATTTCAGTGTATTTATCTCCCCTTGACAAAGTCATGTTATCACTTCCTATCCATTTTGGCTTACATGGAAAGTGAGTCCACCAGCCTTTCTTTCTTCCAAATTCCTTAAAAGCTTAGAAAACCTGCAAATAATCCTATATTTACCCAAATAAGGGGTTATTTTGCCATTTGATCTGAAGCAGAAAGTTGAAATTAATACAGCTATTTACAACAATGGCGTTGTAAAATGAAATGGATGTGGGCTTAGTATTAAACCTAGAAAATAGAAAATAGTTAATATCATGAGGGTGAAAAGTTGTCAGAGGTTTTCTTTATTGAGAAAAGGCCTCTGTTTTTGATGTTTATTGTGAACATGCCAAAGGAGCAACATTTACTGTGCTTTCCTATTTACATACTTTACTGTTATAAAGGCTAGAGTGCTATAGGAGTTCCTCTTGCAGATATTTATAGATAGAAGATTTACAAAAGAAGAGAGATGAGATTGTTTTTCCTTCTTGAGATTGTTTTTTACTATTATATGAAGATCCAGCATATAAAATTGGATAGGTTCCTATATGATATAAAACAAATACAGTCCACACCCCCATAAACAAGCTAATGGGAAAGAAATACACGTATATAATCTGCCATTTCTCCCCAGAGTTAAACGTTTCTAGACTCTACAGGCTTTTTATTTATGAACTGGGCTGTTGCACAGACCTTAAGTTTCCCTCAATGGATTGTTTCAGGAAGCAACCAGGAACATAGGACAAAAACTAATCAGGAGACCAAAGTGGAGCTAAGAATGAGGTGAAGCTCCTGCCAGCTGGTTGGTTTCAGAATTAGTTTCACCTTGCCCTACAAGCACCTCCACATCAAAAAGCTGACTGAGGGTGTTATTAATAATTCCAGCACTGTATCCCTAACCTAAAGCTCTTGGCTCTAAAGATCCTATTGTGCTCAGTTGTCTTCCAAGCAAGTCCAGGAAAAAGTGAGAATGGGAAGGTCAATACCCACCCAGTGTGTACCCTTGGCTTCACCTGCATAAGTGCAAGAATATGAGACAGTCTGGTTTTACAAATTGGTATGTAAAGATGTAAGGCTGTCTGGTTCTACAAATTGGCATGTAAAGCTGAGGGAAGACCTGATGGCTCAGCAGCATATGGCCTCTAGCCTAGTCACTGCTGAAAATCAGGTCTCCTAAAATCTGTGTTGTGTTTCATTGTGGTTTTGGTGTACAGTTGCTCTCAGCATTCATTTTAGTTTTCATGTTTTGATTTAATTAAAGAGTTCAAGTTTCAAAAAATCAAGTGGGAGGCTGAACTGGGAAGAGAGTTGGCGGTGGGTCGGGAAGATGTTAACACGTTCCATGCCCTCTTTCCACCTGCAAGATGTCTGCTTCAAATACCTTCTCCTGACGCCCACCTTGAAACCTCTCAGGAAGAACGCCGCTTGCTAACACAGTGACCAGTGGAAACTATTTAATTTCTGCACAGGACAGCAACTCTTCAGCACCAGGATCAAGCTACAACAGCAACAAATACGGGCAAGCTTATTGTGCTTAGACTGTGGAGACAACTTTAATTTGTTAAGAAGAGGACCATAAAATACCTTGAAAAAACAGATTAGAAACAGACATAAAAGCTTTGAAATATCTATTAGAAACCCCCAGAAAATAAAAGATTGATTAACTCACACATTCAGCTGTAAGAGTAGAAAAAAGAAATTTAAAATCACACTATCAAAGTGACTAGTGATATGGCTTTTTATTGTATCTTAGTAAAGCTTTTTCAGTGTCAGTGAGGTATTTCCGTGCTTGAACATAATTAACCCAAGAGTGGGGAAGAACAGCTAGAAAATATGATCAAATTACAAATTACAGAGAGGTACGTATTTGCCATGCAGAGGCTACTACTGCTATATTTTGAGCTTTGATTCAACGACTAAAAATATAAAAAATCAGAAATCAAATTTATCTGGGTCAGATTTTATGTTTATCATGCATATGCTGTTGTGTTAGTAATGCTCAAGGAGAAATTGAATCCTCTTGTGAAATCTTAATGCCACCAAGGTAAGTAAGTATCTTCAAAGGTGCCCAGGAAGAATGTGCTGTCAAAGAAGAGTGTTAAGTGTAAAACTGCACTTTTTGGATTTGTAAGTATATAATGTGCTGTAATAGTACAATAGAAAGCAACTAACTCTTGTGACCGAGATTTGTACCACTTAGGGAAGTTTTATGAATAGGAGCATGAATCAGATTCTGTTGTGACTTGGTTTTCATTGCTTTCCTGTTGTCCATACAAAATGTCACACCTCAGCATAAGTGAAGCCGTGTTTGGCTGCTCTCCTGGAGGCAGCCGGGATTTCTGGGGCTCCACAGCCACTGGACCACGAGGGGGAGCAGAGCTGGGATAATAAGACAAGAGAATTATCGCAGGTAATTTCTGCGGAAAAGCAAAGTCCTCCCCCTCATTGGCAGGATGATGTAATAATTTAACTCAGCCCTGCTTTGCAAGCCAAATAAGAGCATGGCAGACCTTATGCAGGATAAGCTTATCCAGGGACAAAAGCCAGCAAGCCTGCAGTTCAGGCAGCAGTGCAAACACGCTCCTCTGTCTGATCAGGTGTCCAGCCAGGGCATCAGCAGGTAGAGAAACACCTATTAGGATGTTGCTGATGATCAGTTAAGTGGATCTTACTGGATTCCTGGATTACTCATGAATACTGGACTTCTTCTAGTCCATGCCCCGGTATGACATCTCTGTTAGGTGGAGAATGTATTTGGGAAGCTACCCTCCTGTTTTGACTGGAGCCAAAGTAAAGAACTGTCTACGCTCCTGGTGGAAGAAGATGTGATTGCTCATCTACCAGTGATGAACTGAATGAGCAAAAGATTAATGTGGGGAGGGATGACTGGAGGTCTTTAGCCCAAATACCTGCTCACTGCAGGGTTAACACCAAAACTGTGTCACGCTGCTCAGGGCCTGTCAGGCAAAGCTTGTACATCTCCAAGGGTGTTTATCTCTGCATTTGTGAGGAAGAATAAGGGAGTGTCCTCTGCTTCTTCTGTGTATGAAAACTCAGCCCTACGTCTTGTCTCTATCAGCTTCATTCATTCCCCTGCCCATGTTATTCTTCTCAAGGGAGAAAGATAACCAGCTTGACTACTTTGTGCAGTCAGGTCCTCAGGTCTCTAAGATAGGGGTGACTGCTTTTTTTGATCCAGAGAAGTCACTTGTGCTCCTTCATAGGAATTTAAAATACCTATTTAAAATAAAATCTGAGTTCCTGAATGAAAAATGTCCATATACAAAACTAATTAAACAGCTTAAACCACTAAATGATAGGAGTCTATTTTCTGCAGAAAAACAGTCTGAAGTCAGCTGTTTGAAATATTCTAAGATAATTGCTGGTGGAGTAGAGCCAGAAAACCTTCTAAGATAAAAATGAAAAAACCAGAATATTTAACTGTGGTCATGCAGGTGAGAATAAGGGACAGAAAGCACAAATTCTCTACAGGGAATAAAACATTGAAATAGAACATATTTTACACTCTACAGAGCTGTCATAGATTGTTCTTAGAGTTGTAGAGATAGTGGATAAAAGGAGTGAATCAGAGACCACAGAACAAGAGCAAGTTCCTCCTTTAGACTGAAGTGGGGCTTGTTGCAAAGTGCATTTGAGGCCTCTATACATCTATGTTACTGTAATACCTTACTGAAAGCCAGTTCAGGATGCACAGATCCAAGTTATCAGTACAAAGGGATGCTTTGATAATTTGGGAAGTAATATCAAGTAAGAAACTCCAGAGATTATTTCTAAGTTCTGTTCCTTCCATCATCTGTAAAGACATCCAACAGCACAATGGTGAAACTCTTTCTAAAATATGAGGAGCGGCAAACACAGTAAACAGTTTGTAAGAATCATATGAGACAGTTCTGTCTGAACTGCAGTTCAAAAGAAGCACGTCCCAGCTCAGCTTTGGGAGTGCCCTTTGACTTTCCCAACAGCACATCAAAACAAGACCTGGTGCACAGCCTTCCTCCTCACTTTCCTCACCACAAGCCCACGTAGCTGTAGGAGGAAAGCCCAGGTGTGTTGTGTGGCGATATTTTCCAGCTAGATACCTAATCACAGCGATACTCAAAACAGGATACTGGGAAATGGAAGGAAAAAATATGCCCTGCAATTCAGAAATACTCAGAGGGACAAGAAAGACAGGATGAGATTCGACCCAAACACACGCTGAGAGTGAGCTGAAAAGATGCAGGTATCTTCTTACCACCAAAATGCATGCCAGAGACAGGATGCTCACTGGGAAGCCATGACAGTGAGAGGCTGTGGAGATGTAAATCACAGAATCATAGAATATGATTGTAAACAAAACATAAAAAGATTTTTTAATTAAGTTCTTTCTAAGTTTTGTTTGTTTGTTGTTCGTTTGGGATTTGTTTGTTTTAGTTGTTTGTTGTTCATGTTTTTGTTTGTTTGTGTTTTTTACTAGACACTCAGGGAATCGGTTTTGCCCAACAATTTCCAAAGACAAAATCCAAACTTGTGATGCACAAACAGAATAACACTGTCAATGAAATACTCAGCAGAGTTGTATGAAAATGCACGTGTGGTTCTTACTCTACTGGCTACTGCCTTCTATGTATATTCCCTCTTTTTCCCTTTGGATCTGCATTTTGGTGCAGAGGACACATGGGAAAGCAATCTAGCAGAGCTTTTACAGATATCAGCAAAGTTCTAGGCATTTGGTGTTTTTACTTCTGTGTGCTCCCACTTGCTTATAGATTTTCTTCAGATTCTGATCCTGCTGTAACATTAGATTGTATTTTGTTTCATGTCGTTGTACACACATTCTGACTGTGAGCTACACTAGGTGATCTCCAATCTGAAAAACCACAAAGCAATACATATGATTTCTGACCACCATTATCTGGAAATCTCCATTTTCTGATCCCCATCTGCCAACATTACAAGGCGGAGAAAAAGAAAGTAAATTATTTTAGGCCATCTTCTCCAGCAATCCCTAGTAAATTTCTTCCTGCCTGCTCCTTAGATCAAATGTTCTGAGTATCTGCACACCAAGGAAATGGAGATAGAACATCCTAAGGCTCTTCACTCCAGAACTTGTCACTTCTAGGATTTTACAGATGTAAACTCTGTTAGCCCTGAGGAACCTCAACACTGATTGTTGGGTTGTTTTTTTTTTTTGCCTGAGGAAGGATATGAGCTCCTGGCCTGCCCTAGAGCCTTGTCCTCCAGTTGCAAATGGCTCTTCCCCATTTCACATCTATGTAGACCTTGCCTATGTTGTCCCATCACAGAGAAGTTAGCTGTGGGTCCGGCTGCCCCACTGCTACATCACAGACTGAAGAAGGCACAGAACTGTACAAATGAAGACTGAAATGGATACATTCCCACAGTGCAAACTCAAGATATGGGCTGTAGACCAGAAAATCTTACATGAGTCATTCAAATGTGGGGGAAACATGGGCTTAAAAGTTTGAGACTTAGCACTGTGGACTGGTAAAGAGAACTTTAGACAGGATTAAACTGGAACAAATTTAAGATATAACTACTGTGAATGCCATTAACGCTTGAATTATTTGCACCTATATTTTGCTTCATATGCTATGCAAAATTTAAAGCTCAGTATAGTAACCATTTGTTCTGAGATCTCTCTTGCCTGTGTTCAGACATCTTGGGATAGATCTTGCTTTCTCAAGATGTACGGTTTGAGAATCACAGAATTGACTGAAAGATAAGATGAAAGGGCCCTCAGAGAGTCCATAGTCCCAAATGCTGCTCAGAGCAGGGCTGACTCCAGAGGTGGATATGTTGTTCATGGCTGTGTCCTGGCAAATCTGGAACATCTCCAAGGGTGGAGATCCCCCAGCTTCTCTAAGCAACCTGACAAGGTCCTTTCTTTAGCCTTCCTTGGGGAGGAGGAGGAAGAGAGCAGGAGGAATGCAGCCATGCAGCAAGTGTAAGTGTAATAATACCATCTGTGTTTTGCGAAGAGGGGTGTAATAGCTTTGTATGGGTGGGAGTAACATCCTTGATGAATGGCAGAAGAGACAGAACAAAGGCAAGTTCTTCCATATTCATGTCCCTCAGGAAGAAAACTAAGAGTCCTATGGGGTCTTCCTACACAGAGAAAAAATCCTTCTAGTCGCTTCCTCTCTGATGATTTCTTTCTTGCTGAAAAGCAGGCACCGTCCACCAATGCTGAGGAGCTTGCTAAATGGAAAACAGTAATGCTGCCAGACAAAGTGGTATCGCTGTTGCTCTGTGACATACTTGGGAATGAAATGGGCTGCTGTCCCTGTGTACAGATGGATTTCCTAAACATATGCAGTGAGGATGGCTCAGTGGTTTTAGCCCCATTATCACAGATCACAGACTCACAGAATGGTCTGGGTTGGAGAAGACCTCGAATATCATCTGTTTCCAACTGCCCTGCTGTGGGGGTTGGAACGAGACCTTCCACTAGACCAGATTCCTCCAGGGCCCCATCCAACCTGGCCTTGAACACTTCTAGGGATGGAATAGCCACAACCTCCTTGAGCAACCTGTTCCAGTGCTTCACCACCCTGAAGAATTTCTTCTTAAAATCTCAGTTTAAAGCCATTGCCGGGGCCGGCGGGACCGGGAAGGATGGCGAGGGCTGCCCAGGAGGTGGCAATCGGGAGCCTCTTACGGGAGTGGAGCAAAGGTGGAGGGAGGCTCCCAGGAAAGAGGTGGCTGCCTTTAAGGTGGGTTTATTTGCCTGCCAGATGGGAAGTCTGTGACCAGCCCCTTAGAACAGGTAAAGGCAGTAAGGCTTCTCCACCCACTCGCCTTGATCTTTCATCACCACCGTGGGCCAGGCGGGCGCTTGTGCAACGTGCGCGCCGCGCTCGGGAGGCTGCGGGAGAGGCCCATGCGCTGCCCGCAGCAGCCCGGGCACGGAGGCCTGAGCCGGCGGGGGCTGCGAGCCCGGCCCCCTCTCCGGCCAGCCCGGGGCTGAGCACCTGCAGCGGCGGGATGGAGCTCTCCCTCGGGCTCCTTCTCCTCTGGGCTCTCCTTCCTCCCGAGGCGCACGGGAAAGAAGGTAAGCGTGGGACCCGCCGCCGGTCCCTCTGCCTGGAGGGCTGGGCTGGGGCGCGCAGGGAGAGCGACCTCGCTGAGGGGCAGGGAACGGGACCTGGCCACGCGCCTGCGGCTCCAGGGACACCTCAGAGCGACTGGGGTGTCAGGGAAGGGCAGCCGGGTGTGGGGGGACCACGGCCTGGCAAATCCCATCCGAATCTCGGTGGCTCAGTGAACGAGCCCAGGTATGTTCTCCCCCTCCTTCACCTCCTCCGAGCTGAAGCACAAATGCCTCGGCATATCCAGCGATCCAAGAGAATTCTGCCCCTGTTTCCTTCAAACACGGGCCTTGCAGATAACAAGTTTAAACACAAATTCAGAAAGTTTCTCCCCTCCTCTGGCAACACCCCCGCAGTTTCCTCAGGAAGCCCTCTTAGGAGTTAACCCTTGTGAGCAAGTGGACAGTCATTTTATTGGAGAGCCTTTTACCTACCCTAGTCCTGGAAGATGGAGCTGGGCTTTAAAATTTCTTCTTCCACCTCTTCAGGCTTCCATGTTTCCCTTCTCTGTACCACTTACTCCCTTTTATTAGATGTTGTGATTTTTTTTTCCTTCCATCTTGGTAGTTGCACAGTGGTTATGAAACATGAGAGAATGGTAACTTTTTAATAGAGAGGTGAGGGAAGTGTAAATCTCTGCTCTGTTCCCTACCTCCTCCTGCAGTCAGTTCCTGCCAGGGACTTCTGTTTTGTACAGCAAGAGGTGTTGGGGCTTTTCCATCCCAAGGACAGTCCTCTTTCGCTTCTTCAGGCCAGATTGAGGGGACTTTGTCATACTCGGCAGTTCAGCCATGGGCTCATCTCAGATTCTGCGAGTGCTGAGTGATCTTTTAAAGCGTCCTTGACAAGCACGCTTCTATTAAGGATCCAGCTACGTGGATGCAGCTGGCAGACATTGTGTAGAAGGCCAGCCTGAGTGAGAAGTAATATCGGGTAGCACCACGCAGGCTTTGGTTTCAAGAAGCGTGTGACCAGTAGTTGGCAGTAACAGTCAGGGACCTGTCTGCCAGCTTCACCCCTATCTCAGCCATCTCATTTGGGCTGTGTCTGTGATCCACTCTTCCTTAACTTGTCTATCAGGGAAACAGCTCATTTTCCCGGCGTCCTCTCTTATCTGAAGCCTTTCTTCTTTTTGGGGACACCTCTGGCCCTGTGGCTGGGCAGCCACGTGAGATTCCTAGCAGCAAGGCTGTGGACCAGAGAGCTTGTAGTCCCTGAGTACTTGTGTTCCTCTGCTTTTGCAGTCTTACTGACTGAATCTTCCTTTCCGTGGGGAATCCCTGTTGTGGGATTCACTTTGAGAAGCACTTCTTGGAAATGGACTTTGCCCCTCCAGTGGGCACTCAGCAGCTGAAGGAGCTGCCGTTGCTGACAGTGCAGAGCATGGCACACGGGCTCCGCCGGGTTCCTGTCCTGGCCACTTCCAAGTTCCTTTTCCCTTGCTCTGCTAGAGCTTGTCATGCGGCCCCTTTCGTTTCCACATTGCTGCTTCAGTCCTGAAGAGGATGGGATGGCATAGATGTTATCTGGGTGATGGTTCTGGCAGGACAGGCTGCCTCACCATCGGAGTGTTTGGAGCTAACCACAGAAGAATACTATCTCAAATAAAGAGATTGAGACTAGAGGGGAAGTGAATGAGGAGCCTTGTCTGGACAGGGAGTCTGTGGCTAGGAAGGTTTTGCCATATGACCATACTGTGAGCACTTCGAACTTGCAAAACCTGGATTCCTGCTTTTCCCTTCTCCCAATCCTGAAAGGGTGTTTCAGAGGTGAGAACAGCAACGCAATCCCTCTTATCTCTGATTCTGGGCCCACAGCCTGCTTCCTCATTCCACAGGACTCTTGCTGATCTGCACTTTACACTATGACTTATAGTTGCCAGGGAGTATTTGTAAAACAGTCAGATGAGGGGGAGGAAACCTGGTTATTTAAATGCCATTTAAAAATCTCCCCATTCCTACCTTTCACCCCCAAATTCTTTTCTGAGATGTTTAGAGACGACCCCTCTGAATACACCCACAGGAATCTAAAAGGGAATCCAAAGAATTTTTCCTGTTTCCTATGTTCCCAAGCTGGGACTTCACTAGGTGCACAGAAACCAGTAGTCTGTTCTGGCAGCACCGGCAGACCCAGAGGCAGGCACAGAGCTGCACATCCCACAGGATGTCTTATTCCAACTCCTCTGCTTTCTCAATGTTTGCCTACAAAGTGACACATTTTTAACGTGTCTTCAGATCAAGACTTTGGGCCAAACTGTGATGGCATTTTCCAGTTCCTCTGAAGGCTAAAAATGAACATACCAATGATTTTCTCCTTTGTCACACGACTCCAGCAGCAAGGCTTAACGCAGCCGTGCGATTCCGCACGAGGGTGGCCGTGCTGTGGCCGGAGCCATTACGCTCTCTTGATGTCCCGGCCAAAAAAGTCAGAGGGTGGGGAGAGGGTTAAACGATTTCTAGGCCACCGTCAGCTGGTGGACGGTCTGAGTCAGAAGTAGGGGGTTCATCAGTTTGCACAACTGATGCATGTCCTGGCTTTTGGGTACTGTGACAATGGAAAGTCCCTTCTACAACTTCACACTGCCTCTGTACTTTCCCGCTGTGTTTCAAGTACTGAATAGTCCCTCCAGGCGACACTGATTGATCTTTTGTGTTGGTAATTTATTTGATTGCCTTCCTCTTCAGCCATTTAGTCTGCTGCCTTCCGACTCCAAGGATAGATGTGTTCAGCTGCTAAAGCCGGGTTCGCATTTGAATAGGCTTCCACCTCCTTCTTCCTTTTTGGGGCAGTTTTAGGAAGTAATAAAATTTGTCAGGGTTGCATTTTTTGGATGTGTGTAGGAGGGGGTCTCATATATTAATAAAAACGTTTAACTTCTGACTAAGTGCCCTGTCTTGTATCTTTCCATCCTTCCTCTAGTCATGCTTTTTGAAGGTGAAAGGTTTGAAAGGACGGGGTCGAGAGAGGAAATGCAGGCTTTACCTTCTTTGACAAAACAAAGATGAAACAATTCCGTGAACCATATTAGTTGCGTCAGTGATTTACTTTTCCCCTCTCTTTTGGTTTTCAGTGGATCTACTTGACACAAGCACTGCGCAGGGTGAACTGGGCTGGCTTCCAGACCCTCCAGAAGTAGGGGTGAGTACACACATTCAAGGAAGGGGAGCCATTGGCAGTACTGAATGATGGAAAAATATAATCCATGTTGAAATTTCACCCTACCTCTGGAAACCGAGCTTCTGAGGCTCCACCCCCTCCTGGATATTTTAGGTTTTATAAGTCTCTCTCCCTTCACCTCTGCAGCCTCACACCTAGCCAGCTTTTTAAGGACTGATGCCTATTGACTTCCAATAGTGTGATTAAAACATATCCTTGAAATATTCTGTTTCCATGAAGTAATAAAGGAATGAAGAAAAAGATCAAATCATCATTTGATTTTCAGTTTTTCATTCTGTCACGTTGCACATAAATCTCATGTCTTTTTTTTTCCAGGAAAATAGGCAGATCAAAAGTATTTCTGTCTCAGAGTCTCTCAACAAGTTAGAAACACATTATAGGTTTTTTAATTCAGCAGCTGACTGAAGAAATAACTGTTAACTCATGGGGCAGCAATGTGCCCTTGTGGGTGGGCTGCAAGATTCTAGGACTTTACACCAAGCTGTGGTGTTTGGTACACACAGCTGACGATGAGAGAGGAGTCTCCCTTTGTTTTGTGACTGTAAAATTGAGTTGATGGAAGTGCTTCAAAATGTACTCCTGAAACCTCTGCAAAGCTGGATCCCCAAAAGACAGCTGAACTCTCAGCTATTTTTGTACAAGTACAGCTATTTTGTATGAAGTGTAGTTGGGCAGTCCCTCTGGAGTCACAACCTACATTAGTGAAGGTGGTTTCCTTTGCAGCAGCAGTACTGTGGGAGTGGTGGATGGAAGGCACAAAGAAAAGGGAATTTAGGGACTAGGCTGCGGTAGGTAGGACATATGTTAATACATAGTTTCAGTTCCTCATCCATGCTCTTGTCTTTGTAGCAAGTCCCAAGCGCTCCTGTGGAGTGTCTTCACCCTTCCTGTTCTAAAGCAGATCTGGGTTCAGCCTGTTCCTAACTCATTTTCATAACTTTCCTCTGTAATGCGCTGTGGCTGGTTTAAATCCACCCTAGCCTCCTCCTCCTCCTCCCGGCAGCCTTGCTGGGTGAAGTAGAGCCAGGCAGTGAGGTTCTCCTGTACTGGCATAACTGCATCTGTTTCATTAGTAAATCTGTTTTGGTTAGTATTAGTTGTATTATTATACCCTGCTCAAAACAGGTGCCCTAGTGAGACATACATGTAGATCATGTTTTGCCCATTGTTCTCTTTGTTGTCTCATCAACTGTCTGTGTGGTAATTTTACCCCAATTCTAGGCTCCAGGCATGTTCAGGATGAAGTTTGCCTCTTGAAAAGATTGGAAAAAACCACTGAAAAGTGCATTCTAAAAAAATCTGATAGAAAGAAAATAAAACCTTTATTGCAGAATATCTGAGTGTTGCACAGTAGGTTCACAGCAGTGTGAGGAGCTAGCATATCCTTCTGCTTGTGCTACATTTGCTTTTTAAAATACGTGTATTCAAAATATAATTGTAACTGAGAATTGTTGAAAATTGGAATTGGAAATTGTAGGGAATGTGGCCTGAGAGAAATCAAAACTAACAGTGAGGATATGGATGACTGATAAAACAACAGAGGATGAAGAATAGATTCATTGACTTCTCACGAGCAACTCTTTTGAGGAGATTTGTCTAATTACATCATTTCCCAATAACTGTTAGGTGGAAGTCCGACAAATTGCCGCAAGCAAAAAGGGAACAATGGCTGATTCTCTTGTAATCAGAACTCTGAACAGGTGAAACCATTCCTTCAAAAAGAAGAATTAAATACGTTCAAAAAAGAACGGAAATTAGTTCAGAACACTTTTTGACAAAAAAGAGCCAAGATTAGTACTGGATAATCTGACTAGGTTGATTAGTAACAGGCTGGAAGCATGTGAGCTGTATTGCACACAGAGCTGAAGGGTGTACTTCGTGTAACACTGCTACTTGTAGCTAACCTCAGATGCCAGAGATCTCCCATCAGTGAGCTGGATTTGTGTCAATACACTTATCGCACTGAGGGGGAATTTGCTGCGGGGAATTTTCGTGCTTTATATGGACAAGGCCCCTGAGGCATAGCCCAGAAGAGGCTTGACTGAGTCTGTGGAGGCAGAACTACACCTTTGTTTTCTCCTCACTTCTAGCCAATGGCAGAGGATGAAGTGGCTTGCCAGGTGCGGTTGTTTCATGGTCAGACCGTGGCTGTATCCAGTGTAGACAATGCTCCCGTTAACACACGGGCTCAGCCTGAGAACACTGCTCAGCTTTGGACAGCACTTCGGTAGCTCAGAACTTCTGCACTACAATAGCCAGCATCTTGCCTGAGCTTAAAGGTAGTCTTTGAGTGAAAGTCTCTGTACTTTAAGTAAAGTGTCTAGTCTAGAGTTTTGTTAGTTACAAGGTTTGTGCTAGCCTGCCTTACAGTAGCTATTTAGAAAGGGTTTCTTTCATTTTAGGCTACTGTTGGAAACTAGGCTTTTAAAAAGGCAGACTGCAGTTCCTATAATCCTTTTTTATCTACCTTACCACCCACTACCCCCCTCCTCCACTGTCTAACATATTCTTTGATAATTCTTTTTTTGCTTTGAAGTTTTGCCACAGCAACACCAGGTGGACATAGAGAGGTGTATTACAGTACTAGTGGAGGATTTCCAATGATGGCCACTTTGAAGGTGTCAGGAGTACAGAATTTACTTGCTCCCACATTTCCTTAAGACTCCTCATGCTGCACAAACAACCTAGCTCCCTCAACTGGTTTCAGAAATCACTGAAACTGTTCAAAAAGGACCTCTCAAATCCAATCGTGAACAAATTCAGCTATCAGACATCCTTAGCATTGCCTCTTGGCAGCTTGTAAAATAACAGTATAAAAAGTTATTAATCACTAATATGCTTTCAAATATAATTGCATCAGCTGTGAACAGATTGTGACGAGGAATCATGTTTTCCTCTTGCATTTGGCTTTTAATAGACAAGGCCCTAAGCCACCCAGTCTGGCTTTGAAGTCAGCCTTGTTCTGAGCAGGGGATTGGAGTAGAGAACCAAAGGTCCTTTCCTGCCTAAATCGTCGCGTTTGTGTGATAGTTTAGAATTGTTTGTTCATTAGAATTCTGAGCTTGAGTTTTTAGCCCAGGCACAAAATATTCTCCTGATTTTATGTTTTGGGGGTTTTTTCCATGATTTTATGTAATATCTATTCCTATGCATTTTCTGTATCAGTTTATGTAGGCCTACGATACAACATACTGAGCAATCCAATATTTGTCTTTAATGCTGTGATTATCTCACTCCCAGGCTTGTGGGCCTATCTTGAAGTTTTCCTTTTATCCACAATTTCCAGTTTTTGTGTATGTGAAGAGTATTTGCATAATCCAGTCGTACTTCCATGAGTACCTGCGACTACTTAAGTTCCAAGCCACTTGTGCTGGAGAATGCTGCACACTGGGCTTCTTAATACGACTTTCTCTTTCCATATTGTTGAATGACAGGTGAATTAAACACACTTTATTCTTTTTTAGCTACTACATTTTCTTGGGAGATATGCTTTCACCAGTTCTACAGCTGTCTTTGCTTGTAAAAAGGTCCTTTTTCACGGTGACTTTGTTTCTAAACTGGATATATATTATTTCAGTAATCACATGAACTCTGTTGCTGCCAAATTGTGCCGTATTTATTACATATTAAAAGTTTGGCAAGCCTCAGTTCTCAACTGGTAGCTAGTTTATGGAGCTTATTTTTCCCAGCTTACATTCCTGCATGGATCATAGCATTATTAAAGCTTCCAAATGACTTTCTTAGTCTCCTTTCCAGGCTGCCATTGTTCTCAGTCTTTTATTTCACGGTGAGGAGGAGGACATAATTATTTTCCTGCCTATTCCATACTCTTTCTTGCTTCCACACATACTTCAAAGCATTGCTATCAGTTTCAAGCTTTCTACCAGGTTTCCCAGTGTGCATGGCACTTGATCTGCTCAGCTGTTCCATAGTCTACTCTCAAACAGGACTAAGGATGGGCATTTAATGCTAGTGGCCTAACACATCCCAAAGGCTATCAATGAATAACCACTAACTACAGCAATTGCAGCTCCAAAAACACTTGAAAACTTTGGAAATTATGTGATTCTTGTTCAGTTCTGCACCTCATGTTCCACAGAAAGTTTAATTATGACCGTAGTAACTGCCAAGGCTATGTGAATACAATTCTATTAAGCCAAAAATCAGATTTTTTTTTATGCTGTTGTTGTCCTATTAAAGCCCAGGCATAGTTCAAATTCTACACTGATAAATTTTTAGGTAATACTAGATCAAGTGCCTGTGACCCTGTCAGCAACTTCTGTATCCCTGACCACACCATAACATTTACGTGCCTTCAGGTTCTAGCAAGGTGAGGTTGTGTTCCACCAGACTCAGCGGTCCCAGATTTTGGTATCAGCTGATGGCTGGTTTCTGTTTCCACCACTTCTGGTCAGACAGATAGGCCTGGTCATGAAGGAAATAGTGCTGTGGGGCACACAGCCTTCAACCTGCAAGCAATTCCAGCACAGCACTCCTATCTCGTTAAACCTGGGCAGTTAAACCTGGGCAGTTCACTTAGTCAGACTCGTTGATCTCTTACTCAGATAGTCTCACCTGGAAGAGTGTCAGCCAGTCAGCTTTTTGTAGCATGGGAAGGTGGTGTGAAAAACAGCCATCGGAAGGGCTGTTCTGTGCAGCTCCTCCCACACCTGTTGGCCATGCATGTCCTTTAGGAGCTAACTCAGAGGAGTGCCATCACCTCTGAAGCTGGAGTAGAGAAGCAGTGTACACCTCACTGCTCTCAGTTTAAATATCAGGCATAGGGGATTAGCTCCTCAGAGTGAACAGGGTCTGTATAGAAATAAGGGACAAATGCTTAGTAAAGTCAACAACTACCTGGAAATGGGAATGGCTCTGGCTTCAAGGTTGTATCCTGGCATGACCTGCTGCTGTTGATCTGTGGACTGGTGGAGAGATAGATATATGTTGATGATATCCTGTTAATTGAAAATTAGTTAATTTGTGTCAGTTTGGTAGAGAAGAAAAAAATTGTTATGCATATCCAGATATACTTTACTCAGAAGTATGAGAAGGGGGAATACAAACCAGTGAGGTGAGAGCAAGTGAAGTGTAAATTAATAGCTGCGGGGAAGGCCAGATTGCATGAGCCACCAACTAGGCAGCCTAGGATGGAGTCACTGCCACAGACCCAAGTAACAATCTTGGCCAGTGCACTCAGTGTTGTGACCTGAAGGGCAGAAAGGAGCATGTTGTGGGCCAAAGTGAAGATGCTGTAGAGCCATGACGTTCATCACCACGGCTGCTCAGGCACTATGGTGGTGACAGCGCTGTTGCCTAGCAGCTTCAGAAAGCTGCTTCACTCTTTTATAGCTGTTGAATGAGTGGACAAGGTTCACTGAACTTCCTCACGTCAACACAAAAGCAGCACAAGTCAGCTGGAGCTTGGAGATTAATCTGCCTACAGCATGGTCCTCCAAGAAGACTAACAGGCTATTTAAAATAATAATACTAGTAAAAACCAACCAACCAAACAAACAGAAAACCCAAACAAAACAACTTCTATTGTAATACCAACTAAAATACTGGTGAGTTTGCAGGCAAGCAATTAGAAAGAAAAAGCTTTACATCTTTTGTTGCCTGCTGTGTCCTTGAAGGATGAACCTATGCTTTGAACTGTGATTCTCACCATCTCAGAGGCAGATCTGCAGAAAAATATTCCCACGATTTATTTCTTGGAAGGTTATTTCCATTGTTTTTAAGGCCTAGTTTCTGGCCTCTGTTTGCTTGACCCGAATATTGCCAGCTCCTCACATGACTTTCAGGTTGCCATCTCCTGAAGCTTCTTTTCTCCAGGCAGGTTTGATCATCATCACGGCACAATTACCCCATCCCGGTGTGGGATTCAACCTGATCCATCTTTAAAAGGAACTTATACAAACAGAGCAAGTATTGCCCATCACCATCAGACTAATTTCCAGGTTCTCTTTAAACACTAGAAGTACACTTGACACACCATACAAAACCTCAGCTCACAATATAAAGCCCTTTACCTTGAAAAAATGAAAAAAATTACTTCCATTTACAATTGATCTTATGCAATGTAATGCAAAAATAACATGAGAACTAACACTTGCTTTATTGGTAATATGGCTTTAGCCATGAATTCTGAACTCTTAAGATGCACAATCTGATTTTCCACTCCTGTTCTTTTTGTAGTTAGTGGTGTTGTTAGTGAGTGTTAGCAAAGCAGGTATATACAAAACAAGCGTTCCAAACCAGCTAGGTGAAATGTTGGACTAGAGTATCATTATCCCTCATCTAGCAGCATCTGTTGTGACCAGAACTGTTTTCATGCAAGACCTTAATGTGGTCAGACAGTTCAGAGAATGAGCAGACAGCAGACCCTGGGTCTGATAAACAGGTTCTGTAATCAATGCACTGGTGCTCGGTGCCTCACACGAACACCTTATCTTCCCTTAAGAGCATGAGTACCAGTTAAATTGAAAGGACATGGGTGGGAGGGAGACCTATGTGCTAGTGCCCTAAAGAATGAGTAATTACATAATAGAGTTGCTCCTCCCTGAAAATAACCAATGGATCATTGTGGGGAAAAAATGTATCATCCCACCCATAAAGATACTGTAGATAAGTAAACATCTCTTCTGTGTTCAGTTGTGTCAAAGGCTCCGTGATGATGTGATGAAATTAAAATTGCCTGACCATAGTCAAATGATCAAAGAAATAAGAGCAGCCTCAGCTGTTCTCAGATTTAAAGTTACAGGACTCATGGAGTGTCTAGATGTCACCACACTTCTTTCATCATCATCATCTAAATTGTCTTCCACACCAGCAAAAGAACTTCAAAGAGTATTGAGAAACATTCAGTAAAGGGTCACAGTAACTTCAATTCTGGAATACACGACTTTGGTGATGCCATTTTTGGTTGGCTGGTCCAGCTAACCTCCTGACAAATTTTTGTTGGATGTATTTTAACTGAAGAGAAGCTCTTCACCGTATCAAGACAGGTGCCAGCAAGGTGCCTCTCTTGTCACCGGCTTTCATCTGAGGAAACTACCCAATGATTGTAGCACAGCTGTAATTACCTTCAGTGCTGAATCTGTTCCAGGAAGGTTTTTTGGTCATGGTGGCATGCAAATGCTACTATACAAAAGTCAAGACAGTCCACAGGCAAGATTGTAGCCAGGGAAAGGGGATGAAAACTGTTCAGCGCCACATGTTCTCCCTAGGTTTCAGGCTTGGCACACCAGTGATGTATTGTTGCTGAAAAAGGTTGCTGTTTTGGGGCCTTGCAATTTTTCTTCAGGAAGAGATTTAATGGCCTCTCAATTCTGTTGAAAATTAAATGAGATTGATATACACTTGCTATGCACAGGTACACTGTAGCTGGCTTTACTAACTTAGCTGGTCTTTTCATCTTAGTGAAATTTTTAACCCAAAATTAAACAAGTTATTGGATTTCAGCACATGAACTCTTTAAATTTTCCAGTAGGGGAACTCTTATTAACTTTTCCAGTGGAGACATGCATCTTAGTTTAGTAACTTTAAGCCTACTGGCCAGATGCTTGCCTTGCTTTTGCTTCTGTAAGTCTCTTAAAAGTATTGCTGTGCCTTTCTGTAGACCACAAATTGGAAGTCACTGTGCTAAGGTAATGTGAAAGCAAATGAGATAGAGGTCACAGCAGGCAGGCTCTTATCTGAAAGGAGACAGGGCAAGTCCCTGGCAAGCTGGAGATGGAGACAGTATTCTTATTGCCAGTCACAAGCTCTTCTGACTCTAGTCTGAGCCTACAATTTGCAATACTGTCACGGTCTGCTGCCTCTGTCACTGGTAGCCTACCTCTTCATTAGCAGGGATGAAATTTGTATTTGTCAGCATAAAAAGCTTGTTTGCTTCTTTTTTTTCCCCACCTAAAAAAAGGCTAAAACCAAAAGAGACCACTTCATTGATGCCTGCAAAGCCTGACACAGTGGCTCCAAGATGTGCAGACTGTCTCAGTTTGCTTCCATCTTATCCCTGATGGTAGATCTTAGGAAGAGTAGTCCACAGATGGATGAAGGAATCACAGCTTGTCCTAGATAGGATCCTTGACACAGACCTAATCTAGAGAAGGCTCATTATACAGAAAAAGCAGAGTAAGCCTTCTGTATGCTTCAGAGCTTCAAACTGTATAATTTCAGAGTCAATAAAGGCAGATATTAAAAGGCATATACCTTATCTTATCTTTGGATTTTTACTCACATGGCAGACCACACCAATACTATTTACTACAAATATCTGGTGCCCTTCCAGGTTGTCATTGAAATAATTCTGAAAGGCTGTTATAGAGACAGCTTTCTTTATATGGAATCAAACCAATGTGAGGAAAGTTGCTTTCCTTTTTCCCTTTTCCTGAACTTGCAGTGTTTTGAGGTTATTGACACAGTACCTTTGCTTTGAGGTTGTTATTCACTTGACTCTAATTGCTCTGCTAGAATTATTTTGCTCTGTATTACACCACCACACCAAGGTTTTCAAGAATAAACTTCTGGAACTAGGTGTCTGTGTTAGTATAGGGGTTTCTGAGAAGTACAGAACACCCATTTGTTCTCAAATCCAATGGCTACATCCTTAGAATTTTTAGGAAGCTAAGCTACTAAGTTATGGCATTCTCCTGAATGCATGGGCATTTGTTTTCTTAGCAACTTTTAGAGAATTCTAAAACATTTTAAGAGTTTGAAGACTAGTTTAGACTTTAACTTAAAAAAGCAGAGAGTTTAAAAGGCATTTTAAAGAATAACATGCAAAGAATTTAAGAACTCTTTAGCTTGCTTGGAGCAGGGAATTGGACTAGATGATCTCCAAGGGTCCTTTCCATCTTTCTGTTATTCTGAATCTCATCGAAAGTTTTCTCTCACATCAAAAAACGCAAGTTCACTCACTGCTAAAATGAGGAAGTCTGACTAACACTGTTCCCCACTTCTCCTAGAAGAATGTTGTCCATCCTATGGCCAAACTAATGACTGGAGCAAGGCAACAGTGTCTGGAACGAAGTGGGTAAAAAGTTACATTATCAAAGGAGGTTGATTCAGTGTCATTGGCAGACAAACTGGAGAGCCAAGTAATTAATATTGATTGAGCCAGACTTTACCACACATGTTTATTAAGAACATTACATTAAAAATCAGAGGCATACATTTTGATTTTGCAGCAGATTCTTTGAGGATGGGAGACAGTTGCCTGGCAACTTCTGGTCTCATCACCCTTTCATTAAATGTTGTATGTAACAGTTTTCCTCTACTACTTTGAATTTAAAAGCTTTGCTGAATAATGAAAAGAAGTCAGAAGCATATTTAACAATAGTTCTGTATTGTTAGCATAAATAATATCCTCATTTTACTTCCTTTACCCATCAGCAGTAGAGTCTAGAAAAAACATGTCTGACTCCCTTGTTATTTCTTTGCACCACACTGCATATGAAACTGTGCAATAGTCAGTGCCAAGCATCTTTGCCCTGAAGAACTGAGTCTGGAAGAAGCTGGGTTGAGATGAGCTAAGAAATACAGGGGTTAGCAGTTGGATTTTTTTCCAGCAGCAGAGTTTAAAGGATTTTTTATTTTTGCTAGAGTTATCACCACTGAAAATGAAACTTTGGTCCTGTATCATGTAAGTCTTGAAAATGTATTTTCAGAACATGCACCACAACAGCTCATGTCTTTCAGTGAGACATGCAAAAACCACTTTCTGGTGACACTTGTCTGTGGTACTGCCTTGGGACAAACTGCTAATGGAAAGTTGTCTAACTCTCAGCCTCCAAATGCAATTATGCTTTTCCCATCAGCTCTGTGGAGGCAGACGCACATTGAAAAATGCTTCTAGAAGCCAGTCCTAACACTGGCAGTGTATGAAAGCTACTTTTCTATTATTCTCCTTTCTAACTTGTTTTCTTCTACCTCAGTATACTTCAGGATGCGTTGTAAATTCAGTTCTGCAACATTTTCCAGAAGGTTTTCAGTTAAAGACTGCAAGAAGTCATTAAGTGATTGTCCCTTCTGGTTGATCAATTGGGATTGATCCGTCAGTCTCTTTCTTTGTTTTGCTATCATAAATCCTTTGACCTCCAGTTAGTGAAATAAGTGTAAATCCTGTGTGCTGCAGGTCTGTGCCAGCTGGATCAGATTAAGAGGGTGGGGTAACACTGGAGATTAATTATGTGGAGAAAAGAGGGAACAAGAAGGGACACATAGATACCATCCACAGAACTTCCTGGGAGGAGACTGCTAGTATGCACTTAGGTAGAAGGCTGAAATCATCCAGAGAAGAGCTTGTGCTATCAGCAAGACTTGCTGGCTTGGAGAAAGCTCTCCAACACTTTTCAGAGTGAGGCCATGTAGGAGGTATGCTCTAAGTCATGGCATAGAAGCAGAGCCTCTTTGGCACTCTGTGGGTCCGTCTCTCGTATTCCACTAGCAGAGTGACCTGGTCTGTGGGGAGACAAGCTGTTGTGCTGTGAGCACAGGAGGTGGTGGTGCTGAAGAAAGGTGTGGATCTCATGCTCAGCCCATGAGATTTGACAAGTCTGGAGTAACACAGAGACTGAGGCCTTGTTTAAATTGCATCTTAACCTGGGGTGTGATTTAAAACCAAGATGCTTAAACTTGTGCCAATACCTATGTGGGCACTTGTTTCAATTTAATTTGATTAAACATTTAAAGCATAATGAGAAAGCCAGTCAGCATTGGGGGAAAAAGGATCTAAGTTATTTTCCCTGTGGACAAAACCTTGCTTTCCAAATTTTCAGTTCTCATACGTGAGTTACTCAAAAGAGAATGTTCTTTGCATTTTGTATCTGACATGTGGTAAGGAAGAAAACCTAGAACCACCTAATATTTGACAAAAGTATATGTTAAAATCAGTATCAAACTTTATTGGATTCATGCAAATAGTATTAGTGAGGTCATATAACCAAGTGGGCCCATGTCCTCCTCTCAACCATTATTTGCCTGGGGAAGATGCAGAACCTAAATGCAATATTAAGTCAGGAAAACCACCTGAGTTTTAATAGTTAAATTAGGTTTTGCAAAATATCCCACTTAAAGAAGCATGAACTCCAAGTTAATGACTGCTTGCTCTAGAACAGTCCTTCTGCAATTTACCTTCCCATTATGCCAGGCCATCTTTTCTCTTACCCCCAAATGCTGTGCATTATTTTCAGGGGCAGATAATAGTCCTGGTCTGGTAGGTCCTACTGTACACTCTGAATGTAAACTGTGGCAGAGAGAAGTGGCCAATACATGGGAGTAGTGAGTCTTTTTCTCAATATCCAAGATAAGGCAGTGCATGAAATAAGCAAATTGGAACCAAGGTAGGATGAAGGGGATGTACAAAGGTTTATGTAAGTCAGATCCTAATTGCAGGATCCTCTTTGCTCCCTGTGTACAGAGTTTAGGCAGCCATGGTGCTCTAGACCAGATGCAGCTTTTGCTGGGTGTAAGAGACCTTTTAGCTGGCCAGGCTTTGAGCCCCGAACCCTATGTAAGAATTGATTTTTAGGCAAGATTTTGTCATATTTGAAGTGAAACTTGTTTCTCACATCTGTCTAACAATATGTGTTTTCTTCTCCCCTGGGAGCAGTGGAGTGAAGTGCAGCAGATGATAAATGGTACCCCGATCTACATGTACCAGGACTGCAGCGTGCTTTCCGAGGGTGACACCGATCACTGGCTTCGCACCAACTGGATTTATCGGGGTGAGGCAGCCTCCCGCATTTATGTGGAGCTAAAGTTTACTGTGAGGGACTGCAAGAGCTTCAAAGGTGAAGTGGTGACCTGCAAAGAGACCTTCAACCTCTATTACATGGAGTCTGAACAAGACGTTGGGATCCAGTTCCGTCGCCCGCTGTTCACTAAGGTCTGTGTTGCTGGGGGTGAAGACTGAGTCATATCTTTCAGCTTAAACTTGTCATATCTTTCAGCTTAAGCTAGGTGTGTCCTGCTGGCTGGGACAGGCCAGGAGAACCAGCACCTGGGGAAGGGCATGGATAATAAATGTTGTCCTTAGAGTAAACTTTACCCCCAGTGCCCTCTGTGATGCTCAGAGCAGTCTTTGTCACAGGAGGCACAGGAGGTTTCAAATGAGATCAGACCTGTGTTCTGTGTAACCTCTTATTTAACCACACACCATGTAGGTAAAGATTCTAAAGGGTTGTGACAGGGCTGGATGTTACACCAATTTTTAGAAATAGTAAAGCAGAGACCAAAGGAATTTTACTTGCCTTAGGTACTAAAACAAGATTAGACCAAGCAAAGAACAGAATCCAATTCAGGTCTCAGTGGTCCTGATCATTTACTCTGATTGCCATGAGATACAGGGTCTTATTTTATAAGCCTGGAGCTGATGGCTTGCTACAGTGAAATTCTCCCTGGTGTGAAGGTATTTAGCACTGCTATATTTCACCTGCTGTTTTCCTCAACGTTGTGCCCTCTTGCCACGGAAACATTGGAACTGCAGAACAGAGAACCTCTGCTTTTTATTTTCAGAGGAAATTCTGTAAGACAGTTCTGTTTTAATAGAAGCCACAGACCTAAATTATTTGACTGCCCTTCCCTTTGCAGTTTAAATGGGATGTGATGAAAACAAAGAGTTGTAAAGGCCACCACAGGCAGAGCAGAACTGTGGTAACTGATTCCCCTCCCTCCCCAGTGCTCCTCCACCTCCTCCGCAGCCTACAGCATGAATTTGTGCGATACCTCCACAACTCCTAATCATGCCTTATGATCCCACTGCCAAATGCAGTTGCTCTACAGAGCCTTTCATCTCCCATCCAACTACAAGGAGTGGGTGGTGTCGTACAACGGGAAGGGGCCTGCAGAGGAGAGGATCAGTTATCAGGCTCTCCCACCAAGAAGAAAGGCCACCCCACCTGCAGTCCAGCTCTTCCATGTCACAGGGTGTCACAGAGGCCTTTCCCATTTGCTCAAGCATGGAAAGTATCCTCAGTCGAGTGAGGATACTCACTCACTCTCATCCTTTGTTTGCAGAGGCAGTGGGAATGCAAAAGCATGGGAGCATTTTTCACCCAAGTACCTACAGTGCTGAAATATGTTGAGTGCTGCACAAGGAGCACCTTACAGTAGATGATCTGAACTGCAGCAACTACAGCCTAAAAACTGGTGGCTGTAATTCCCTGGTTGGTTTCAGAGCACAGCTCTTGAGTGGTGTTGTGAATTTACTGCATCCAATTTGCAAACAAAGAAAACTATCACAGAAAAGAGATTTGCTCCTGTAAGGGGCAGTTCCTAAAGACCTCTGAAATCAGAGACTTGGAACACACAGTACTGCAGAAGACCAGTGAAACACTACAAAGCAGTTGAAGGAGATGATGGAAGGTACAGAGGCAGGAAAATATGCCTGCCCCATTTTTAACACCTCTTCCAAATGCAAAGAAAGCATGCAGTGCAGTGCCATTAGAAGCAGTTGACCAGACAGCCCCTAAAAGGCCTTACTGTAAAAGAGGCTCAAGAGGCATGGGTATCTCAGCTGCTGTGGCCTGCTCAGACAGTAAAACTGTTGTCTTTCCCTTTTTCACGTAGCTCAACACAGTGGCAGCAGATCGAAGTTTCACAAGCAGAGACATCGAGTCGGGGGCCATGCAGCTGAACACAGAAGTGTGCCCCATTGGGAAGCTCTCTCGCCGGGGCTTCTACCTGGCTTTCCAGAACTCTGGGGCTTGCGTGGCCATGGTGTCTGTCCGAGTGTATTACAAGACTTGCCCAGAGGCGGTGCGGGGCCTGGCCCGCTTTCCAGAGACGCTGGCAGGGTCAGAGGGGCTGACAGAAGTGCCTGGGGTCTGCGTGGAGTACGCGGCTGAAGAAGTGGGCTCTCCCCCCAGGATGCACTGCAGCACTGACGGGGAGTGGCTGGTACCAGTGGGCCGATGCCTTTGTGCTGTGGGGTTTGAGGAAGTCGATGGGAGCTGCGTAGGTGAGTATGCAGACACTAGCTGTAGGCCATGGGAGAGGTTCCAGAGAGCTGGAGATCAGAGTATCTGTAAGCAGAAAGTGGGATCAGGAGAGTTAGTGTGGTCTACCTCTCTCTTGCCTACCATCTGTATCTTGTATCTTTCCTTCTCCTTAGCTTCTTTTTTTCAGTTGTGATTTTTCTCCTCATGTGTCAGGTGTAAGACCTGCACACACCTCTCCACTCCCTCTTGGGCTTCATCCAGGAGCTTCCAGCTCTGGAGCTAGTTTCTGCGAGCTGTAACTATGTGATTGACACTGACTCACTCAACAACTGGTTCTCAACCCTTAAACAGCAGCCTTGTTCTCCCAGGGCAGACGGGTCAGACACACAGAGCAGGGTATTTGTCCCGTGACTAGAAAGCAGAGAGGCAGAGGGGACAGGTTTCTCCTCTGTCCCCCCTTCTTCTTGGACTGGGATGGCTCTTCTGCCATGGGAAACCATGTAAAGCATATTGCACAACACCGTGGTGCCTGCTCTTCTGAAGAAGAGCAATTAGCAAGCAAAAGTCACCAGGGTGCTGGAGTCAGAGCGAGCAAGGGTTGTTGGAATAAGAAGTGCAGGGCTCTCCCTCGGCTGCAGAGGGGACAAGATTCAGCTCCTTAAGGCAATTTAGTTTGTCATGGGAGAGGACATGTGAGGTGTTTGGGGGATATGTATTACTGCAGGGAGGGAGGTAGAAGACAGCACATCTCTGCTCTCATTCCAGAGCTGTATGGCACAAGACTAAGGCCATAGGTATCCACGCAGTGCTGTCAGATTCAGCAGGTGCCCCATGTCTCTGCTTCACTCTACTACAAGGATGTGGTGTCTCTATGAATCCCTACTGCTTGCTGCTCGTTTTGCTTGGGGAGCTGGAGAAGGTTGAAGCACAAGATCCTTGCCCTCCTCCAGCAATCCCCTCTCCTTGCACAGCCCAGCCAGTTTTTCCACTTAGGTGCTACAGAGCTCTCCCCGCCCTCGTGAGCGCACTCCTCTGGGAAGGGGCAGGGAAGCTGTCATGTCTGGACAAGCCTCGACTGCTATCGCAGCACAGGTTCATTCTACATCTGTGCTTTCATCCCACTCCGCCCAAGCACAGCTGCAGCCAGAAGTATCTTTTGTAGGATTAGTAGGGACTGGGGAGGTCTCCCGGGAGAGGAAGGGAAGAGGGGAGAACCTAGCAGGAGTAGGGAGATGTACTTCATGACCAGAACGGTGTCTTATTGGAGCATCAGGGGAGAAGGAGAATGCAGGGAGATATCTTAGGATCCTCTCCCTCAGCAGAAAAGACCAGACTGCACAATGGACTGGGAGCAATCCAGGTCAGGATAAAGATGGAAATCACAGCTTTTACTTTGTTGTCAGAACATGGGAGGACTTAGCCTTCACACATGTAAGGTGGGACAGGATGGAAGACCTGGCAGTGTCATCTCATTCTGAGTTTTGCCTAGAGTGAAAAAGGAGCAAAAAAAAAGGGAAAGCTGCACCTTTGTCTGTTAATAGGGAAAAGAACCTGACCTCTGTTACAGGACAGGAAACAACAGAAAGCCAGAGGCTCAGGTTCTTAACTAGTTCCTTCAGCCTCTCAGTGAATTCCCAGCTGTATAAAGCTCTGCTGAGTGCAGAACGGCTCAGCCACCCCACAGTCCCAGAAAAGCTGTGCCTGCCCCAGAGCACTCAGACTTTGCTGCCCATAAACCCAGAGCTCGTGATTAACTTCCTCAAGTATGTAATTTGCTGTGCCCACGGAGGCTGGCTGTGCACTGGCCTGTGCTCCGGCTCCGTGCTGGGCTCTGCAGGGCGGCAGGTGAGCCCAGCTCCCCGTCAGCCCCGGTCTGGTGCCTGCAGCCTGCCCGGCCTGGCCGGCTGGCAGACTCACGAGGAGCACCTGTAGGAGTAAGGAATGAAGGAAGCGCCCCAGCCATCCTCTCTGCCCTCTGGTGCTTGGTGAGCAGGCCCTTTCCCAGGCTTGTTTTTCCCATCACGCCGCCCGGAGCGGGTGCCCAAGGCCCGGGGAAGCCGGGGGCCAGCGGGGCTGGGCGGGGGCCGAGGCTGCTGGCTGTGCGCCCGCCTCCCCCGCTCCGGGGGCAGCCGCGGGCAGCCGCCCCTCCGCCTCCGCACCGCCGGAGCAGGGCGGGGGGAGCCGGGAACCGCGGCAGGCCCCTCCTCATCGCCAGCCCCAGCGCCGTGCCCAGGGCCGTGCCGGGCTCCGCGGGCCGCTCCCGCCCCCTGCCGGCCGCCGCCGGCACCGCGTGTCGCCGGTGTCCCAGCGCGGCCCGCGCCTCCCGGGTGTGCCCCTCCGGCCGGAGTGCCCCGTGCAGCTCCCGCCCTGCCGTCTCTCTGCCACGGTGCTGTCTCCCTGCAAGGCATCTCCTGCTTGGAGGGGCTCGGCACCGCCGCTGGGCACAGCAGATGCGGGCGGTGGGCTGGAGTGGCGCTGGAGCTCAGAACTGGAGGAACAGAGGCTTTCCTGGGGTAGGAGTTACCTGTTCTGGAGTACAAGTCTTATGAGGAACAGCTGGAGGAGCTGGTGGTGTTCAGCCTGGAGAAAAGGAGGCTCAGGGGAGACCTTATCGCTCTCTACAAACACCTGAAAGGAGGGTGTAGCCAGGTGGGGATCAGTCTCTTTTCCCAGGCAACTGGGAACAGGACAAGAGGACATGGTCTTTAGCTAGTTTAGGCTGGACATTAGGAAGAATTTCGTCACAGAAGGGATGATTAGACATTGGAATGGGCTGCCCATGGACGTGGTGGAGTCACCATCCCTGGAGCTGTTTAAGGAAAGACTGAACGTGGCACTCAGAGCCATAGTCTAGTTGACATGGTGGTGTTTGGTCACAGGTTGGACTCAATGGTCTCGGAGATCTTTTCCAATCTATTTGATTCTCTGATTCCTTCAAAGGTCTCCAACCCCAAATTTCCATAATTTACTTGCAGACTGTCACAGCCTGATAAGAGTGTGTGTATTGTTTCATATTTGTGGCAGGTATTATTATACAGGCAACATCAGAACCTCTGTG
This sequence comes from Oriolus oriolus, assembly GCA_013400235.1. Classification (NCBI taxonomy): domain Eukaryota; kingdom Metazoa; phylum Chordata; class Aves; order Passeriformes; family Corvidae; genus Oriolus; species Oriolus oriolus. The sequence goes on from VXBT01007942.1 coordinate 54,779, forward strand.
TTATACAAGAATGTGGCCATGCACTTCCTTTGTTTTTCATGTCAAAGCTTTCCCGATCCAAACTGATCCAATGTCAGGCACTCTTAAATCTTATGCTGGAGCAGAGTGGCAGGAGGCCTCAAAACTTGCATCTTCAGTCCAGCATGTAGAAATGTTCTCAGCTGTGAACAGCCTGAAGATCAAAGTAGCTTTTAGTGCCTGTTTCTCAAAGAGATGGTTTGATCTGGAATATAAATGGAATCTCTTTGGGCTGTGACAATCAATACTTGAGCCTTTAAATTATTTTCAATGGCCTTTGCTATCATTAATCACATAGTTGCATGATTGTATCTCAGAATGATAGACTTTCCTGAGTGGTTCTGTCATTTCCCCGAATCAGAAGGTGCTGTTTGCTCCTACTTGTGATTATTTCTCTTTTCTGGGCTCTTTAAGCATCCCTTCTGCAGACTGATGATGAGTAGTCTTGTTTGGCCTGTATTAGCAGAAAGTTTTCAGGGTCCCTCAGGTGTTCCTCTGTGTCACGTAGTAGGAATGGCTGGGTTGTTTTTTGTCTTCTGGATAAAGAATTATTTCCTATGCTATGCTCCACCACAGTAAGCCATTTGTGTGAGGCTCCTGAACAGATGGTTTTCTCCATTGGGATCTCCTGAGGGATTACACAGGATATTGTTGCTTTTATAGTGCAATATGAAAAGGGTCATTCCCTCAATGCGCAAGTTAAATGCAGAGTGGTAGCTCTGGAAGAAAATTAGTGTATGCATTTCTCAACCATCTGAATAGCAATAGGTTGGTTGTTTCTTTAGCTAAAGAGCGTTTGATTCATTTAGCACAGGCTGGCAAACCATTAGATTCACAGGTTGCCCTAAGCTCCGTCACTCTCCTCCCTGCTACGCAACTGTAGAGGTGAAGCATTGGCCTTGAGATAACTGGTAAGCTGACCAGAGCTTCTGTAGATTGAGCTCATAGTAACACAGCAAAAACAGGTTGTCAGATGTTATACTTGCAGAATGTGGCTGCTCATTTTTGTAGGACTGGAAGTAAAAAACACGTGGCACGTATTCTCTTGCAGTCTGTGTTGGCTCCGTAGCCGGTCACACTCAGTGCTGTTAGGTGAACTGATAGTTTCCTAGATATTCCCCAGGGCCCTCCTAGGTGATGCTCTGATACAACACTTGAAAGCAGCAAAGATGCTTCTGCTAAAAAGCCTACTGGCTATCCCATGTGAAGTCAGCAAGCAGAAGACTCTGGGGAGTGCAAGGATTTGTACCTACTATTTATGGCTCTTATTTATGGTGCAGAAAGCTTGAAGGGCAAGGTGGGGACCAGTCTGTGTTTGCGTTGGAAGAGGTTGTTTACATTTCTGAGGTTGACTGGATTCTGTATTCATACAGCATCTGTGAGGAATGAGATCCCCCATCTTCAGTCTACACGTCCTGTCATAATACTGATGCTACCATGAGTTTGCATCTTCTACCTGCTCTGAGATGATTGATCTAGGTGACTGCCAGGTGTTCCTTCCAACCTAAATATTTCTGTGAACTAAGAAAATGGAGGCAGATAAAGGAGTGTTCAAGAAGCTGAACAAAACTGCCAGGTGGTTTTTTGTTTTTTCTGGGTTTATTGATTATTTTATGTTGGCTCGTTTGTCCTTCCACAGCCTGCCAGCGAGGGTTCTACCGCCACTCTCTAGATGCTAAGCGCTGCCTGAAGTGCCCCCCCAACAGCTTGTCCAACGAGTCAGGGGCTACATCTTGTTCCTGCAATGCAGGCTTCTACCGAGCACCTTCGGAGGGCCAGAACATTGCTTGCACCCGTGAGTTGCACGTAAAAAGAACAATATCCACACAGACTGGGGGATGAACTTACTGAGAGCACAGCACAGAGAGGAACTTGGGGGTATGGTGGGTAAAAAATTTGGCATGAGCTGGCAGCCAGACAGCCAAGTGTATCCTGGACTACATCAAAAGCATGTGGCCAGCAGGGCGAGGGAGGGGATTCTCTTCCTCCACTCTGCTCTTGTGAGACCTCATCTGGCAGGCTGCATCCAGGTCTGGGGCCCCTAGGACAAAAGGGACATCGACCTGTTGGATCAGGTGCAGAGGAGGGCCCTAAAAATGATTGTAGGGATGGAACACCTCTCTTATGAGGAAAGGTTGAGAGAGTTGGGGTTGTTCAGCCTGAGAAGAGAAGGCTTTGGGGAGATCATCTTGTGGCCTTTCAATACTTAGTGGGGCCTGCAAGAAAGATGAAGAAAGGGTTTTTATACCAAGGTCTGTAGTGACAGCACAAGGGGCAATGGTTTTAAACTGAAAGAGGGTAGATTTAGATGGGACATGGATTTAGATGGGAAGGATGAGGGTGATGAGACATGGAAACAGGTTGCCCAGAGAAGTTGTGGGTGCCCTATCTCTGCAAGTGTTCAAGGCCAGGTTGGATGGGGCTTGGGGGAACCTGGTCTAGTGGAAGGTGTCCCTGCCCATGGCCAGGAGGGTGGAACTAGAAGATCTTTAAGGTCTCTTCCAACCCAAACCATTCCATGATTCCACAAACAAGGATATGAGGGAGGAAACAAAAGTTTGGGAAATGGGGATGAGAGATGAGAGAAGGAGAGGCTGGGGTAGACAGAGGGCTCCATTTGAAATGCATCAGCAGATGGGAAGCTGCCACAGAACTTTGGGAATTAGCAGCTGGATCTAACACTTTCTTTCATGCTCTTTTTAGGCCCGCCCTCAGCTCCCCGCAATGTCAGCTTCTCGCTCATTGGCACCCAGCTGAGTCTGTGGTGGCAGCCGCCCAGCGACCACGGTGGGAGGAAGGACGTGACTTACACAGTCTTCTGTCAGCGCTGCCATTTCCTGTCCTGTGAGCCCTGTGAGGCTGGCGTGGTGTTCTCCCCCAGTGCCTCTGGTCTCACAAAACCTGCAGTGGACGTGGATGGCCTAGAAGCTTACACCAACTACACATTCACTGTGGAAGCCCATAATGGTGTCTCAGGAATGGGACCTGCTCCACAGAGAGCTGCTCCAGCTGTCTGGGTCTCAGTTGGACATGCAGGTTAGCAGAAGCAGAGAAAATTTCTTCCTGCTCATCACAAAAAGGAAGAGGAATCTCTGTGAATATTTAAACTTTCTCCATCTTCTCCTTCTGCCTGACACATGTGTTGGTATGGTATGATAAGGATTCTAAAATACCTCTGCCTCTGGCATATGAAGTCCATTAGTCATATTCCTTGCAAATCAACGTAGCAGTAATCATTATCCACCAAGAGCTGTGAATCTGCCAAGAACTTAACAGAGGTGAGGAGGATGAAGCCTTCCCTGTCACACAGCCTAAGTATTGTTACCTGTGTGACAGGAAGAACGAGGGCTGTCATGAAATATTTCCTGTGACTCAGATATTGCAAAACACCATACACAACAGAAACCCTGGTGTAACTGGAAAAGAAAAGGTTTTGGAAGCATGGAGAGATGAGGATGTTAAATCCTGACACATTTCTGTAGGTCAAGTTCAATCTGGCTAGTTTGGCTGTCCTGTAAATACCTTCCAGAGCACCGTGAAATGTGATTATAGAAAAGTGACATCACAGTGCTCAACAGCCCTTGGTGCATTCCCCGGGTTCTAATTTAGTAACAAAATATGACTTTTCTTCCTGATGCTATGCGGGGGCAGCACAACTCTGAGCTAGAAAAGCAGAGCTACTTTTGGCTTGCCTCATCACTTCGTGATGATGATGAAGGACAAGGAGAGAACCAGGCTTAACTCCTCAGTCCTTGCAGACTCTTGAGAATTATCTTTTTATTCATGAACAGCATGCATTTGCAGTCAGCTGAGAAATTTTGAGCGTTGAGTTTCACTGTACCCTTACGCAATGCAGCTGCATTCATAAATCATTACATAGGATAGCTGTGCTACTGCTGCTGTAGGAGCATAAAATCCTAACATTGTTATTTCAAATTGGACACTTTCAGTGCAGTCCTGGAATAAATGTAATTTCTTGGAACACTGATTTTGTTTTGAGGGCCAAAGAAAGTTATGCTTCCACTGTTGGGGCAGAAGCACACTATGCACAGAAAACAATTAATTACAACCAGAGACCTCATTTCTCTTCCACCACACAAGAGAAAGATGAGAGAGTGGCAGTGGCAATGAGCCTCAGTTCCAGTTGCACGGTATGACCAGAGCTTCTGGTGGAGAGAGGACCTAGTTTTCATCATGTTTGTATTTCTCCCTCATGTTCTGTGTTCTCTCCCCTCCAGCTCCAGTGACAGTATCCCAGTTTATCCTGACACAGAGAGATGACAGTAGTCTTTCTGTTTCTTGGCTTGCCCCACGGCAACGCAGCCGGACCTCAGTGGAGTACGAGGTCATGTTCTTTGAGAAGGTAAAGCCTGGCTGATTTGCTCTTCCCCCTTTCACCCAAAGGGGTGGAAGTGTCCTCCTGTTCAGCATGCATTTGTTACTTGATCCTGTTTGGTTCCTGCAGGGAGAGGAGGCACGTTACACCGTGAAGCACCTTCTTGAGCCAAATGTCACTCTGAGAGACCTGCAGCCGGACACAGCCTACCTGCTCCGTGTGAGATCCATCACACCCCTTGGGCCTGGGCCCTACTCTGCAGAGCAGGAATTTCGCACCCTTCCGCCAGGTAAAGGACAAGTACTGGTATCTCATCTGGGAGAAACTCACCTCCCCATCAGATTGTATCTTCACATGGTACATGGATCTCTGTCCATGTTCTGCTGGCTGTAAGGCACAGACACCACACTCCTGAGTTCCTTGTCACCAGAGCCCAGCCTGTTGCTTTGTAAAGACAAAAGGCATTTTTCCTGTTTCCTTGCTGTCTTACAAAATTCACTTATACTTTCCTATTCAGACATGATCAGTCTCAGTTTAGTGTGTTGTACTGGCACAATAGTTAACCAAACCTTTACTTAGTTCTTGCAAGACATTTTGATTTTGGCTAACGTTTCTAAGTTTGAATGCTGGTCCAATGATTACCATATGCCTCCTTTTGTGTGCCAGTTACTAGTGAAAAGGAGAACTCAGAGGAGCTCAGCACTATTTTTTCCAGCTTTATCAGTTCCGCTACATGTAGTCCAGCTCCTGAATGTAGCTCTGCCCAAAGAGATGGTTTGTGCCACTGAACAAAATGCTTCACCAAAGCACAATGTGTAGAAGACCAAGCTCTCAGGGCCACAAGACCTTTCTCCTATGTCAAAGAACATCTTATATAGGCCTGACCTCCAACCTCCTCTTTCCCTGAGTCACCCAGAAACTTCCCCTTAATCTAAAGTTTTCTGCAATGGAGTTTGCTCTCTCTTCATTCCACAGACTCCTACTGACCCTAGGGATAACTTTAGAAATACATGCATTGAAGTGCTGCGTTTGAAAGACTAGTTTTATTGTAATGAAATAAGGACACAGAAGAAAGCTAAGGCATACCTTAATGTTACTAAATAGTTAAATTAACAGTGTAAAAGCTGATAAGGAGTTGGGATACCATTACTGGAATATAAAGGTTGGGCCCTTTTTGGCACGACAAGCTTTTGGTAAAATCTTCATGAAGTCACAGTGACAAATGATGATAACAAAAATTATGTTTAACCAGTTAAATAATGTACTACAAGGGCCCTGTGAAAAAGATGTAAATTAGCACGCACAATTGTTTTGATTAAGAAAGGGTAAGTTAGAAAATACTTTCATCAAGATTATGCTTTATTTCAAATAAAAGTTGATCACCTCATCATGCCAAGACAAAGGTATTTTGAATATGAAAGGAATTAAAAAGAAGTGCCAGCAAGGTTTCATTTAATGAGTGTTCTTGTTTGACAATACTAGAAGCATTGTTTAGCTGTTATAGTCTAGGAATATTAGTGTAGCAGGATTTGCAAGGAGTGGCAATTATTTATTTGAATCTGAATTTGATGATTTAGATCCCTTAATTCCTGCAGAAGTCCTATGTATCTAAAAGCTTGTCCATTTTATTAATAAAAGATACTATTTCATCCTCCAAATCTTAGCTTTTTGATTTTAACAAAACAAGGACATTAACTCTGCCTCTTGATTTCTGCTTAACTAAGCTGGTGATTTTTAATAATTTTAGTGGGATGACTCAGCATCAGAGGAAGAATAACTACTGTTAATTAGGCTTTATGGATACTGACCATTGGACTAGATGTTAGGAAACACTTCCCCACACAGTTCTCTGTATCATCTGTTCCTTGCTTTAAAATCTGCTCATTTATTAAAAAAAAAATTATTTGGGGATTTTCTTTCTTCTGGATGTTTTCCTAAATCTCTTTTGGGAAAATATTAAAAAGATGTAGATTATCATTACTTTTTCATTAATGCATTTAAAATTTTTAAAGTATTTTTTAAATTATGGGAAATAAGTTTTAAAAACACCAACAGAGGTAATTTAGCATTTTCTCTGATGAATTCAAATATACTTTGTGGAAATGCCTAGCTTTAGCTGGAGAACCTAAATGGAAGAAGACAGCCTGTGTTACGTGAACACTATCTGAAAGCTATCCAACCTCAAAATGAAACCACCTTGATGCTCAGTTTTGAGAAAACAGGAATATGATGTTAGACTGCAAGTTTGTAAGTCAGTACTTGTTTCAGGAGTCCTTTGCAGACAGGGCCTTTTGTCAGGGTAATTAGGCAAAGGACCAGCCACAGATATTGATGAGAGGGGAGCATGTAATTAATTTCATGAACAAGAAGAGAGTCACTTTAGACTGTTGGAGAAAATCATGTCTTTGCTTTGCCATGGTTTAAATCAGCTACTGAGCAGGAAGAAGGGCCTGATCTGAAAGGATTATTGGAGAGGAGTGGGAGGGAAGGAACATCTGCTCTTCATTTTTGAAAGTGTCACAGAATTTGAGTAGGAAATCAGACATAGGGATAAATTACTCAACTGGAAGACCAAGACTGTAGACAAGAGTCAACCAGATAACCACCAGAAGGTGCTCCATGCACATGAATAACAGTACGATAGGACTCCCATCTGGTGGCTCTGCTGCCTGGAAGGCAAATGGCTGTAACTTGCCTTATGCCATTAACCGGTAGAAGCTGGTCGGTATGTTCCAGACAAATAGATATTGGTCTTTTAAGTGATATGACCTCTCTCTTTGTTTCTGCAGACACAGGAGCTCTGTCTGGTGGAGTCATAGTCTCTATTACCTTCGGAGTTCTCCTGTTTATTGGGCTAATTGTGGGATTTCTCGTGTTTCGGCGAAAGTAAGTATTGATTTTTGGTATTAAAAAAGGTATAGATGTAGGAATAGCTGAGCTATGGGAACTTGAGAAAGGGAGGCCCTGATTTCTCACAGGATATTGTATAGGTAGAGGTTAGAGAGGAAAAACACCAGTGTGTTGCAGCAAGATGGAAAGGGTCTCAGTAAGTAATTTTGATTAGCAGGATTGGAGGGATTGATACTGTAAGATAATATTTGCTGTTGGAAACAGAGGAAAATGTGGTGATTTCTCAGTTTTGTTATAATCCAGCAGCATCATATTGTTATCATGACAGAGGAATAAAAACATTGTTACGGTACAATCATTTCTATAGCTGCTGAACAGTTGAGTGGTAATACCTGTATCCAGTCATTTCAAACCATTTTCCAAATGCCATTACTGCTGGGGTCCTCTACCCATATACAAAATTCTACTTTCCTTCTCAGTGTCTATAAGGCTGCTGTGGCTTAGTTTTAAGAAGATCAGATATTCTACTGAAAGCATACAGAAAACATAAAATAAGCAGAAATTAGCCTGCAACTCAGCACAAAACTCCCTGTATGAAAACAAAGCTCCCTTTCTAAATGTTAATCAAGTGTCACATTTTATTGCCAGCTGTACTGTTCCAAGTAGGTGCAGTGTCTGGTTCCACTTTGCTCTGTGCTACCCTGAACTCTAACCAGCTAGGGCAGACACCCTGGAAGTCTTGCTTTTCCCTTCGCTATCTGCTGACCATTTTATTTTCACGACTCTTTCTGATGTTCCAGGAGGGCTCATCGGAGACACGCGCGGCCAGATTACAATACTTCGGGCTTTGAACGAGGTGAGCTTCAAAGGGGTAATAAAACCAGGGGCAGCCTGGGATGTGTTGGAAGGAATGAAAAGAAACATTAGTTTCAAACCAAACACTGGCTATAATAAACACTGGATATAATTTGCCTCTTCCCACAACAGTTCTACTCTTCAATGTAGGTTTGGTAGATTTTTTTACTGCCATTGTCAGAAGCATCGTGGATTCACTCTTGCTTTTGTAGTTATTCTTTAAAAAGATTGTCCAAAGAGCTGACAGGTTAATTTGCTCTTTTGTTTCCCTTTACCATAGAGAAAGTCTGGTTGAAACCCTATGTAGACCTGCAACCATATGATGACCCCAGCAGAGGAGTCCTGGAATTCACTAAGGAACTGGACGTCTCTTGTGTCACTATGGAGAATGTGATTGGAGAGGGTGAGTTACTTATTGCTCTCCCCATCTTTCAGTTTCCCCACACTGTTGTTTTGCTACCCATCCTTGAGCTCATCTGTGACATTTTGTCCCTGGTTGTCTTCAGGGGAGTTTGGGGAGGTCTATCGTGGATCCCTGCGACTCCCAGGGAAAGAACGTGTTGTGGTTGCCATCAAGACTCTGAAATCAACATACTCAGACTCACAGTGGTGGAACTTTCTGCGTGAAGCAACAATTATGGGGCAGTTCAATCACCCGAACATTGTGCGTCTGGAGGGAGTTGTCACCAAAAGTAAGTAAGAGTGCGTGTGAGAGAGTCCTGGGATGAGAGCAGAAACTGGCACATTTCTCAGGCCCTTCTTAGTGAGTTTGCTGTCAGAGAGGCTGTTCTGGGAGAAGACAGGCATTGTCATGTCAGAGAATGAGGAAGGGAGGAGAGGTATGGATTTCCAACAGTGTCCTGAGGCAGTGTTAGGAGAGATCTTCTAGGGCTGGTGAGTAGATGAGGAGTGTGGATAGTGTAAGGGACGCTGCAGGGTTAAATGTGCGACTCAAGGAGGAGTGCAAGATCATTGGGAGATGTCTAAGGAGAAGGGGCAGCCAGCTGTGCCAGTGGAGTGGGGGTGTTAGCTGGGGTTGGACATGGTTCTCTGTGTTGGGGAATATGGACAGCATTGAAAGGCATGAGTAGGAGAATTTTAAAAAGCTGAAACCCTCTTGTCTTCCTCAAGGGAGGCCAATGATGATCATCACTGAGTATATGGAAAATGGAGCACTAGATACCTTCCTGCGGGTGAGAAACTCCAATCTGTAATATGCTTGTGTACTGCCAGTACTTGCACTTGACCTGGATTTAGGGCCCTAAAATAAAACTGGAAATAAGATCCAGACATCCACTTAACTTTCTGCTTACTGACATTTCCAGTGTCAGCAGCGGAAGCTTGATGCCATCCAGTTTGTTCAGTGACCAGAGTGCTCTCCTTGGCAGTTGAAATGCAGCTGCCTAATGATGACTCTGGAGACCACCACCAGTCTTTTAGTGAGAACCTGCTGGGGCCTTTGGGCTGCAGCACTGCCTTTTTGCTTGTTCACCACTGCCCACTTTTGTAAGTTGATAAGGTCAGTGACTAGAAACCAAGCAGATCAATGTCACTTCTCTCACTTCTTCTTCCATGCAGGAGAATGAGGAAAAATTTAGCCCTGTGCAGCTTGTGAGCATGCTGCAGGGAATAGCCTCTGGCATGACCTACCTTTCAGAACACAATTACGTGCACCGGGATCTGGCTGCTCGTAACATCCTGGTAACACGCAGTCTCCAATGCAAGGTGTCTGACTTTGGTCTCGCACGAATTTTGGAGAATGATGCAGAGGGAACCTATGAAACCAAGGTAACGCAGACCCAGTCTCTCAGCCCTGTAAATTAACTGTAGTCTCTGAGGAAAACCTGTAGCAAAATTACAAGTCACAGTGTGGGTGGTTCAGAAGGTGGTACTTTTGTCTCTGGAGCCCAGGTTGATTTAGTTTGCTAAGAAATTCAGAGGGACTGGGGTGTTAAAATGAGAAGTAAAATAAGAGGTGTGATCTCTTGGACTCAGGCTTAGAAGATAGCCTTGCTGTGATCAGAGTTTTGGACTACAGTCATCTCCATGCCTCTTTCAATGAAAGTTCCAGTAATTCTAATGCACGGTGTCCTTCAGAGCAGGGCTATGACTGGTGTCAGGCTCTTCACTCCCACAGCAGAAATTTTGTGTAGCGTTCAACTGAACAGAGGACTTAAACTCACTTACTTTCCAAGAATATTCCTCTCCTTTTGAGAAATTTCCCTGGGGTTGTTACATGTCACTTCAAATGAAGTGGGCCCAATCTCTGAACCACTTTGTAAGGTCCTTGCGTGAAAACACTGGAGAAATACAACTCAATGATACATGCTGGATGCACTGTGTCTCTGTTCTTTTACAGGGTGGTAAGATTCCTATCCGATGGACAGCCCCAGAGGCCATTGCTCATCGGATTTTCACCTCAGCCAGTGATGTCTGGAGCTTTGGAATCGTCATGTGGGAGGTGCTGTCATTTGGTGACAAGCCATATGGACACATGACCAATCAAGAGGTAACAGACACTGAGTTCAAGGGCTGATTTAAAAAATAAACGAGGCATGTGGGCCCAACTTTTGTAGATCCCACTCAGCCTGCAGTCTTGACTTTTGAACACATAACCACTGTGTTTCCCTCCCTGCTAAAAATCAGTGCAACCAAGTCAAGGGCAATAAGGATTGAGGTGTCAACAGCAATAAGCCAAATTAAGAGTGGTTAAATCAGCCATGGCATTTGGATCCTGAGATATTCTCCATTGGTTTTGTTTTCTCCTTCCTCTGGCTCTGGTGCATTGTGTCTGGTCTCATTCTAGGCTCAGAACATGCTGTTGAAATTATTCCTCAGAGTCTGGTTCCCCTTCTCTCACTGTGCCTGTGCCAGGACCATTTGGTCCTCACTTGTCCTCACTTCCCATGAACATGTCCTGAGTGGCAAATGGGAGCTAAACTAGTAAAGGACTGGAAATACATGCATATGCCACTTCAGTTTTTGGCATCCCTTAGATGTCTTGATCCTGTGCTGTGCTGCCCAAGCCCTGTGTCATACACATGTAATCTGCATCAACCCCTCCCTGGCTGCACACTGTGAAGTGGTGAATGGCTGCTCCCAGAGGCCTCTGGCTCCTCTTCTGCACTCTTTGCTCTTGGCCAGATTTCTCTCTGTCCTCTGTGCAGGTGATGAAAAGCTTAGAGGATGGGTACCGGCTCCCCCCACCTGTGGATTGCCCATCTATCCTCTACGAACTCATGAAGAATTGCTGGTCACACGATCGGATGAGGAGGCCTCATTTTCAGGAAATCCGGGCACAGCTGCAGCATTTCATCTCAAGTCCCCAACTCCTCCGGCCTGTTGCAGACTTTGATCCCAGGTAAGCAGGCTGTCACCAGAGGAGGAGGGGTTAACTGGGACACTTCACCTCCCAGTCCCCAGCAGGAGGAGAGGCAGTGCGAGCAATGCAGACTGGAAAGATGCACCTTGAGTGCTCCGTATGCAGAAGGTAGTGGTCATCTCTGTCTCCTGGTGACAGAGGGCAGAGCCATTGGCCTGCTCTGACCTCACTTTGCAGAGGGCGGATTAGTTGGCCCAGCCCTGGCGGAGGGTGCTTGCTTGCCCTTTTGGCTACTGTCTCCTAGTGCTGCCCATTTCAGGTGGTTGCCTGGCTAACGAAGGCTTTATGTGTCTCTAGGGTAACGCTCCGTCTCCCCAGCTGCAGTGGATCTGATGGGATCCCCTACCGATCCATCCCCGAGTGGCTGGAATCCATCCGCATGAAGCGCTACATCTCCAACTTCCGCACTGCCGGCCTGGACACCATGGAGTCCATCCTGGAGCTCACTGCTGAGTAAGTGCAGGCAAAGCTCCTACAGGGCACCTCAGGCTGTGCTACAAGGAGCTGTGCTCATCCCTGTGTGGTCTGAACAAGCACTGATACTTACTTGGAAGGCTTCTCTCCATCCTTCTCCATGCATTTAAATGGAAGTGGACTGGCTTCTTGACCTAAAAGCCCAGAATTGGGAGTAGCCCAAACTGTGAGACTAATTTTCTAACTTGAGGCTCTGCAGGGGTCTTCAGCTGCTCTGAGCTCACATCAGACACTAACAGCAATGGGAAAGAATAGAAGGCAAACAGTTCTCTAACCTGACTGTCTCCCCACCTTTGTAGGACTTTGTAAGATAATTTCCTTGCCACAAGGAAAATTAGTGATATCTAGACTAGTGATATCTGCCCCCCCCCTCCATCAGCCAGGCACTGTTGTGTCATAGAGCAAATCCTTCTGGTCTCCTCAGAAGGACTCAGGATGCAGCTGTGTTATTTTGTCGGGGATGTACAGCCAGCTCCAACCGGGGCAGTTACACGAAACAAATGAGCAGGCACAGACCTGCTGAAGAGTTGAGACATGGCCCCTGTCACAAGCTGATTTAATCACAAGTCCTGATTTACTGGGAGCACTGGCCTAGTCACGAGGTGGGAGAGGTCAGTTGACTGGGTGGGCAGAGATAGCCAGGGAAGGGCAGAAATATCTAGAAGTTTCTTCCCTCTAGAGGAAAGGTAGGTGTGTTAGGAGGTACTGAGGGAAAGGAGGCTTTCTGAACTAATGCCTGGTAACTGTTTCTGGCCTTACCCACACCCTTGTCCCTAAGGAACAAGAACAGCAATTCATTTTTTCCTTTCTTTTCCCATTTCCTTCAGGGACTTGAAACAGATGGGAGTGTCACTTCCAGGCCACCAGAAGAGGATCTTGTGCAGCATCCAAGGCTTTAAGGAGTGATCAGTCGTTGCATTCTTAAGCTTGAAAAATGCCCATCCTTACCAGATATCACTTGGAATCATTCCTATGGCAATTGCTTCCAAATGAGTGACTGGACAAGCAAAGCAAAACAACCAGAACTGAAAAAGCTCATGAGGCAACACCACCTGCTCTCATTTCTGTTCCCCCTTGCTTTAGCTCTACAGCAGCCATCAGTACGTTTCAGAACAGTGGTCTTGGAAACTGTTCTCAGCCCTGTCTTCTGCAGTCCACTTTGTGCAGCACTAAGTAGGCCCTGTAGTCCGCATACTGGAGTTTCAGATCCCCAGTATATCACATGGAATACAAAGTGGGTGGAGGGTGGTGGATAATGTTTTAAGATTGGAGGGTTCAAGATAGACTGGGACATTCAGGGAGTAGGCACAAGAATACAGACAGGTAGAGACAGGGCTTATTCACTCCTTGGCATACATTCCTTCTCACTTCAGCACCCTTCTGTCTTTCTTATTTTGCATCAGGAACAAACTATTCAGTTCTTCACAAGGCTGCTGGTAAGGCATATATTTTTTAACGCAGCTATTCTTGCCTTGAACACCAACCTGTGGTGTACTTCTTTCTTTGGAGGAGAAACTGGGAGTAGAAGAACACCTCGCTGTAACTTGTGTGATCACATCACCTCAGCATGTTGATGTTTTGCACATGCACACTTCAGAGGGGAGATTTACGTCTCTCCAAACTGCTTAACACCTTTTCTTATGCCATGGACAGAAAAAAACCCTTTACATATCCATTTTTCTCTGCCCCTTTTTAAAAGAGACAGTAGTCTTGTTCGGCTGGAATAGGGTATTTGTAACAGAAAAATGTGTAGGTGGTCTGTCTTACTCCTTCTCTGTGGAGGAAATGTTATTATTTATCAGATCTCAAGACAGTTATAGTCTGTAAATAATATTTTGTAAATAAACCTGTGGCAGAGCAGGCTGTGTTAGAATTCTTTGGCTTATTTCAAATGTGATTGAGACCTTCAGCATACATATCATAAGTTCCAGCAGGGTCCTTACATCCATCTTTAGTTGTTTCAGCCAATGGTCTTTGTCCATTTAACTGCAGGTGTAACATGGAAGTGCAATTGCATTAGGATGAAAGGATACCATTGCAGCTGGTCACTTCAAATGTTTTTCTTTCGTCCCACTTACAGGCATATCTATCTAACATCCAAGTCCATCTTTTTACAGATCCTGTGATTATTCCTAAATCATAAGAAATATTAGCAGCTGCTGCTGTGTTTGATGAAATACATGTGAGTAGTACTTCTTTCTCCTGTGGACTAGACTGTCCAGGAGAAAGAAGAATTCTCACTGATGTTACTTTCTTCCATTTGAGAAGAGTAGCTACCTCAAGATTTATTTTTCAGGTCTAGGTTGGTGAAGGTGAGTGCTACACATTCAGCAATGTGACTTGCTAGAGATAAGTGTTTCCATAACTGCGTAATGCTCTAAATTCTTAAGGCTACAAAATTAACACTGCTGCGCCTGGGAAGGTCTTCCCTAACCATAACAGGAGGGCTAAAAAGCAGAGAACTAAAGAGCTGCAACCTGAGGCAAGAAGGCTGGTTTCTATTCAACACAGACTATGGCAACTCAAGTCACTGCAACTATAGCAAGAGGGAGAGCTGACAAGCAAAGCTCTTACTGTGAATTTTTACTATATCACTCTTAGGAATAGATGTCTTTTAACATGAAATATAGATAACCAGTAAAGTTGCTACCTGGCAGACACCCAAGATAGTAGATAAGCCCTGACGAGCTTGACACAAGATTACGAGCTTGTGTCATGCACATGCAAACTTTGGCCTGTCACTGCAGATGACAGAGAAGTGGGAGTGGTTGATACATCAGATAGTTGTGCTGCCATGCAGAGGGACCTTAATAGCGGGGAGAAATGAGAAGAGAGGAGATTCAGGAAGTTGAACCGAGGGAAATACAGAGCCTCACTACTGGGGAGGAATAGCCTCACACACCAGTACAAGCTGGAGAGGCAGCTTTGCAGGAAAGGACTTGAAGGTCATTGTGAACAGCAATGGGAGCCCTTTAGCAAAGGAACACAACAGCACCTGGGCTACATTTCAGCAAATGCATCACCAGTAACTGGAAGGAGGCAATTTTTCCTCTTTATTCCAGCACTGGTCAGACACCTGAAGTGTTGCATCCAGTTTTGGGGTCCCTTGTATAAAGAAGGACATGGACTTAATGGAGCAAGTCCAGTGAAAGGCCACTGTGGTTTTGAAGGGATTAAAGCACCTGCCATACAAGGAGAAGCCGAGAGAGCTGGGGCTGTTCAGCCCCAAGAGGAGAATGTTTGGGTGGCTTTTATTATCATTGTGTAAAAACACCTGATGGGAGTGAAAAAGGAGCCAGACGCTCCTCAGTGGTATCCAGTGAAAGAAGCGGCAGTGAGCACACACCAAAACGCAGTAAATTCCATTTGACGGTGAGAAAAAAGCCTTACTGTGAGAGTTGTTAATGCTGGAACACATTATCCAGGTCTCATCCTTTAAAGTATTAAAAAGCAACTTGCTCTGGTTGACCCGGCTCTGAGCAGGGAGGTCCCTTCCAACTTCAAGTGTTAGGAGCTGCTGAATCAGCTTGCCTGATAGAGAAGAGGCTGTTCAGTTCCATGTCCTGAGGGCACAGCCAGTAGCAAGCCTGAGCACGTATTCCCAATAGGCACTCATGCACAGAAAATCTCCAAGTATATAATGCGTGCACGTATATAAACGCACACACACTCTACATGACTGGCCGGAGGCAGAGAGCACAGCAGACATGCAAGCACAGCACAAACAGCCTAATCCTCTTCCCAGCTCTGGCTGATCAGGACGAACCTGTTAGAGGGAAACACACATATACGATGGATCCCTCTAGTGCCCGAGACCAGCCATCCTGCAGCTGGCTGGCTCCACGCCCTGGAGCCTGAGCTGGTCTCCTCAGTTGCTGGCACCAGGACACACAAATCCTCAATGCCTGCAGCCCTGCTGCAGCAGTGGGCATGCAGAAATGCACACACACACACACACACACACACACACACACACACACACACACACACACACTCCAGAGCCCTCCAAGACTTAGCCTTAGACATTGTCTCTACCCAGCAGCTGACTCCAGGATTCCCTGGTCTCCCAGTGTCCTCACACACAGATGTAAATTCTTCTCTTTCAGCTGGTCTCCGGACCCAAGAGTAGCTCCTGGGAGCTTGAGCAGCTGACTCTCACACACATCTTCACAGCATTTAGCCCGACCCACAGCCATGCCGTGTCCTGGCTCTCAAAAGCCTTACCCTGCGCACCAGCTACTCTGACTTGATTTTGCTGGCAATAACATGAGGACATACACACCCACACAATATGCATGCACTCAGGTCTGTCCAGTTGGTGGCATTTAGATCCACTTGCACAGAACAGATTCCATGCACAGGGAACAACAACAACAAAAAAAGCTATTATGAAGACAGGACAGACCGCACTGATGACACACAGGGCATGGCCAGACAAGTGTACTGTGTACGTGCAGCCACCTCCTGTGCCCTTTTCCTGTCAGTTTTTCCCATGCTGCTTCCCATCCTTGATCACTCCCATTTCCTGCCTTTGATCTCCCCCCTACACAACCCATAACAAGTGTTGTACAGTCCCCAAATGCTCCTTCCATGCACCCTATGCCCCTCAGAGGGACTAACCTCCCGTTAACCCACAAGGTGATCCCTTCCCATTGGGTAGGAGACCTATCCCCTGGAGTAAGACACCAGGGCTATGACCATCTGATAACTCTCGGAGAAGCAGAGTTAGTGCTCCTCTGCCCCAGCACTGTTCCTCTCCTCTGCACTCCTTGGCGTTTGTGGGCACAAGCTTTTCACAACATGGTCTAGAAACAACCTCACGTAACAATACCTACAAACTAGCAACAGCTAGGGTAAGAAAAGTAAATGTACAGTTTGGTTATTCTCTACTCATCGTATAGAAAACTTCAAGACATTTACTGGATCAGTTTGCAAAGAGTCATTAAAGATTTCCCCCAAACTGGCAAGAGATCAAGAGTAGGTTTCACATCTTTTCAAGTGTAGAAACATTGGTGCTCACCACAAAGAGGAGCTGCACCTGCACTGACCATCACAGTACCATGCTTAGAACCATAAACATCAAGCACAAACACTTTCTGAGAAGGAATAGTTAGGGTGAAGCAAACAAAGTGTCCACTTTTGTTACAATCCACTTGCATCTCACTGGAATACCCACCTCCGAGTGATAGAGGAAGCAGGCTACAGTATTGCTGTTCTGAACTGCAGCCCTCCGCTGCTTTAAATGGGAGCTACTCTTCAGGCACAGAAAAATAGAAGTCTAGAAAGGCGACCAAGAGGTGGAGAGAGAAAGGCCATGTTCAGACTCCTGATCTCTGGAGGCTGGGTGGGATAGCAGCTATACATTTGGAAATGCGTAAAAAAGCTATACAACAGCAGTTCTACTGCCAAAGACAGCAACTCTCATGGGTGGCTGAACAAATACAGCAGACACAGGTTAATGGAAAAAACCACACATTTTATTGAATGCAAACAGTGGTTGGACAGTGTTGTTATTCAAAAGGCTTGCTCAGTTTGAGACAGTTTCTAGTCCAGGAAATGGGGCTCGGTGCAGTAACACTTAGAGCCAGACAGTACATTGCAATTACACCGCAGCTTTCACTGACAGCAGTGAAAGAAACCCTACTGGAACAGGAGACGTTCCTCAGTCTGCTGAATCCTCATCCACGCACTGAGACGCCGCCTCACCATGTGCTGCCCGTCCTTACGACGGTCTTTATTTGTAAACATGCATTCTTTGGACTCCTTGCTACTCTGGTGCCCAGCCTGGCTGTCCAGAAACCGCACTGGGAAACAATTCATTTTGGGAAGGGGAAGATTTAAAAAAAAAAAAAAAGTTTCCAAACTCAGAGTAGTATTTGAAACACTGCCAGTTTAATCTGGCTAAGGAAAAAAAATGACAAGACAGTTAATCAGTAAAATCCTTTAGAGACAGAAAAGCTATAGCAGGTTAGCTTTTTCCAGCAACAGTAACAGATTCTCACTACTTTCTGCCTCCACACTCCAACCCAGGTGAGGGAGCCGGCAGAGGAAGACATCCTGATAATGAGGTGTCACAAGATATAAAAGAAAAGACAGAAGTGGTGCCAAGATGCAGGCTTCCACCGTCTCAAGTCAAATCATTGTTCTTGGCTCCACGGAACTGAAGAATGCTCTCAGCCCTTCCCAGCACCTGCCACCAGGTCTTTCTTGCTTCTTCCACCAGGCGGTGGTGGAGGTCTGATCTTTATCCTCCAGAGTCTGGAGGGAACAGCAATTGTGCACTAACCTGGATCACAGCCCCCAGCCTGGAATACACTGTGACCAGGAAGCAGTAACAAGAGAAGAGGTCTTTTCTTGGTGGGTGTGCAGAGTGAAGTCTAGGAGCAGTGAATCCTACATGAGTAAAAAACTGTGCTGGCATAGTCTCCATCGGTAGCAGTCTGCCTTATCAGGCAGAGGGTAGGACAATGGCAGGGAGGGGAGGAGTACTGAGTGTGGGGATCTTGAGGGAATACCCCCTCCGAGCTCCTCAGCGCGCTGTTTTAGCACGGGCAGTGTGACACTTGATACACAGCACGTGCCCATCCAGAGGAAAGCATCCATTCTCATCTGCTTCAATGGACAAAGGCTTCCCACAGTCCTAAACAGGAAAAGAAGAGGCAGGGAGCTCAATGATGGCCAAGAACAAGGTAATGGAATTCAAGGATGTAAGACATGCCCCACTGGGTCAGGATAATTGCACACAGCCCACTGCTCTGTCTCTGGTGGTGCTAATGGGAGATGTGTTTTGAGGGGAGAGCAATCCCAGCAAGTTCCCCTCCTATACACAGCTGCTGTATTAGGGGTGCTAGAAAATACAACAACTACAACAGTAGTCCCTGTTCATGAGCCCATGGTCTGTGAATGTCCGATCTTTTTCTGAACACGCTTCAAAAACGCTCCAGATCCATTCAGAACAACTTCAGTGTTTGGTCAGCATAGATAACAAAGGTGCCCAGTTGCTGGTGGTGGGCATGGGAGACATAGGAGGAGCAGGGCCACCAGGCTTACCTCACACTTGTAACATTTCATGTGGAAATTTTTCTCCAGTGCAACAACACGCACTGTCTCATCCTTTCCAGGCTCTGGCATGATAGGTTCACCACAGACTGAGCAGCGTGGAGCATACTTCCTGCAACACAAAACCATGGAGGAGACCATGACCACTGTGGTGACATTCAAGGCAGGCTTCTCAGTGCTGTTCAATGGCATTAGCAGCAGAGGGGTAATAAACATTTAGGTGGAAAGATATCTTAATACTTTGCTGACTCATTTTTAACTTCATGTTCGACAGAGGACATGGGCAAACCCACCCTGTATTGCAGAAAAAAGAAGCAGGTGTGAGGGACTGCCTTCTCTCATACACATGCACGTGCTCTCTCCATACCTGTGGTAGTCATCCACACAGTGAGGCTGGTTGGACTGGTCCACAATAAAAGAGGTCCCCTCCAGCGGGGTATGGCACATCACACAGGTGAAGCACTGGGGGTGGTAGGAGTTACCAGTGGCCTTCAGCATCCGGTCTGTGATGGTCTGCTTGCAGACACTGCACTTTTCCAAGGTGCTCTGAGCCCAAAGAAAACAAGTAAGACACATTAATCCAATCTCCCACCCCTGGGAGGCTACACCACAGAAAGCAAAGATGGAAGGAGGAAGGGAAAGCAAGAGAGAACAACCACAGCGAGCTCAGCTCTCTCCAGCAGCTTTCACCCCAGTGACTCACAGCATAGCAGTCCTCGCAGAAGGGCTTCTCATCCACATTGTAGAACTGCTGCCCCTGCAGCTGTTTCTCACATTTGAAGCAGGTGAAGCATTCCACGTGGAAGAGGCGGTCCAGGGCCCTCACAGCTGGCTGGGTTCGTGACAGGGGCTTCCGGCAGAAGCCACAGAGCTCTGTCAGTGGAAGAGGAAAGGGATCAGGAGAGATGAAAACCCACCACAGTCTTAAATCTTACCACTGTCCACTAAGGGAACGCACCAGAAGTTGCAGCCTCTGCTGGGGGTGGATGCTCCATATCCTTCATTAGTTTCTGGGTCAACTTCTCCAGCTCTTCTACCTCCTTCATTGTCAGACAGGAATTCCCCCTAGGTGGATCTGCACTGGAACCTGTGGGTCTATGCTGCAGGAAGAGGAAACATTCAATCCCAAAGGATACATACAGACTCCTTCCCACCCTGTCCCTACTAAACCTAGTTCTCTCGTCTTTACAGGTCCCCTCTGTTCATCTCGAGGAACAATCTGCCATCCACTGTGCTTGATCCTTTCCACCTCTACATGAAGTCCTACCCCTCTCCACCACTATCTCTATAGTTACATATCTCTTTCAGATGGGTAACAGCCTCCCATAGCACAGGGCACATCTGCTCTCATCCTCCCAACTTCACTCCCAATGTGCCTGTCCAAAGACACCAGTCCCATGGCTCTTTCCCTTACCGTGTCTTTTGCAGCAGCAGGTTTCTCTGTTGGACGTGGCTTCTCCTGCACTTGGGGTCGTTCCCTCTGCTGGGCATAGGTGAAATTGGGGGGCTGTGGTCGAGAGGACGGGCCTGAAGGTGAAGGGGCTGTGAACTGAGTCTGAAGGGAGGTAGGGTGTCTTGTAGAATTTGAGGGAGCCATTGGAACACTGTCACCTGATTTGGACACAGACTTAGGAGAGCCAGCAACAGGAGATGAGGTGAATTTAGGGGCAGGCTGAGCAGAAGGGAGAGAGGGGGGTGGAGGGACTGGTGCTTGGGGCTCCTTGCGCTGCTGTGGGGCTGCCCATGGGGTTGGGGTGGGGTTCAAATCCACCCCAGGGGGCTTGAAAGGTGAGCTTCCACTTGGCTTTGGTGTGAACTTGGAAGGAAAGGAATGAGGAGTATCTTTGGGTGCAGATGGTATTTCCACAGGGGCTTTTGGGGCCAATGGTTTCTCCAGAGAACCTGTGGATCCTGGAGTTATCTGTAAAGAGAAGTAGCAGAGAGAAAACAGGCAGTTATCACCAAGGTGGAAGAGAAAATACGTCGTCTATAGCAGTGAATCAGTCAGCAGCTATCCCAGACCCAGAACACCAGGAGTTTCCACACTGTGATGTATTTAGCAGTACTGACAAGTTGCAGGATCCATGCTTTCCGGTCCTTCACCAACACTTCCATGCTATGGTTTATCCAGACATTTTAATCTTCAGCAGCACTCTTCTCACTACCTCAGTTCAGCAAACCAGTCATCTCTTCTTCCACCTGCAACATTCTGGAGAGCTCACCCGGGATTTGAAGGGGTCATTCTTCTCCATGTCATCCAACATTACAGACAGTGAGTCAATCTCAAGGTCAACGCTGCTCATCTTGCCACGTACCTACACCGCCATCCATGAGGAAAAAGGGAGCACAGCATGTTACAGGAACAGCCAGAGAAATGGGTGTATCATTCCCTTACAATAGCAGATTTTGATACTTTGCACTGTGGCATAGATCTGCTCCTTGCTTTGAATGCATAACAAGTGGGTGAGGATGAACAGGACACAGTCTCAAAGGTCTACAAACAGTAGGAAAATGCACAGCCCAAGGAAGCTCTCAGACAGATTTAGGTGGGAAAAGACACCTGGACGTCTGTAGTCCAACACTCTGCTCACAGCAGGGCTAATTCCCAAGCAACACCAGGTTGGCAATGATTTCTCAACATTCCCGACGATGCAGACTCCCCAGTCTTTCTAGGCACCTGTACCAAAAATGAGCCACCCTTGGAGTGGAATAGGGTTTTCTTCCATCCAAGAGGAATCTGCCTTGCCACAGCTTCTGTCCATTGTCTCTTGTTGTGCCTGAGTAAGAAGAAGCTGTCTTCTCTCCAGCCCTCCTTTAGGTATTGCAGACGCAGTCAGATCCCTGCCTTGGCAGCCTCTTGTGCTCCAACCCCCAAAGGCTGCTATGACCTTTCACTCAATTGCATCTTATTCAGCATTCCACAGGGGTTAGTACAGTGGAGAGCCAGACTGGATCCAGCCCTCCAAGAAGCAGCCTCACTAGCACAGAAGGGAGGAGTAATCACTGTCCTTGTCCTTCTCACAAGCACAGCCCAGCCCAGTGTGTGGTTGGCCTTTATTGCCACAAGGGCGCATTGCTGGCTCACACTCAACTCACTGTCCACCAGGAACCCTGGGTCCTTCCCTGCAGAGCTGCAGCCCAGCCAGCGGGCCCTAACCTGTGCTGGTCCACGGGGTGGTAGCATTTCCTGCCTTCCCAGATCTCAGGGCTTCCCGCTGCTGAGCTCGGACAGTAGCGAGAAGCTGTCCCAACTCACAGAGCACCACAGAAACCACACTTCCTTGGACCTCACTCACCTGTGGGGCAGGAGCCTTGCTCACAGGTCCTTCATCGAACATTGGTGGAGGAGGAGGAGGTGGAGAAGGCGGTGAAGGAAAAGCTTCATCTGGGGCTGGTGGAAAAGGTTCTTCAAAGGGTGGTGGGGGTGGTGGAAATGCACAGTTTGAGGAGAAGCTTGCATCCTCCCCAGGTGGAGGAGGAGGTGGCAGTGGCAGGTCTAGGGGGAAGAATGAGAATAAAAGAGACTTTGGACCATTTCTTACTCCTAGCCAAGAGGGCTCTTGAAGGTATTGCAGCAAGCAGGATCATAGAATCACAGAATCGTTTGGGATGGAAGAGTCCTTAAAGAATATCGAACCTCACTGCCATGGGCAAGGATGCCACTCACCAGATCAGGCTGCTCAAGGCCCCACCCAGTGTGACCTTGAACACTTCCAGAAATGGGGCATCCACCTCTCTGGGCAACCTGTTCCAGTGCCTTACCACCCTCCGAGTAAAGAATTTCTTCCTGACGTCTAATCAACACCTACCCTCTTTCAGTTGTCCTTTTGCTATCTGCACACAAAATCATCATCTCCTTCTCTTTTATATCCCCCTTAAGGTAGAAGAAGGCCACAATGAGTCCTCTCCAGGGGGAGGCCAGGCTTCCTTTCCTCAGGCTGAACAACCCCAGGTCTCTCAGCCTGTCTTCCTTCTCCCACCCTCAGATCATCTTTGTGGTCTTCTCTGCATTCACTCCAACAGGTCCACATCTTTCTTGTGCTGAGGAACCCAGATCCAGATGCAGCATTCCAGGCAGGGTCTCACAAGAGTGGAACAGAGAGGCAGAATCTCCTCCCCCATCTGCTGGTCACACCCCTTCTGATGCAGCCCAGGATGCCATCAACCTTCTGGGCAGTGAGCACACATAGGTTCCCCTGTACCCATCAAGGATGACTGAACTCCATAGGCTGTTTTTCACCTTGTCCAAAGCTTTTCATAATCATTTAATCTTTCCTCAGTAGCTGCTTCTATTAGTCCCTGAGCAGAGTTGTCATATATTTGGGAATCATGTCTTGCTATGCTCTTTCCCACTCCTTGTCCCATTCTTTGGTTCCCAGCACACTCTTCTCTTGCCAGTAACTGGCTCAGATTATTGAAAACAGGGTAGCATAGATGGAATGCCAGTGGACAACCCAGGACCTTGGAGAGCCTGTGTTTTTACACAAAACTAAGCTGGCATCTCACAGCAGGATAGTAAGCACTACAAGAAACACATGGGGGAAAAAAAGCAAGCTGGACCAATTACCCCTTACGTGTATGAAGAATCTTTGAAATGGCTTTGTTTTTCTGGGAGATAAAACCAGCTTGGATTTTAGAGGCTAATATATCTTCACACCCCTTATACATTAGGACACAAGAAATTTTCCAAAACCCTTTTAAGCAGGCCGGAAACCACCAGAGTGCCTCAGTTTTCTAGAAAACCCCGTTGCTTCCACCTATTCACATTTGCCGAAGATGCAGAACAGGCAAAATCAACCATTTTCTACTACAACACAGACAAATAAATGTGAATCCTCGTCCCTTCACTGTGTAGGAGAGAAAGTGTCCTCTTATCGACCACACAGCAAAGAACATTGAAGATGAGGAGGTGTAACTTCCACATGCCTTCTTCTAGACATCTGCCTCTCTTTCTAGCTAGCTCAAATGAGCAGCTGGGTGAAAGACCAAGCTTTTCACTCCAGCTACAAGGGCAACTTTTAACAGCAGTAATCAAATTGTCTCATCTTCATATCCAGCTGTTGTCAACAGGCTTTATAAGGACTTCTCATCTGTAACCTAAGGGAGACGATACTGCCCTTCTAGAAAATGAAAGCCAAAATCTTATTAGCCTGTGGAATGCATAAACTGCCCTGGTATGCAACACCTCTTACAAGCTTTCTTGAGCTGCAGAAATTCTGCTGGGGGGAGTAATACCATGTATTTTTTTTCACTGAAATTACAGTTTGGGATCAAGCTCGTACATGTTTGCCTTCTGGTTTATTGAAACCATAAGAAACGAAACCCTGATCTGTTGTCACATTGTTTCAGATGCACTAAAAGCCTGTTCTATGAATTATTCACAAGAAAGTTCTCCACAAAGTTGTTATACCAGATTTACAGAATAATCAATACTAAATGTAACACTCCTGCAGCAATACTAACTTAGCCATCCTGTCATTTAAGACAAAGAGACCAACTGCTATAGCTTTACATCATACTACATTTTGTTTGGGAAGTGTACAAGAAAGGCACAGAAGGACTGAAGATATGCACCAGAGAAGGATCAAATCAGACGCATTTCTCTCATGACTGTGTTTTGGTGGTACATCTGTCCTTCAGATGTCTTGCTGGCAGCCCTTACCCAATGATGACACAGCAGCTTATGACAAATGGGTTTTTTGCTAGTTTTTCTGTCTAGTTACTCCATAATACCCACTTTAAGCATAGGAGAAGCAGAGCAAGCAACACCCAATGCTCCACTCATACTGCATATTGAAAAATAATTTTTAACATCCATCTGTCTACTTCAGGTAATACCTGTGTCAGTTTGAGGCCTTCTGACAGACATATCCCTAATCCAGACAACTATAGCAGAAAATAATAAATCCTAAGATGGGACCTTGGTTTCCACAGACACAAGATTCCAGCCAAGAACATACAAGAAATAGGTCACCAGAGTTAGCTGGTATAATTTTAGGAGGCAGAAGCACCAGCATGTCCTTGTGACTTGAGAAATGGGAAAAATGGCTTAATCATTTCTCTCTTCTAAGCACAGGACCACTCCTCCTACCATCATGTCAGCTGCCCACTAACTTAGCCTGCTAACCTAGAAAACATCAGTGTTGCAGTCTGTGCTAAACAGTGAAAGAAAAGAAATTTAAACCAGCAGTTGGCATTCTCTGAACATGTGTGTCCCAACTGAGGCACCCTCTTTACTTGACAGAGCCTTGGGGAAATAGGCAGCATCAATCATTAACAAAGGGTCCCTACAGAAATTTCTGGTGGCCCCATGCTGATCATGAGCTCAAACTAGAGAGTCACACAACCAGTAACCTGCATCTTAGAGAACACAAAACCAACCAAGCAACAAAACATGGAACAAAAAAACCACTCTAGCACTGCAGGAAATAAAAGGCCACACAAAAGAAAGAAAGAAAGAAATAAGAAAAGCACAGTGAAACAAGAAGTCACTCTACACAGGAAAACCCAACCCAAACCACTAGGAAAAAGTACAAAACTGTACAAGCCATACAAACTAAACTCTAAGTCTCACTTCCTGTTTATCACCGCTGCCACTATTTTTTCACCCAATTATTTCTCCCTTCTCTTTTCCAGCACCAACGATGGCAATTGCAGAGCCCACAAGAAGGACAGTCAGAGATAACCAACTTGAACTGGGACCAATCAACAAGAAGGAGAACAGCATGATTCATCACTATCAGGGTCAACTTCTCTGCAACATATTTGCTCTCAGACATGCTGGCCAGAAACCGACTGCAATTACACAACTGCGCACCCAGGGAATACTGTGAAAAATCCACTGCGTTCCTCCAGCATCAGTGCAGTGCAGGACGGCCTCCCCCTCCTTTCCTAACGGAGATACTGCCTACTTTGAGATCCCTTTCCAATCCATTTATCTTGTTATGGAACCTGCCAGCCTCTGCAGCAAGAATATCCATCACTTACAGCAGTTATGTCCCTGTTCTCGTATTCAGCCCAGTTACAAACTTCCCACCCTGAGAATTCAGAAATGCATATTCACATCTGCCATGGCAGCCTTCACCTACCTTCTGCCAGCAGAGACACGGGTGGCAATGGAATCTCCCCCACCTTCCCTATCTGAGCACGCTGGGCCCCAGGTCCAGGAGGTGGGGGCAGCGACGACTCTGACGCACCCCCAGACTTGAAGGGGTTCACCTTGGGTTTAGGGGCAACCACAGGCGCAAACTTCTTCTGTGGGTTGTAGAAGGAAGGGGTAGAAATGTTGATGCTGACTGTGGACGTCATGCGGGTCCCTGGGGCACCTGGGGAGGCCATCTTCTCAGCACCTAGCAGGAGAGAAGAGGGAGGAAATCTACATGAAGTCATGCTTGGGCCAGAGTGGAAATTATTGGAGAAGAGTTTGTGAAACAAAGGTATACAGGAATTTAAGTCAGGCCAGAAGCTGAGGTGCCTAAGCAGTGCACTTACAAGACCAGCACAGCAAAAAAGAGGAACAGAAACTGCAAACAGCTCAAATGAGCCATCACACTTCACCATTTCAACTCAGGATGGCGTTAACCACAAATGGGTTCTCGCCACGGAGAAAACCCAGTTTTCCACTGCACCAGAGCCCTGCACCTGTGGTGAACAGAAGGAGGGTGATCCCCTGCACCCCAAAGGACGCCCCCAGAAATGGACTGAACATCTCCTCTCCCCCTGTATCCGATAACGCCAGCCGGTTCCTCTCGAGCTCAGCCTGTGACAGCGCCAGCAAT
>VXBT01007942.1:84733-100463 GCA_013400235.1 Oriolus oriolus
AAAGGCGCGAGGCCGCGGCACAGCTGAGCTCACTCGCTGGGGAATGTGGCAATGAGGTAACGGGGGCCGGGGCTTGCCGGGGCAGCGGCCCCGGGCCCTGCCGGCCGGGGAGGGGGCGAGCGCTCCGCCCGCCGGCGGTCGCCAACGAGACGCGCCTGTCGGGGTTTTCCCGGCCCGCTCGGCGCCCACCCTGGACCCGGCTCGCTGCCTGCCACCCGCACGGAGAGCCCTGCTCCTCCCGCCTCCCCTAACCTCGGAGCTGCCCCCAGCCCGTGATTTCACTTCCAGTCGCTGAGCTGGATTTTCGGAAGGAATGCGGCGGCTCTGTGAGTCAGGGTCCCTGCTGGCCGCCTCCCCGCCCGAGCCAGCTGTGAGAGCATCTGACTCACGCTGCCCCGATCTGCCAGAAATTAAAGCAAACATCAGATGACTCCGCCGTGCAGAAAAGCGACTTGTTCTCCTTGTACTGGCTGCAAGGCAAACACTATTAGCTGGTTTATATCAAACACTATCCACATGAATTGCTTTGTTGGATTGCCAGTGCTGCACATCGGTTTTATTTTTATCCCGGTGCTCGCTGGGGGCTCGGCCCGCTGTAGAACAGGGGCAGCCTGACCCGGCCCAGCAGAAGGTAGTTTTCAACCCCAGCCTTTGCTGCTTCTCCTTGTTTCAGAGCCTCTCAGGGAGGAGGAGCACCAATAAAGACGTTTCCCGTGCTTTGTGCAATCATTGTATTTCACTTTGGAATCTGGCCTTAATATTGGGGTTAATACCCCTACTGTTGCAAGTTCCCTGGAGAATTACTGTATTTGGTAATGCGCAGGGGACCTGGGGCTTGTCTGCTCCAAAGACTCACCTATCAACACAGGTACCTTTCAGTACTGATAATTTTCTTGCGGATGGGTGAGTAAGCCACAAACCACACCAGTGACACTCCCAGTCTGCTCTACTGCAAACTGCTCACATCAGAGAGCTATGCAAAGAGATTCGTACAAGGTTTAAATCCAGTGTAAACAAATCGTTAATTTTCCATGTAAAGTTTGTACAAGGAGGTTATATCTTTTATTTAACCAGATGATACAGCTGGAAAAATGTCTGAGGTTTTTGAGTGTTACACACCACATGAAAATGCCATCCATAGCAACACACAGTACTGAGCATCTCATTCCTTACACAGCTGCAACCACTGATCTATAGCTCTGAATTTCCTAAGAGATATATAGCTGTTCTGTGGGTGATAAATAATCCTGTTTACCGCTGCTTTTTTAGGCATGGCATCAGCTCCCATGATTAATGCACAGAGTAATTATATAGGATAAGGAATGTATCTCTGTGATGGGTCTTCTAACGCTGTCACTTTTCTAGTGCAGACAATCTTCTTCCCTCTTGTTCAGGTAAAGATGTCAGTGCAGAGCTAAAAAGAATTCACTGCGTAATTGCGAACCAAATTCTGGAACAATACAACACACCTTACACAATCAGCCTGATGTCAGAGAACTCTGCCACTGTTCCCTGGGCTAGCTCTGACTTCAGAGCAAATGAAGAATGTCTCAGACCAAGATTAAAAAAGTGCTGAGTGAATATGAAAAAAAATCTACACTTTCATACTTTCTGGTCACAACCCCATAAATCCAGACGCTTGCACGTTTGATTTTCTCACCAGTGTGTTGATGTTAAAAGCTCATGAAAGCAGATCAAGGAAAGTGGGAATAAGAAGAAGGAAAGCAGCCCTCTTAGACATTTTGTATGAACTCTTCACTATGAGGAAACAAATACAAAAATGTTTTGCAGGTTGCATGTGTGAAAGCTAGAATTCTCATATCAGAATACATCAGAATACACATAGGGAAACTAATCTGATTTTGTGCTTGCCACATAGTGGATTTAAAGTTTGTGCTTTTGTAATTGGAAATGAAGATTAACTAACTTCCCTGTTAGTTCTGATTCCTCCAGAAAGAAAATAACAATCTCCTTATGCTAACAATCTTCCTTCATGCAATTATTGGCTTGAAAGAGTAGGCATTTTTCTGCTGCCAATGAAAATTAGAGCCTTGAGATGCACACAATTGTAGTCACACTCATTAGTTGAAGCAAAATATTAGTCCTGAAGAGGCATTTAGCTATCTGGGTACAGAGATGGATCAGCAGGTATACTTAGCTTGTGCCAGACCTTGTTATTTCTGCAATTAGCAGCAGTCCTCTGCATAAATCACTTCGGCTGTTCCATGCCATGAATAAAAGTGATCTGGTATTTTGGAGTATATTGTGGTGCGAATGTTGCTGTCACCATGGGTGAAGTGACAGCCCACTACAAAGCAGGTGTTGGAGGGATTTAGAATATGCAGTTCTAGCTGGGTGCTTCTTTTGAGGCAAGTGACAGGAAGCAAGCCCTGGTACTGGCCATCAAATCAAAGCTTAGAAATGCTTAGAGTTCAAGGCAGCCATCTCAGAAAGACTAAGTTTTAATGGAGACAGTTACAGAGAATCTTTGCTGGCAATTCAGTTGTGAAATGCAATGAATAAATAAAGAATAGGACCACACAGAAGTGGTGTGGCAAATTCATGTTCTGCACTGGGATGAGGTGTGTGCTAGCACTGGTTAGGTGCCTATAAAATGAAAATAAAAATAGATGTAAGAAGGAAAAATAAGTCCATGAATACAAAAGGAAGAATTATTTGCAAGGACACTGTTGGGGAATTAAGCTTGTCAGGCAGAAAATCTTTTCTGATAGCCAGGTATGATTTAGGTAGCTGCAGATGGGGAAGCTTTGCGTTAAATACGTGTTTAAGGTCAGAGGAAAGCAATCTGGAATCTGGACAGGGTGCTTTACTTGTGTTAATAATGCAAAATGTCTGCATCTGTATAATTTCCATCCATATCAACAGATCAATTAGTGCCATTTTATCTCAGCGTGAGTTAGTTAACAATTAGTGACACCACGCAGGAGCCCATGTTTTTCCTAAGCAATGAAAAGTTCTGACTTGTATCTATGTTGAATCTCTGATGCTTCTTTAGTCACATAACTTCTGTTTAGTCTAACCACGTTTTATTGATTACTGTTAAATTGCTACTTAATCAGCTTTCCCCATGCTGTATTAAATGCTACGTCTGGGCCGACTGGAAGGGTTGGGAATACATAATGGATCTGCTTTGGTCTCTAGGCTAAGTAGTTAGGCGTGCACTGTCCAGGGCAGGGCCACCTGCAGCAAAACGCCTCCATCCACATGGGCCAACAGATGCTACAGTTGGACTCAATGATCTTAGAGTTCTTTTGCAAGCTGAACAATTCTATGATTCTATGTAATTCACCCTGGTAAGAGGTCTCCTAGGATCTGTTGTGCTCCAACAGCACAGCCTCTCCTGGTGTGCTCCTTGCTCCCTCGGTCAGGGTGTTTGTTCCCCATGTGAAAGACGACATCTGGCACAGATTGTCCTCTGCCAGGCTGCTGCTCACGCCCCTTGTGGAGGCCATGACATGTGCAGAGCTGTCTTTTTTCCTGACCAAACAGCAGTTTCAAGTTGGAGTGCCTTAACGCCATTGTGGGATGCGTGTTGACAGCTGGGTGCCGCACAGAGAGCTGTGCTGGGGATGCCAGAGCCTCATGAGACAGCAGTCCTTACAAGCCTTGTCATCTCCCTGCCTCTGTGCGACGGGCACGCAGTGAGGAACGCTGTCTGCAAAGGTCATGAGTTCTGGAGACGTCCCTGAATGATGAGCTACCCAGGACATGCAGCTATAGTGTTTTGAAGAGAACTGAGTCTGCTGTGCAAAGCACACATCAGAAGTGTCCCTCCCCAAGAAGAGGAGCTGTTCAGCAGCTATAAAGAGCCTCTGTGATCTCTGAAAAGGGCCACTGTACGTGCTCAAATCCCACTGTGAAGGTACTGCATGGTACGCACGCACATATGCACATACTTCAAAAGGCATTCCACCCACACACATACAGTTAGATTGTCCTGACTAAAACACTAGAATAGGCCAAAGGCTGTAAACAGGAAAAAAAAAAAAACCCAAAACCTTGCTGTGTCATGAAACACTTTTTTAGTGGGGCAAATCAGCCATATACAAGTCAGAGGGAGCAAAGTATCTCTGTGGTATGAACTTGGTCATGCCGGGATATGACTGGCCATCAGAACAGCCAGGAGAACAGGGGACTCGGGTGGTGTCTGTCCAGGGAAGAAGCTCCATTTCCAGCAAAGCTGGCAGGTCTTTCCTAGACAGAGCCGTGACAGGGACTCTGGGGCAGGAGGTGCAGCTCCCAGATGAGTTACCACTGCTGTTTCCTTATCTCTTTCCACCAAAATTTCCTGCTGCTTCTCAGCAGGCAGTGGCCTGCAATTCCATGGCTCCTGAGGCTGGCTCACTGGCAGGCTTCCTTCCCCTCACACAGCCCTCCCACACCTCCTGCTCTCTGGTGCTGGGCTTTGTGCCCAAAGAACAAGGGATTCAAGCAGGTTGTCCCAGTGGATATCTCTCCCCTCAGGTGCTGTATGACCTGTTCTGCAACTCTGGAAAACTGTGAGATGGCTCCTGGGGCATGCCCATGTGTGTGGCTGAGTATGGATGGCCGCCAGAGCCCATTCTGCTCGGAAAGCTGCCATTTCCACATTCCAAGGCATCCTTACCATTTCCTCAACTGTATGCCCCACCCCTTGCCACCAGCAAGACAAGCAGTGACGTATTTGGCTGTTCTGTGGCAAATATTACTGCTTGTCAGAACTGTCAAAGAAACACATCTGTCAGGCTGCTAATTAAAGAGCTCCTGTGTGTGCTGCAAGCCTCTTTCCACCCAAGTACCATGCTCTCATGGTAGAAGTCTCCTCTCTTCACTTGTGTAGCCTTGTAAGCACAGCACAAGCAAGCCATGCTCCTTCCTACAAACGAGTGTAATCAGACATAGGTACTGCTGGGTGTCGCATCCGGGGCGATTTAGACAAAAAGTGTCAGGAATAATTCCAGTGTGTGTATGTGTCAGGACGAGGGTGCTGTTTCCTGGGAAAAGGGTTCTTCTCCCCCACATCCTCCCTGTGACAAAGCTGAGAGACAAAAGCAGGTTCTCAACTCTCTTGATCTCATACTGAGCCTCCTCCTATGTCGTACAGAAAAAGTTCTGTTGTGGCTTCCCAGGGAAGCACCTGGTGCAGCTGCCTGGTACTGCAGGGAGAGAGATACCAAGCTACAGTCTCAGTAGCATTAAGCTGGGACAGGATCCTGGTCACTCCAGTCCCCACATGGCACTTGTCTGCCCCAGTGCTACTGTTTTCTTGCATGAGAACTGAGGTAGCCAAGTAAGCAGGGACTGTGGGAATCACAGAAATAAGGCTTTGGAAACTGCTAACTCCGTGTTTTGTAGCATGCCTACAAAGATGTGCCGTGCATTTGCCAGGGCATGCTGGACTTGTGAGCACATTAGGAATACACAAGCAGATTGCTCTGGTCAGCAAGAATGAAGCCTGGTATAGTCCATGCCTGTGTTATCTACACGGTGTGGTTCCTGCAGCAAACCAGCCTCTCATAAAACCAAGTAACTCTTTAACTCCGGAGTGGAGTCCTGGCAAAACCTAGTATGTACACAGTGTAGATGATCATGGAACCAAGGCCCTGGAGCAAAGCAACAAACCAACCAACCAGACAATACAGGCATATGGTCCAACAGTCTGCTTGCCAAAAAAAAAAAAAAAAAGGCCAAATGTTACCCACAAGCTGCACAGTAAAACACCATTTGAGTACAGCTTTAAGAGGTGCAGCCCCTCAAGCCCTTGCTTTCCAGTTATCCAAAAGCAAAAGGTGTGGGGCTATATGAAGTTTCCTGCAGTTCCCAGGTTTAGTACATATGGCTACTAGTACCTTTGCTAGTTAATTTACTGATGGTATGAATAAAAGAATGACCAGACAAAAATCTTTGACTGTTTCATGGGGTTTTCAGGAAAATTAGCAGGGCCTTGCAGCAGAGCTACTGTCCTTCCAGTGGCAGCTAGGAGTCTGTGACAAGTGACAACTTATGAGAGAGAGCTGGTTTTCAAGTAGAGTGTGATTTTCAGTAGGTTGAAAATATAAGATGTAACAGGCCTTACTAAAGATCTGTGCTAAGTTCCTTCTGTATCCAGCAAAGTCATTGAGTACTGTATGAAAGCCACTGACTGGAGAACAGGGTGGTAGTGGTTACAGGCCACAACTGCTAGTGCTTTGCAGCTAGTCCAAGTGACACTGAGAGATCAGTAGCCACAGCTAGCACTCAAAATGCAGGAGAGGTCCTCAAAAAGTGTTCCATCTTGTATTAGTAAGTCAATGACTATCTGCACATTTCTGGAGATGCCTTTCCTTCAACCAATGCATTCTTCAGTTGCCTTGATGAAGGTCAATGTGATGACTGCAGTACTTGACAAACCTCCTGACCCTTTTCTTTCATGGCTCATGAAAGCAGTAACTTGGAACCTTTAACCTTACCCAAAACACTTCAGTTTCCATATAAACCACTTTAGATATGCCTTTGGCCAGTTGCAATCTAGGTGAAGGTCATCTGTGTTTAGGCTTCATATGCAAACATACTTCTTCCCTGGGATTCTTGAGTCCCAGGTAGTGTCTGTGACGGTGCTGGCTAAAAGTTGGGAGTAGCTGGTAGTGAAAGATGCCTGGAAACTAAGCCAGCAGAATCTCATCAAGCTGCTAAAGAAAACAGGCTCAGGTTATGAGGAAACCCCTATCAAACCATTTTCTGCAGAGTGACTGATGGTTTCAGAAACAGTGTCAGACTTGCTGCTGCCGAAGGAAATGAATGGGATGTTTACAAAGCTATTTCAGTGTTGCTTTTCCTGGGCTTCCCACCAACAGCTTTCTTCCCAGCACCTTGGTACACAGTGTTCAATGCCATGAGAAGGATTACTGTGTCCTACCAGCACGAAACCTTTTGCTTCCTGTTTATTTAGCCTTTGTGGCCATGCTTTCCAAAACTCTGTCCTCCCAAGGTGGTCATCAAGCCTCTATCTTAAGAATATAAAAAAAAATGAGGTCTGTTAAAAAAGGAGGGCTATATTTGGTTTTGAAATAAACCAGAAAATATTGTGGATCTGTGTAAGGGTGTGTCAAATTTGAAACGGTGCAAAAGATACATATTACATCCAAAGTACAGACAAGCAGTGCAACCTCAGATGTAACACCCTGAAAAGGGAAGGAGCTGCCTTAGTTGCACTTGTCACTTGCTTTGGACACAGCCTGCATTTCTCCAATGCAGTAAAACAGCTCCTGTTTTCTCCTGATCCAAGAAAGAGGAAATCTGCAGAGAGGTCCAAATTTAAACGCACATATGGGATACTGTCTGTATCCACTCCCTCTGAAGTTTCAGGAGGAGGCATTTCACAGGGGCTAGACTACACACTGCCAGGGAGTCTTCTTGAGGAAGGAGACTGGGAAAGGTAGAGGGTACAGTTCATCTGTGAAGAATATGGATGAAGGTCTGGTTGATACTGTTCATTGCCTCTAACTTCTCAGATGATATCACTGCAGACAGATATCAGCCCTTTGGTGCCAAAAGCCTAAATTCAACTTGATGACCTTAGCTTGCGGTCAAGATTAGAGGGACACTAAATTTTAGACTTTTTTACTCTTTAATGTTGCATATTCTCAGGCCCCTGGCTTGGTTTTGAGGCTGGAATGACTTCCTCATTAGACTCAGAATTCATTTTGTCTTTCAGTCTACACTGATGAGAAGCCTACAGTATGCTGCATCCTGCTTTGCTGTCTTAGCAGATTATAGCAGAGTCCAAGAGTCTCCACTTGTGTTTGCTTTTGACTCAGAAATTGTTGTTTTCCAAATCCCTGCACCTCCAAGCAAGGAATGGAATTTCAAGTTACATAGTTGGTGCCTGAAGAATTCCACTCTCCTAAACATAGCAATTATTTATGTGACTCCAGGGACCACAAGAACAGAACTCTCCTCATCTACAATCATTTCAACTCTTTCTCCCAGCTGACAGTAAACTGAGGAAGAAGTGGTAAATAGGAAAATACGATAAATGTTATCTTACCTATTGCGGATTAAAACAAATTTTGGGGAGATAGAAAGGAAGATCAGCCTTCTGTGAGAGCAGATGAAAGCTAAAACCTTTGCCTTAGCCCAGTATTGATACATAGTACCTGCACAGTCCGTGTGGTGCAACAATAAGCATTGTCATTCCAAGATTTTCTAGCAGCCATCTCTTGCATTGCTTTGGTGGATTTCTTTCAAGAATCAGCTACGATCCCAACAAGTCTGAGGCTCTTCCTTCCTGAGCTGCTTCTGACAGGTGATGCCTCCTAGCCAGCAGTGCCATCAGGATGTCAAGTGTTGCGAGACAGCAAGAAGAAAAAGCAGTGAGGCAGCCTCTTCTGAGACCCTCTTCCTCAAATTTCAGTAGAGAACACAGAAAGCAGCAAGGTCCAAATGTGCTTATCAAGGTGGCTGCCAGCAGGTAAAAACATGAGATCTCAGAAGACTTGTAAACAGATGGGAATGGAAAGGTCACCTCCAAATAAGCACAGAGGGAAGCATTCTGGATACCACCATATTCCTTATGGACTGCAGCACAGCAGAGCAGAGCAGGTAGATGTATTCGCATCTTCCAGAAACAGCAGCAGGCCTGACTCGATTCCAAAAATAGTTTGAGTCAATGTTGATTTGCCAGAGCCTACTCACAACAGCTGTGTGCTCTATGCTAGAGAGTAATTTCTGGAGATTTTTTAAAATATGAGGGCCATTCTGTCAGTGCATGAGTGAACAGTTTAAGTTGATATTTTGCTTCAGGATACATTATACTGTCATTATTCCAGACACTAAAATTCGGCAGCGAGGACAGAATCAGTAGCTTTTAAAATAAGAAGTACTTTTCTTTGTTCAGACTTGCTTTTAAGGTTTGGGGTATTTTTGTATGTTTTTATTAAGATCTGTAAAACTCCAAAACCACATTGCAGAAAAAGCTCCCCATCTTATTTTTAAAACAGTTAGTATCCACAGTGTCTCTGAGCTTCTAGGCCCCCATCTCCAATATATCAAAGGGAGAGAGTGAGGAGATGACAACTGATATTTTGTAAGGCTAAAAATATTGTGCAGTTTTACATAACACTGGGAATTTTAAAAGCACATTAACTGCTTGCAGATTATTTTTAAAAATGCAGTTTGAGCAACACCACTAGTATAGATTCAACTGACATTTAGGAGAAGGAGCTG
Organism: Oriolus oriolus; assembly: GCA_013400235.1. Taxonomy (NCBI): domain Eukaryota; kingdom Metazoa; phylum Chordata; class Aves; order Passeriformes; family Corvidae; genus Oriolus; species Oriolus oriolus. Next base: position 93,938 of record VXBT01007942.1, read on the forward strand.
CTGTATGCTTCGCTGCTGGGAAACGAGACATTCAGCAGAGGATGAAGTAAATGTTTTAAAAAAGGCAAAGTAAGACTCACACTGCACCAAAGATATTTGCATCCTAATATACATCTCACAGTTATGTCATTGGTGGTGCCTCCTTTTTGAACACATATCAAGTAGCCTTTTTGACCTTCCAAAGCAACCTCCTCAGGCCTCCCCTCTTGTCACTACCTACCTGATGATGAGGAACCTTCACATTCTCAGTGTGACTGCCAGAGGTTCAACAAATTCCTTTATTTTTTTACACTCCTGGAAGTTTCTTTCTTATTTCCTCCTCATTTGTTGGCATCTGCTGAGCTCTTCGTGGCAGGGAGGGAGTGGGAAAGAGTGCCTTATCTGAACTCAGTGATCTTCCCATTTCACTCGCTGCTGGAAAAGCCCCAGGCCACGGCAGAAGAAACTGGAATTTCAGAGCACGGCCCAGCCTACCTCCAGTCTCACTCTGTGTGAGCAGGCATTCAGCTGGCTCAGACACAAGGTAAGGACATATGAGGATGCAGAATGGATTTATGAAAGATACTTGCCAGAATGGTGTTGCTGAGTGGGTGAGGTTTGTGACAGATGAGGCAGCCTAGACTTGCTAATTCTTTGGTGCTGAGCTGCAGTTCCAGAGAGTGCCGGGTCTCCTGCTCGAGTGGCAGGTGATGCATGGTCACATGCAGTAGGTCAGTGTGCTACAAAGGCGTGGGGGAGATGCTACCAGAGCAAGCTGCACCACCACAGTTCCAGATGGCAAATCCCTTTCCTATGGCTTCTGTAAAGTCCTGAAATGGGAACTGTACAAAAATGAGATCCTAATGTATCTAGAACTCAGCATGACACTTCTGCATGACTCCGGATAAAAACCAAACGTGGATGAAAATGCTGAGGGAATATTACACTTGCTAAAAACCTGCAAACCAGTAAGTATTGTTGTTCTGAAAAAACCACGAAGCTACAAATCCTTAAGAAAAACGATTGGAAGGCAAATAACGAGGTAAGGTGAGGAAAGAATGGTGAACACTAAGTATTGAACATTTATTTGTGTACCAATACTTCAAACCCAGGTGTTACACACAAAGCTGATTGCATTTTAATAAAATACTGCCAAATTAAGTGAGGTCACACAACAGGGCTCTTTCTTGCAGCAAAGCATGCATGTGAGTCCTGTCTGTTGTGAGATTACAGCTGGCCCACTGCTTGCCTGGGCTTTATGTGTTGGGAAGACATACCTCCCCACTGTAGAAATTCTAGTTTCAGAAATATTTTTTAAAGTTTCAACTTGGGTTGAAGTAAGTGTGTTTTTAAGGTATCTGGCTAACACCAAACTATTTAATTCCTGTGAGTAAGACTGTCCTTAATTTGGGACACTGTCAAGTGCTCAGTTTCCAATAGATGATGCCAGGATATCCCAAGCATGACTCTACTATGGCAGCACAGGCCAATTTGAGAATTCACCATAAAGAGGAGAAAATACTTTGGTGCTCACCATTATGTATCTTCAGCGATATGGGACAAAATACCCAGGAGGACTTTTTGGTAAATGCACTATTCAGGGTGTGGATTGATTAGTTCTATCCCAGCACTGAACTAATATGCTCCCCTAAAGTTTTTTATGGTCTCTGGGTGCAGCTGGAACAAGACCAAATTTGCTGGGGTGTGAGTGTAGGTAAGCATGAGCTTATATCACAATATGTAATGCAAACATACCCTACCTTGCTCCACCTGTTGTCCCTTCAGTTGATTCACACAACCTCAAATATTTTCCCAGCTTGAAAGGACCCAGCCTTTCAGTTATGTGAGACAAGTTGCACCACTTTCAGGATCTGAACTACATTGGCACTGCTTTTTTTCATTCTTTAAAACCTCATAAAAAACCTTTCTGTTTGTCTTCTGCAGCAAAGGAGCTCTGAAGAAAGAAGAACTGCATGAGTCATTTTGCTATCTCATTTCCTTTTCGGTCCACATGAAAATCCTATCAGTAGCTAATACAGCTTGATGTAGAATTAACTCTTATGGCATCTACTATATTACTTCTATGAAGCAATTACTGAGATCTCTGCCAGAAGTAGCTTTTACTGGGGAATCCAAACTGCCAGTGGCAGGAGGCCAGCAGTGAAGCATATTGGAGCAACAGTCCCTGGAGGACGATTCCTGCCTCTATAGATCTGATACAGATACTATTTTTGTAAACATCTCCTACTCATGAACTTCATAGGCCTCTGCATATTTTCCACAGCTGAAGACACATCTTGCAAGAAGCACGTAGGAAGTTTCTCCGTGTCCTTCTGTGATTGTAGCTGGTCACAAGATATTACACAAGGATTTTAAAAAGGATTGGAGAAGGAGACAGTGGACATTCATTTTCCAGAGCCTTTTCATGGGAGGATAGACATGGTTGCCAATGACACCTCTGAGGACAGGAACAGACAAAAGGAAGACATTTTGTGTTATTTGGTGCTTGATGATGTTTACTTGAAAGTGGGACATTAGTTGGCAAGATTTATATAGTGGGGTTTTTTTTCATTTTAGCTGGTTTTAGTGGTAGGTAGCTACGGAAGATGACAGGGGCACATTACCTACTGTGAAATCATCTGCATCCGTGATAATTAATTGATGAAAAGAATAAATTTACTCAGCAGGTAAGACAGTGACAATAGCTTTGTATTTTATAAGCAGTGTTTCTTTGGAAGATGCTGTTCCAGTATTTATAATTTATAAGATCTTTATATTTATATAGGGAACATCTGGTAAAACAGGTTTAATAGATTAATCAATGACTTATGGAAAAGATGAACACTGTTGAACAGCTGTCGCTTAAAACACTTAACAATTTACAGCATAAGCTGGTCTTCAGGGTTATGATGGAAGCCTCAGGGTGGGTTTAGAACAAGTTGTTAAAAACTAGATAAGTTCTAAAACTGCTTTGCTCTGTGCTGTTATCAGCCCCTTTATCAGGCTAGTGACTCCATCAGTCACAAGGTGACTATCTTTAGCTCTGCTGGAATTATGTTTTCCTCCCCACCCATCCCTGCCCAGGCTTACAGTGACCACTCTGTCTGCGTGCAGGGCATGGGGGGAACAGACCATTGGAGGCATGGATTCTTGTCTGTTCCAAATTCACCTTGGCATACAACCCCAGAAAGAGGTGGTCCTCACCTAGGAGCACACGCTTTTTGATTATGGCATCTCAATTTCTCTGTTGCATTCATGGCAAAACTGCAGGAATGGAGGATGAAAAGAGTCAAGGGATCTTTAAGTTGCACTTCCTCCAGCAGCATCCTTGACCTAGTTTGGGCAGCACTGAAGCTCTGTTTTGCCAACAGAAGTTGCTAATGGCAGTGACCTACAGAACACAACAGGTCAAACATTCCTTCCCTTTTGCCAGCACACCCCTCACAAGAGGGGCTGTGGAAGAGGAGGTTTTCAGCTCTGCAGTAAACAGAGGGCCACATAATTTCACCCATCATACAAATAAATTAGGAGGTTGCAAGGGGCTGTTTCCTACTGCTCCTTCCTTCTGAGATACCCAGCTATGTAAAAGATCTATCCATGTTTCTCTCTAGATATTTAAATACCTCCCTCTCCCAAACCTGTATGAAAACTTACATTTACGAAGATCTCTCAGACCAGCATTTAAATCAGCAGTTACCAAACAAATTTTGTACACAATTTCCTACATGAAATTGTAGCCTCATTGCTTAGGAAAGTACCCACAATGCTCAGAGAAAATATCCAGAGCCTGTCAGAAAGTGTATTTCAAAGAAAACAAACCCGTTTATGTTCTGCCATTTACCTCCAGTTCCCTGCAGCAGCAGTGGGAATACTGTTGCTCAGGAAGAGCAAGGACAGAAAGTGTGGGGGACAGTTAGATTTATGCTATCTTGCAGTCCCTTGTTCAGAGATTTATTCCTGTCACTTCCCTCCTACGAGATAACTCTTACGAAATAATATTCTTATTAAACCATGTATTTCTTCAAAACGTAAAATACTTGATTTTCCTAAGGTACTATATGATAAACATATTTTAACTGATTTTAGAAAGTTTGTTATTGGCTGGATAAAAACTAGAAACTGGTCACTGATTATGAATTCCCTATTGCATAGAACCTACTGTACAGAAGAGCTAAGCAATGGGGTGAAAGCTGAGTCTCAACAAAGTCCTCTGAACTTCTAATGAGAATGAAGTTTGCTTTAAATATGGAGATTTATGTAAATAGAAATAACACATAATACTATGTAAACATAATAAATAAAGGTGTGATTAAGAACCAAAAGATGGTGAAGAGTCTATCCTTTCATTAAACTGACTATATTAAAAATGACAGATGAAGCATGGCTGTAGGTGCCAAGACAGGTATTGCTTCCAGCAGCTAAGTGATATTGATTTCAAATTAAAAAAATGAGGGAGCTGGTGGCATCAGGACATGTGAGACAGCCACAAGACAGACCAATAGTTCTGTGGAGTGGATGAATGGACACTTGGGTATAATCCTTCTTTCCAGTTCTTTTTTTCTGCTGTGCATGTCTGGCAGCAGCATGGGTACTTGCCAGGTCCTATGTAAACTACTACCTCACTAAAGCAGCAGAAGAAAAACCCATAAAGAACTGGAAAGCAGCCTTTCAGGCAGAGTAAGTGCTAGGACTTGCTCACTTGCCTGTGGAATCACACCCCGAGGCAGAAGTCAGAGCAGGTTGATGTAGATGATATTGTAGCTTAATGAAAGGAAAGCCAAATGTGCATTTGCTTGGACCTGGGATACGACTTTGAGCTTGAGATAAAGTGATAGACAAGCTCAGGGGGAATAAAGTAAGAAGAGTCAATGTGACTTGCCTGAAATCTTCACTGAAAAGGAAACCTCAGCAGAGTTCACTCAGTGCAGAAAGAAGGTTCAGAGAGGAACAGATTTAGATTGGGTGGGTGGGTGAGAGGGAGAAGGGGATTAAAATGAAACCAGACTCTCTGAACAGAGGAAAAGAAATTGCCCACAGCTGTGTCTGTAATACATCTTCTCAGGCCAGGGTGAGGTGCAAATGCTGTTTGGTGGGGTTTGGTGAAACTGCTGAGGACAGCTGTCCTGATCGATCAGCCCACAGGAGACTGTGGATGACAACAGTCGGCTGGGCAGCCACTACCTTACAAAACATTTACCCCAAACAGGACTTGTGTCTTCATATACTCTTCCCATTTCATCCCCATACTTCATTACTCTTCCCATTGCAGTCTGCTTTTGTTTCCCTTTTCCTTGCATTTTTAGCCCTGGAGATCTGCTTTTTAGAGATGATGAAATACCTCTGGTTAACATACTGCCACACCTATTGTTTCCCAGTATTTTTACAACCTAGGTTAGAATAGCGTAGACATGTCAGGAAAAGTATCTTTAGTAAGCCATTCAGAAAAAACGAGATGAAAACTGATAGGTCTGGAAATATATGGGGGAGGTGGAAGGAGTGAAATAGGGAAAGAATTCTAACTGTGGAAAAACTTCATCCTCAGCAGAGATCTAATGCATTGTACCCAGTGATAAGCATTGTAGCACCAGAGCAGACTGGCCTCAGGCACCAGAGAGGAGGAGACTATGATCTCTCACACTTCAGCAGTGTCATGTTCACCATACATAGCAATACCTTCAATATCATGAAGAAGCAAAAAGATAAAATAGCTTCATATGTTCAGACAGTGTTTCGGAGTTTTTTTCTGCCTTTGTCTTTCCTGTGTAGATTTTATTCTGTAAATTGACTTTATCTGAGTAGACTTCCTGCTTATTGTTTCAGAGGGTCAGGCAAAATATGTTCTGTCTGGAGTCCTTTTGTTCTTTTTTTTTTTTTTCCTTCCTTAGGCTGACTGTAAGTTGTGAATGGAAAAATGAATGAACTTACCTATTCCTTGGTACTGCTGTTAATGAAGACTGATAGCTGTCTTGAGTGACTTCTCAGCAATGCTGACAAAAACTGAATTTTCCAGGCACGAGGATGAGATCAAAATGGCTCATATGGGATCAGCAAAATTCAATTTGCCATTACTACAGAAGGGTGGAAGGATGCTGGCGAGATCAAAGAGGCTTTTGGGGTGAAGGAAGCACAATAGGCCCGGGAGAAACGGAGCATTTCAGAGAGTGGAGGTGGAAGGAGCAGACTGGGGAGAGTCCGTGGTGCTTAAGGAGGACAGTGCCTGTTGCTGGTGCCATCAGGTGAGAAGAATTTGGGCTGTGAAGGGAGCTGACCTAACCACACCTTCTTTATCTGCAGAGATCCCTCCTCACTGCCATGTTAGCGGGGAGGACGTGGGAAAGGCCTCAGCGATCATCCTCAGGGCTGGGCTTGCTTCTTTCACGGTTATGCGGGGCCAGGGGCAGAGGCCGGGCGGCGCCGCACGCCTGAGCCCCGCGGCCCGGAGCCCCGCAGCCCGCCCCGGGCGCAGATCGGACGGGGGAAAACCACCGTCCTCTCGCCGGATCGCTGCTGGGGCCGCTCCGCGGGCCGCCTGCCCCTCGGCAGCTCC
>VXBT01007942.1:101585-235742 GCA_013400235.1 Oriolus oriolus
AGCTGCGTGCGACCATTCCCCACCTCGGTCTCCCGCGGCGTGCGGGGCTCCGCGGAGCCGCTGGCCTAGGTGCTGGCAGCGCGGCGGCGGGACGTGCCCGGGGCCGGGGGTCGTCTGCCCGTGTCACCCGTGACGAAAGGTCGCGGAACATGTGGGTCAGTGCGGCGCCTCCGGAGAAGGGGGTGGGTGCGGGGCGTGCCGTTCCGTGCCGTGCCTCCCGAAGCGGGATCAGGCGCCCGGCGGCCGCCTCCTTTGCTCGGTAAGGGTTTATTGTTATCCGAGGATACATAACGTTGCGTGATCTGCACGTCTTCTTCTCTCCCCCTTCCCCTTGCGTAGACTTCAGTGGAGAAGAGCAAACAAAACGGAATCCCTTCCCTCTCGCAGAGCCATTGCGAGGGGACACAGGAGGGAGGGATCGCATCCTTCCACTGGGCCACGCCATGCCCATTTTTAACCAAAGGATCCCAAGCCTTCAGGCTATGTAACCCAGCTCTCCCCTCCTACACACATGCAGATACCAAGAGGTCCCTTGATCTTTAAGCACAGGTATCTACAGGTAAACACAGCATCCTGGGCACACTTTCTTCCCTTCAGGAATTTTTTTTCTGTGCAAACCACAGGTACAGCTATCAGTTACAGGGGGTATATCATTCAATATGCCAAAATAATTTCTGAGAACAAAACAGTATTCGTTTGGTGGCACGTCTCTCTCCCAAGCCAGTCCACTCTGTCTCTCCCAACAGCACACAGGCATCTGTGGGAAAAGGAGACCTCTGAGGACATCAGAATTGCACCACCGCCCCAGACAGTGGGACTGTGTCACCCCAGAGTAAATCTGAGGGACTGTGTCAAAGCCTGGTGCTGTGACACTTCTTGTCTCAGTGGGGAAGCCCTTTATGAGCACTTGCCGGGAACCATCTACTCCTGCAGCAGCAAACTTTAAACTACAGAATCCAGTTTCTAGTTTGGGAATTAATTTCCGTATCTAGCCTGTGTCTCTTAGCAGTCTCAAATGTCCTCATGACCTAGAGAAATCTCTTGCGTCTTCTGTAATGTCTACATGGCAAAGATCACTGCAATATTTCCCTTGAGATTCTTCAGGCTCACCTGGATCACTGTCTCTGCAGCATATCAGGACATGGATTGCCTTCATCTCCTGCCTTGCCCCTACCCTCCACACACCCACACTGCCGAGGACGTTATTATCCTGTTAGCTGGGTAATTATCGCTACGCCTTTTATCGATGTGTGTCTGAACTGGCAGCGTTAATTCTTGGTCTCTCTTCCCACAACGCTGTTGAAATAAAGAACAAACATGCATTTAGTAACATCCACTCTCCCCTCCAAAATGTGGTTAAGCTGTCGTACAAACTACAGGTGTTTGTTCCTGTGCTTGGCGGTGTTTTTATGATTTGTGACTTGGAATCTGTGTTACAAAAAAGCCTCTTGTATAACTGAGCTGTTGCAAGTGTCATTCTCATGTGAGATTATATTTATGTTTATATATATATATTTATAAATGTCATACAGTTACGTGGACATAGATGAAAATATAAAATAGCATCTACACATTAAAATGTCGATGGGATAATGATAGCTGAAAATTCACTTTGTCTGCAAATTGCAGTCCTTCAATACAGACCTTAATGGTACAGATGTTTGACTTCTCATATGATAGTGATTTTTGGTTGGTGTGATGTACGTTCATTCTTGGTGGTGATGGCACAATGGACTTTAGGGACCTGTTTGTACAGTTAACTGAGGAATTTTGCTTGCCCTCGTGTTAGGAAGGCGTGTGCTCAGGGGGATTGCACAACTATGATTCTGCTCTCTGTGGGAGTCTGATATGAGTGTATTAATAGTGCTTGATGCCTGCTTCGTGTGAAACTTTTACACTGCTTTGCTTTAGAAGGGGCTCATTCTGTTTGCAGTCGTAGAGGCTGGATTTAGGGAAGGTGGGATCCTTCTGTTTTATTTGGACTCTTCCTTCCACCTAAGGAATTTTGTTCAGAACAATTCTAACCTGGCAGCCTAGATTTTTGGCTCCAGCCTTTCTGCAGTTATTGAGAGGATTCTTCACACATATTTTGGGAAATCAGTGCTTTGAAGTACTAGGTCTGAGCTCTAGGATGTGGTTGGAAACTTACATCCTAGCATGAGCAGAGCTTTGTGTTCTCTCTTCCAAGTGTATCTGGTTAGATTTTTGCAGAATTATTTCAGCATACAGGCTCTGTATTGCCTTTCCAAGACTGGATAGGTCCTACAGAAAGGAGTGCTATGCTTGTATTGGTTTTACCTTGGAATTTGCATGGAGCAGATTTTGAACTCAGAATTCAAGAGGTTTTAATTAGTGATAGAAAGCTCATAATCAGTCACATTTAGTTTATTCACCACACAAGGGCCAGTGCAGGATTGTGCCCTGAGCTTGCTCCGGGCCTTTTTCCATTCCAATTTTAAGCAAGCCACATGATTTCTTCATCTCCCGCAGGGATGTTTTACTATGATCTAGTTAGATGTCATAGTTTGCACATGTTTAGTGATGTGCAACTTTACATTTTCTTTCGTAAATACGAGTTTTCTGGTTATTTCTTCCTGGGGAAAAGTAATTGAGAGGGTCATAACAGAGCAGCTCCCTATGTGATAATTTGAAATAGAGTCATAGAGCATCTTTAAATTTTATAGAGGACACCAGAATGGCAGTGATCGCATTATGATTTGCTAAGGTATGAAAAAAGCTGACAAGTGATCTTAAAAGGCTAACCTGATACCCAATCACCTTCTCCACAGCTGAACCCAGTCACATCTCAGTGTCATACATGTGCTTTGTGTAACATGGCATGGTAGCAATTACACAATGAGAACTGGAGGTTTCTTCCTCTGGTAATGGCAAGAGGTCAGGTCTGTGTATTGGCGGTACCCCATCGTTGTTCCTAGAGAGCTGCCTAGCAACTCACATCACAGCTGGGTCTCAGTTTCAGGCAATGTACAGGAGAATTTTCACTGAGGTTGCTGGACAGTTGAGGCTGTAAAATCCAGCTAGGAACTTGTAGATATTTGAGTACCAACAAAATAAATGCCAAAGATCAGCTTGATTGTTGTCAGTAACTGAGTTAGCCAAGTTTAAGGTTTCAGCTCTGCATAGGTGTCTGAATGCATTGCAAGTGTACCTTTGACTACAGCTGAGACATCTCCTAACACTGGCTGTTCTGATTAGTGTGGCAAGGTTTCTCTTAAATTCCTTGAATGGATTTAAATTAATAGAAAGCTCAAGCCTGTAAAGCTCAAGATTTCTCTCTTTTTTTTCCCAGTGATTTCTCTGATTTCTCTTGTGTCTTCACACAGAAGCCTGCAGCAAACATGTTTTGTGAATATGACGTAAAATGGTGGGAAAATATTCCAAGACATTAAAAACTAGTAGTACTTTTGGAGTGTGAGAGAAGAGAAACTAGAGTGGCTCACACTGGATGTCAGGAAAAATGTTTTCACTGTGAGAAGTGTCAAGCACCGTAAGGGGTTTCGCAGAGAGGTTGTTCAGTATCCATTCTTAGAGGTTTTCAAGATCAGGCTGGATAAAGCACTGCGTAATCTGGTCTAACCTCATAGCTCACTCTGCTTTGAAAAGGAGTTTGCACTTTGGAGGCGCCTTCCAACCCCATTATCCTGTGATCCTATGCTTAGGATCTAAAGCCTGGAGTGGCTGCCCTTCTGAGTCGGGCTGGACCCACTGCTTTAGTCTTGCTCTTCCAGAGGACCCCAGGTCTTTTACATGTCATTAGTAGACTCCTATATGTTGCCCCCATCACCACTTTCCTTTAACTACTGGGAGTGCCCTGTGTCACAGAATTCCTCACCATGATAACCCCAGCTGTCAGCTGAAGTCCTCTCCATGTGTTTTCAGTGTGGCAGCTTTGCAGGGAGCAGCCCAAGTGACAGCTAGGCTCGTGCACCGAGTATCAATCACTGGCCGTGCAGACTGGAAAAGGCAGTGCTCTTAATTTCAGTCCCTGGGTCAGATGTGATGTGCCAAAGCCAGGTACCTGGGTTGCTGGGCTTTGCTTTACAAGGAGTGGTCAGCGTCCTGTCGGAGGCAGGAGTACGTACTTCCCACGTTGCTTTGCCACTGGATGTTCTATGCTAAGGGTAAATGAGTGGCTCATAGCACCCGCAGCAGGAGAGACAGAGCCAAAGACCACCCACTCCTAATCCAGCCACTTTAGATTCAGCACAGTGGGAGCAGGGTAGGAGGCTGACAGGAGAGGGGTAAAGCAGCTGGAGCAAGCAGTGAACATCCCCTGCATTTTTCTCCTTGCTTATGCCCCCCACAGATCTGTAGGTGTGTAAAGTGAGATCTGGAATGGCAAGTGTGGTCTACACACTTGGAGTGTGAAAAAGTGAGACATCCACTCTGCATACATACCTCACACATATCAAGTCTCTATCAAGGTGTCCAGTTCCTCCCTCCTTCACCTTCAACATCTCAGTGAGTCAGTGAAAAGGAATAAAGAGAGGGAGAAGCCTCAGAAAGGAAATGGTAATGCAGAAGGAAACTGAGCCATGAAAGTAGGGATATTTTAATACAGTTGCATGCGCACAGGTGGAAGGGGAAGGAGCACAGAACTCCATGTAGAAACTGTAGGTGATGTGAGTAAAAGAGTGGGAATACATGAAAAGGGGCATCTGAGTGTCTTGTTCCTCTCTTCTTGGGACAGAGACAAACAGAACAGAGGGACAAAGGCACATCTTTCGTTCCAGATCAGACTGCTTTGTGGTTGGTCTCACTTCACTACTTGTATTTCTCCCCAGCCTGGCTCTTCCTGTTTGTGGCAGGTCTCAATCTGATCACTTTTAGAAACTCAAGCAAAGAGCTCAGGGATAAGAACTTGTTTCTGCTAGTAAGAATCCGAACAGAGACCATTTCCCAGACCTAGCAGGCAGTTGTCCTGAAGGGTGTACAAACAGGTGATCTCTGAGACCTCCCTCTCTCGTCAGGGTTTCTGAAATACAGGTGAGTGATTTCAAAGTTGTGGTGGGGGGAGGCTAGCAAAGAGCACGACTGCATAAGCCTGGCTTTATAAGGAAACAGTCCTAAAAAAACGTGTGCAAGGTAAGCGTGTGTCAAAAGCAGTCATTAATAACAGGAAACTGTGTTTGGCATGTTGCTGATTGACCTAAGACTTGTGTGTGTGTGTGTGTGTGTGTGTGTGTACAGCGCAACAGATGTGGTTGGAGGAATGGAACTGAGGAAGAGCATACTGGCTTTGTGAACTCTTATGGACAGTAATATTGAAAGAACTATGAGAGAAATTACAAAGGAGCTGATGAAAAAAATGGAAGTAATGAATTCATCGGCATGATAGAGCTGGGAATCCTAATTCTATAGACTGATGTGTATTGAAGAAGAAAAAGTGAACTGATCAATAAATATTTTAGGCCTGCTTTCTTGGGGCAAAGTAGAAAAACTAGTTTTCAGCTCATTTAACAAGGTTATGCTCTCCAACAGCAAACAACTGTGATTTTAGACTGATACTTAAAACAACCAATTCAAGATAGTTCACACTCATGAGTTTTTAAGCACTTGGATAATAAGTCAGAGCTCTATTTTATGAAGTCTTGAAATAGTGAGGAAGATCTCAAGTGAAAAGCTGGGGCGTTAGCACAACTTTAAAGGTTTTGTGAGATCACTTATGTATTTAATTTTATCAATTTGTTAAAATTTCCAATAAAATATTGGAAGGACAATTTACCAGTGAGAAGAGGCTTATACGAAACAGAGCCTGTCAAGCTAACTTAATTTCATGACTTTATAAGACTCACTGCAGCCAAGTACTTCTCTGATAGAAGTACCTTTACTTACAATTGTGGTGATAGAGGTAAAATATGAGATTAGTAAAAGATAAAACCTCTAATCAGTTAGCAATCAGCTTAGCACCATGTGATTCTTCGGCTAGTAATATATGAGTACAGTACATTTTAAGTGCATCTAAATTCGATAGATGGCAAAATAGTAACAAGGAAAGAATCACTGTTGAAAAACTTGTGGCTTAATTTTGCCAAGTACCGTGTGATTTTAACATATTGCTCAAAATCCTGAGGGAGATCTAAAATACTGATAAACTTGCTAGAATCTAGAAAGACTGGAAGAACTGCTAAAAATGAAAGTAACAAATGAAAGGGATAAATCACTGGTACGGAGCAGTTTGATTCATTCTGAGTACTGAATTTTGACAGACTGTGCGTGTTTCAGTCTAACCAAATATGAGTTCATATATCTAATGACACAGTGTGAATAGTGTTTACAGGACCAGAACTCTGTGGTAGAAAGCAGTCACACTAAATAAGCTTATAGATATTGGAAATGGTAATCAGTAGATCAACAGCTACTACTGAGATGCTGCAGCCAAGGAAGCTGATGTGGTTCTTTGATCTTGAATATTGAAGAGGAGGAGAGAAAAGCAGATCTTCCTCTGCATTTGGCACTTGTGAAAAAAATTATTTTTCATCTACTTTGTCTAATTCTATTATTATCACTTTGAGAAACACTGCAAAACTGAAGAATGACAAGAAAATAAACATAGAACCGTGAATAAAAACTTACAGAAGTGACTTGATGACAGTCTTTAAGTGTTTGACAGAAGAAAAAAACCACCTCGAAGTCATCTGACTCCTCAGCCTAGTAGAAAACTGTTAAGATGTGCTAGAAGGATGGCAGATACATTCAGATCGGAAATGAGGCAAAAATCAAACAGTAAAAGTACTGAACTATTGGGATAATTTACTGAGAGTTGTACTGAGCCCTCTGTCACATGAACACAATAAAATCAAGATCTTAAAAAATTCTCTAGTTCAAGCGCAGCAACAGAAAGTATAATTAACAAAGGGAATACCTTTAGCCTCTCTTATTTTAAGGAGGTCACAGTAGATGAACAGGATGTTTCTCTGTGAGTTTAAGCTACACATTCCCAAGTCCAGGAGTATAACAGACTTTAAAATGAAACATAATTTTTATATCCCGGAATGAATGTGGTTGTATTTGCAGATGCTGATCAGACATGGCTCACGGGGAAAGTTTCAGTTCAAAATTTCTAAAGTGTGCTGGAGAAAACAGTTTGGTGACCCAAATGGTGAGCATGTGGATTGACATTCCACATGGGAAAAGTAATTTTAGGGTTTATACCACTGGCCATTTACGTTCACTGGCCAGGATGGTGACAGGAGGCTGTGACAGCCAGAGGAAGATCAAAAAGGCTGTGAAGGCAGGAAACTCAGCAGGCTGCAGATTAAATGTTTACTTCAGGAGCTATTCAAAGAGCCTGTAAAAGGCAAATAACTTGCCTTTTGCATTGATTAGGAGGACTTAGTGCATGATGTTACTGCTAAAGAGGCTTCAGGTGACTCAGAGAGATTAAGACCATAGCAGACCATCACCACCCTCTGCCCCCAGCCTCAAAAACCCAACAATTTTGTATCTGTTCATTGTGGAAGAAGTTGTGGAATTTTATCCTGTGGACCTTTTCCTTGTTGGAGATGCATCAGATCTGCTTCAAATCAAAGCCTCAGTGAGGTTGTGTATAGCAGGTAGAAGAAAAAGTGGTCAGATGGTATTAATGAAAGACTTCTGGAGAAGTTTGAGGCTGAAAGAGCTGAACTGCAGATTGTTATCTGTAAAGCTTTCCAATTAGTTTGGTACAAGAAGATTGAAAGGTAGATAATGTGATGCCAGTTTTTAAAATGATTTTGAGATCTGGAAAACTATAAGCTGGTAAACAAGATATGCCTAGGAGGCAAGCTAATAAACATTACTCTGAAGAACAGAATTACTGCATGCATGGACAGATAAGATGTACTGAGAAAGAGTTAACCCTGCTGTTAGTGGGTATCACAATTTATAAGTCTTAGAAGGGGTCAACAAGCAATATTGACAAAGGAGGTCCAGTGGCAATAGTCCACTTGGATTTGCAAAGCACATTTGTAAAGGTCACTCACCCCAGGCTGTTAAAAGACATGAATCTGCTGCTGAATCAGAGGAGTTCCTTAAGTAGCTGGGTAAAGACAGGAAACAAGGATTAGCATGAAACATCAGTTTTTCACAGAGATGTTTTTTTCAGATTTGTGCATATCCATAAACGATATGAAAAAGGGGGAGGGGTACATAATGAGGTAACAAAGAATGATAATAGCAATAATCATTTGAGGGAGCAGGCAAAAAACTGCATGCGGTGATTTGAAAAAGGATTTCACAATATTGAATTACTAGGTCATTTGATTTCCCAATATCGAATGATGTAAATTATGGGTGAAATTTGAGGGGCATAAATGTAAAATGATGCACACAGGCAAAGCAATTCTAGTGTTACATTTGCAATGATGGAGGTTCTGAGTTTACTATTACCATGCAGGAATGAGAGCTTGGAGTTACAATGCATAGCTTAATGCTTAGAACCACTAAAAATGCCAATCAAATATTAGCAATTAGGAAAAGAATAAGAGAATAGAATGAGAAACAGCATTATACTATGCATGTATTCATATGGTGCCCTTACTTTGAATATAATGTGTTGTCTCTAATGGTCTATTCCCGTTTCAGAAAGGCCATAATCAAACTGGAAAAGATTCAGAAAAGGGCAGCAAAGACGATCAAAGGTATTGTGTGGTTAATATGAAAGGAGCCATTTAAATAGACAGGGGTTTCTCAAGTATGGAAATGTGATGGTTAAGGATATGACATATCTATAAAATCATGAATTTTCTCTGGGATAGGAACAGCATGGAGAAAATGATGAAGGAAGACTATTTCACTATCAGTTTCATAACAGAATCTAAACATCAAATGAAACTAGCAAGTGGCGAGTTTCAAACAAATAAAAGTCAGCATTTCCTCATGTAATGCAGAATTCAATTGTGGAAGTACTTGACATAGGATGCTACGGGTACTAAAAGGCTTTTTTTTAAATTTAGAAGTGAACAGATGAATCCTTTGAAGATGACTAAATACGGAGGCAGTGTCTGTCTTGGGAACTACTTTAGGTGTAAATTGTGACAGGTTAGGACAAATATTCTGGGAAAATATCAGTGCTGTTCCCCCTGTTTGAATACTCTTTCTTACACATCCACTCCCACTTTTGAGACAAGCCGATACCCATCCCAAACAAATATTAAATACCTCCTTTCCCACCGCTTCCCAAAAGAAGAAGAGAATGACGAAAAGAAACCAGAGAGGAAAAAACTCAGTCACTGAGGAATGGGGGGTGGGAAGAAGAAAACAATAAGAAAAGAGAACAGACAAACAGGCTAAAACCTGGAAGACAGGGAACCAAGAGGAAGCAGTGAGCAGAGCACCCCTGTATTTCCATGATATCCAGAAACTGGTAGATGCTGCCTACTGATGCCCTGCCCAGAGCATGGGAATAGAAATAGCACTGTTAGTCATGAGGATCTTGGGTTTTCATCCTACTGGAGCTGGACGTAGCCAGCTTGGAGAGAAACAGGACAGCTGATGAAGAGGACCCAGAATTTAGTGGGTCTTGGGATAGAAACTGTATAAGTAAAGATGTGAGAAGTGCAGCTGGAATCAAAATAGTAAGTTCTGGAGGAGACAGAAGACTGGCATATGTGGTGTGCCAGTCTCCCTCTGACTGCAGAAAATGCATGACTTGGGGAGTCCTGTGAAGAAACTTGTGCCTTCTGCTTGAGGAAGGATTTTTTCAGCTGATATTCCCCATGGTCCATGGAATTAGCTCAAAGTAGAAACTGGCCACCAGGGTTCCTCAATGTCTTCTGACACTGAGTGGTCCTACAACCATGTGTCGTGGGTCTAAGGGGTTGTTAAGCCCGTGTTTGGGCTTGAGGGGGAGACTGAACAAATGATGTGTGTACCTGGCAGAGAGTGATGACTGTTCCCTTGACCTGAGCACAAACAACAGAGGGAGTGGGGTAGCCCTTGGGGGTATTAGAATAGCCTTATGAACAGTAAGTAACCCATGAAGGTTGCTCTGTGCAGATGTGGATGCCCTCAGGGACAGCAGGGGAAATCGTGGGGTGGGATTAGGGGTGGATGTGATGGTGAGGTGTGGCCTCACCTTGAGCAAGTGCAGGGCTGGGCACTCAGTGAGCTGAGCCTGGTGAGCTCAGCCCCTGCAGTCTCAGTGCCAGCAGCTCTTTGTCATTTTCCCCAGTTGCTTAGGGAGCTGTGGAGCTCTGTCTGGTGAGAACACCTGAAGCCGTGCTGGTGGCTTTCTAGGATTGGGAACAGTTTCTCTCACCAGGTATCTGCTGGTAATACAATACAGCAGAGAGGAAACAGCCTAGGAGTTTCCTGGAGTGTGTGTAAGAATTTCCTGACACAGCTGGTGAGTGAGCGCACTGGGGAAGGCACCTGCAGGACCTGTTGTTTGTGAACAGAGAAGGACTTGTGGGTGATGTTGTGGTTGGAGGCTGTCTTGGGCATAGCCATCGCAAAATGAGAGAGTTTTTGATTCTCAGAGCAGTAAGGAGAGGGGTCAGCAGAACTGCCACCTTGGACTTATGGAGGTCGGACTTTGACTTGTTTAGGAGACGGTTTCACAGAGTCCCTTGGGAGGCAGTTCTGAAGGGCAAAGGAGCCCAGGAAGGCTGGACATTCTTCAAGAGGATATCCTAAAGGTGCAGAAGCAGGCCATCCCCATGTGCTGAAAGATGAGCTGGTGGGGAAGAAGACCAGCCTGGCTGAACAGAGAGCTTAGTCTGAACCTGAGGAAATAGAGAGTGTATCAACTTTGGAAGAAGGGGCAGGCCATTCAGGAAGACTACAAGGATGTTGTGAGGTTGTGCAGAGAGAGAATTAGAAACGCCAAAGACCAACTAGAATTTAGTCTGGCTGCTGCTATAAAAGGCAATAAAAATGTTCCTATAAATGCATAAGCAGCCAAAGAGGGCTAAGGAGAATCTTCATCCTTTATTGGATGTGGGGGGACATACAGTGACAAAGGATGAGGAGAAGGTAAGGTGTACACTTTGGTTTTTGGGGAGAGTGGTGACAGGGAGCCAGCAGCCTCGATGCCTCCTGGCTGCCTCTGCCCACTGCTGCTGTTCCAAACCCAGATGCCTGGTGAGGACTGTGACCAAGTGTGCGATGGCTGTGGTGGAGAAGGGTGTAGCCACCTGGTTGTACCCTCTGGGGCTGCCAGAGTGATACCTCACAGCTGAGGCGGGGCAGGTAAGGAGAGTGGAGCCTGAAACTCCTGGGCTGCCACTGCCCCCATGTGCTGGTGTTAGGAGCAGGCTCTTGTTTTGTCCACCTCACAAAGAGGGACCAGGAGCATCCCTGAGGTGAGAAAGATGTGTTGTGATCTGCTGGTTGACTCTTGAGGAGCACTGTGGGTGGTTCTTCTTCCCCGCTGTTAAGGGTGGAACTACAGCACGTAGATGGCACATCTAGGAGTGTTCTTATGCTCCAGGACAGTGCCCATGTGATGTGCTGGCTACAGAAGGATTAAAATTTAAACATGTATGGAGCGCAACGTATGAAATTGCCTGCTGCGTATTACTTCTGTAAGGCTGGCTATAGGCCAGGCAGAAAGGGCTGCTGCCTTGGTTCATATCGACGTTTTCATACTTACTGTGCTGAGTGAGGCCCCTGGGGACACATTGTCTGCACTTCAGAGAAGCAGCGAAGAATGAGGATAAACCCATCGCTGCTGTTCATGCTGGCTGATACTTGTTCTGCAAATGAGACAGGGCTCTGAGGTCTGGGTTTTTTTAAGTTTGCGTTAATTGGATGTGCTTCGTTTCGCAGCACCTCCTTAGCCCAAGTGGCACGATGGCTTCTCAGAGCAGGGCTGCCTGTGTCTGGCATTAGGCTCTCTGCTCATCTCCTTTTACTTGAAGATACGCAGTAGCCTTTAGTATTGGTTTGAAAGTGTTTCCAGTCAAGAAGAAAAATGTAGGTGTTGCAGCTTTGTTCATCAATTCTGTCTTCTAAACAGCTCTGAAAAGGGACCTACCTGCAGGGAGAGGCAGAATGGTCTGGAAAAATACTCAGATTACCCAAATTCAAAGCAAAGATCCTGAGAACTGCCCATCTGATTCCTAATCTTACAGACATGTCAGAGCTGTAGGTGTTTCCATTTTTCATCAGAAATTTGAAAGACATCTGTTTTGTGGAGACCAAGACATTCTGTGCCTTGATGAGCACCAAAATGTTCAGCTCTGTCTCCTCCACAAAAACAGGGGTTTTTTTCTGTTCCTCTTCCACAAGTGACCCTGTTGGTAGCTGTCAGGAGCAGATAACTAATTTTTATGTTTCCTTATGCAGTACAAGCTAGAATTCTTATGGAATTATGTGAATAACTTGGGCTGACAGATTTCTCAGCTTTACCTGAGAGAGTTTGAGTGCTTCCTTCAGAGGTTCACCTCAGGGACAGCTCTGGTGACAGAGGTTTATTCCTTTCCTTGATGACCTTTTGGATAGCTTTGATTGGCTCTGTGTAAAGCAGGCAGGGAAGAAAAATGTTTCTATGGTTATTCTAGCCACCCATCTGTCAGTCCTTCCCAGTAGCTTCAGCTGCTTTAATTTCAACCACATTCGACAAGACATGATGATGTTGTGTTTGACAAAGATACACACTCCCACGAGTATCATGAAAATTGGTATCAGGGAAAGAACAATTTAAAGACTGATCATAATTACTGCAATTACATTTGTTGTTTTCTTAGTTGTTTGGGAAAAAAAAAGGGGAATGGAAAAGAATAATTGAACCATTTACTCTAAATATTCATCTTTACCAACATTAACGTTGGCTACCAATATCAAATGACAAGGTTTCTGCTCTCTGCTGTAAAGTCACATTTGAGAAACAGAAGAAAGTGTGTTGACGGGGGATAATAGCAGTGCTGGAAAGTCACTGCTTAATTAAGATGTTTCTTGTGTTAATTGGCATGACACATCAGAAAGCAAATAACACAAATACTTATTTGGTATATGGTGTAGATCTTCACCAGCATGATATTCAGAAGGGAAGAACAAAATTTAAGACTCCAAAACTCTGTTCATCTACTTGGTGTGGAACAAAATAGAGAAGACAAAATTGGAGATGATGTTTAACATCCAGCACAGAAGTTACAACACAATAGATTATTAAAGGCTGCAGATGCAGATCGAAGTCATAGATGCAGAAGCCTGATTCGAGCATGGACCTTGGTACATGAACAAAATGCAGGCACAGGTACCAAATATAGAATCAATTAATGCACAGTGGTAACAGCAGTCCAGAAAATGTCAAGAGGAAACCCAAGGAGAATGGGCTTGTTTAGATCAGGTTTTGAGTAATTCAAAACAAGGTGAATTTCTTGTGATCACAGAAATGCAAAGAAACTGAAAGTATGTCCAACTAAGAAACTCTGTGTCTCCATGGTAAATAAAGGTATGTGGCAAAACGAGCTACAAAAGTAGTAAAAAAGTGGTATTTTACTCAGCGAGGTGATCAGCAAGGTGAGGTGCAGTCATGCAGGTGGTTTTTTTTTATTTTGATCAAAATGGTCACTTTACTTGGGAATGGTTACTACACACATTTCCTAATTTCTTAGAGTCGAGTTACAATGCTCAAAAAAACCAAAATAAAGCAAGAAGTGGGGAAAAGGGTATTTTTTCCCCCCCACATTTTTTCCTCTTGAAATGTTTTTCATCTTTATTATTTAGAAAGGCTTGACTTAAAAATAAATCTTGATTTTTACCATAACGGTACTGTAAGAGAAAGAGATTATATTTCCCCCCCAAAGGCTTAAATGACTTGAATTGGAATGTTACGTCAGTTGTAATGGAGACATCTTTTTCTTATGAGTGTTTTTGCAGAGTTTGTTTTTATCTAATTTTTGTTAAAAAATACAAAGCAGCCATTATCTGAAATAATGCGGCTTAACGTATTTATGTATTTCTACTGCTTTTGTTTTCCCTCTCTGCTTCATGTAATCAGCTTCCTACTTTTTCTTCAGCCATCTACTGAGTCTTCCAAAACAAGGATGAAATCTATGTTAAAAAACCCTAAACCAAATAGTAATTTTTTTAATAAAATGAAGACATCTTTTAGAAGTTCAATGAAAATGAATCCCCTCTATATCCTTTCTATACACACCATACAGAAACAATGACAAGGAAATCAGAAACCCAGTTATCTTTCAACTTTCATCACCTCTTTTCAGAACATCTAAATGAGAAATTTGATAGCGTGTTTGTAAAAATTCCACTTTAAAATTAGTTTTATGACCCACTCATTTAAAAATTCTTATCAGCTCGATGTGGAGAAGAGCAAATACTATTGTGTGAGAGGTGATTGATCATAGAATTACGAATGGAATAGTCATGATGATTGGCAGCAGCTGGAATGGAAGATGAATAAGAGAAAATAAATTATACTGGAGAAGAAATGTACCATTACAAAAGAAAAAAATCCCTCTGTACTAATTACAGGGAGAAAGAGGTTGACAAGAGACTGGATAAAAATAATACTAATTTGCAAATAACTGCTTTCAGTTTCTGTTTTCCCACTTCACTCTCCATACTTTTTTTCTGATTTCCTGTGTTTCTTTCCTTCCATCTATCAGAGCAGAACTTGTTTTTTCATGTCTTGATCTAACATGGGTTAATGTTGCTCTTGCTGTTTCTAGCAGAAGAGCAAAAAAGCCACTAACCTTTATCCAACTTTCAGTAAGAGAAAGTAATGTTGCCCTAAGCCCAACATCAGTTAGAACACATACTTCTTCTTTTTAACCAGTGTGTGATGTTGTAACTTCTCAGCACATATGACTGCATTTAAAAGCATGTAACAGGTGTTAAAGAGTTATTTTCTCTCAATGTATTTCTCTCTTAGTACCCGTGAAACTGTTTAGACCAAGAATTTATTTTCAATAATTATTCAGTCTTCATAGAGCATGCAAAATCACGTATTACTCACTCTTGTGCTCTGAACTAGGTAGATGAGCTGTTTCAACTGGAAAGAAACAGTAGTAAATAAATTCTGTAGGTCTTTAGTTCTACTATTACAGAACAGGTGTGGACTTTGAGACAAATAATTGTTTGATATTCTTCAACCATTTGATGCTACTATATGCCGGAATAGTATTAATATTCAGCCTGGACAAGGGAAAGCTCCTGGGAGACCTTATAGCACCTTCCAGTACCTAAAGGGGGCCTGAAAGCTGGAGAGGGACATTTTACAAGGGCATGGAGGGATAGCACCAGGGGCAGTGGTTTCAGAATGGGAGAAGGATGGTTTAAATTGGATAATAAGAAGAAATTCTTTACTGTGAGGGTGGTGAGGCACTGGCACAGGCTGCCCAGAGAAGCTATGGATGTCCCATCCCTGGAACTGTTCGAGGCCAGGTTGGATGAGGCTCTGAACAACCTGGTCTAGTGAAAGGTGTCCTTGTCCATGGAAGGGGGGTGAAACTGGATGATTTTTAAAGTCCCTTCCAACCCAAACCATTGTGTGGTCCTATGAATATTTTCCATATTTTAACACTCCAAGAAAACCATCAGTGGGCTTGCAGCATTGGAAGCAAAGGCTGAGTGTCATTTGCTGAACTTTGGGGCTTCCAAGTCACATGTGCTGAGCAAGAGGCTCCTCTTTCTTTGGCTGGGGCGGAGGTGTCTTTGCAGTGCACGCCCAGAATGGTGCTGCAGCCTGCAGTCTGGCTGTGTCTGACCTCTGGGGTCACCTTTGTAGTATACAGCATAGGAATCCTTTTTTTTTTGAGTTTGCTGAGTTGCAGGGAACTGCAACTCAGAGAACAGCAGCTTTACTCAGCCTAGTTAGAAGTGTATGGGGGATGCTATTAAAGCACTTGGTTCTAATGATGCTGATGAACAGAAATATACTTTGGATGTGAAGGAAAAAATATCCCTTAGTTCTTTCAGAAGGGGATCTTCCTGCGCAGCGGAAATTTGAGACGTGAAGGTGTGGTGGACCCCACAATGTGCAAATCGCGTTGTCTTTCTGATGTTTTTCGTATTGCCATGTTTAGCCTTTTTAGGGGACAAAATCTGGTTTTTTGCATTTTGAATTCTAGCTGATGAATGCCTCAGGCTTCCTACCCTTAAGTGCCTCCATGGATCCTGCAGGCCTCTGTGGGGTGGAGTGCAGCATCTCTCACCTGTCAGAGGATTTCTACTGGGGAAATGCAGTGATGAGCACTCTATGAATGTGCCAGAGCTTCTAAAAGGAGCAAGGGGCTTTGCATATGTCTGTGGAGGAGAAATTTGCTATAAAGTGTAAAAAAAAGTTAGAAGATCACGAAAGTAGAACCATTCACATTCAATCCAAACAGACTAGACATTACTGAATTGATCCCAGGAACAGATGATCATTTTGACAGCTACATTTCTTGGCAGATTCTAGGAGGCTCAGGTGTAAGGACAATACAGTTGTTCCTCTGTGACATGGGAGCAAATGACTTTAACCAGAGTTTGAGGATGGCACACAGGCTGGAGGCACAGTAAATTGCTGACTGCACACAGCAGTCCTGGTTACCTGATTGACTACTTATGTGTGCTTCTTTGCATTTAGTTTCACTTTTTAAATTTAATCATGTTTAATCTTTTAATCTTAATAAAATTTTATCATTTGTATTTTATGTTATTGATATTTAAAATTTGAAATTTAATGGCAGATATTAAAAAGGTCTTTAATCTTGCTGAGAATGGCAGAGCAAAGGCTCCAGCAGATCTAAGCTGATGTCCAACCAATTCAAACCATAATGGTGAAATGCCTTTTTAAGGGATGATGGTTTAATATTAATTAATATTAATTAGCATTGGAAAATGGATATTAGAGGAATTGGTTCTTTCCCAGTCACACATTTATGACTGGATGAATCTGTTCTGTAGCCAAGCATACATCATGCTTGAGAAAAACACAAGTGACTAGTCTCCATATGGAGATATCTGTGTGATGATAGTGGATGATGTACAGGTGGTCTGATTAAAAATGGAATGTCTGATTTAAGTCTGTTGTGGCCTTAAACTCAATGATTCTCCTGCTTGCTTAGTTGAGTTGGCTTAAGAGTGATAGAACAAATTGCAGTGCCATTCAGAAGCCTGACCAGATGTGTTCCCACAGGAAACGAGGTGATTGCGGTAGACTGGAAGGGACTGAAAGATGTGGACCAAATCAATATGGACAGCACAAGTTCACTGCATGGCAGCAGCTTCCATCGACCTTCCACTGAGGTGAGTGCCTGGCCCAGAGCTGCTTGGCCAAGGGGATCGGGAAGTTTGAATTCTGAGTTCAGAAATGGGTGTTGTGCATCACTGAGACATCATCTGCGAGAGGACCGGAGTGCCAGTGAACTCCTGAGGATCATACCTGTGTAGTTTGGCTTGTTCTGAACAGAGCTGAGTCACTCCCTTCACGAGATCCGAGATCCACCGTGAGTAAGGATTTGCAAATGAAAGTGCTTTTTAACCACTCATGATGGGAGCGGAACACAACGTGAGAAAAACAGGGACAGTTCTGACAAGCCTGTAGGTCTGCATTCCTTGAATAAGGGATTCGAGTTGGAATGTCCAGCACTATGTCTGTCCCAGCTTCTGCAGCACGGCCTTGAGATCTTTTGAAGAAACACATTTGTCTTAATTTTGAATTTCAGAGCTGCGTTCACTAGTAACTCACAGCCAACTGACTTACCATGCAGTATCTTAAGGGCTGGTTCATTGAATTATTGCAGCTTCTGCCATCTTAGATACCTGAATTTTCAGCTTTGTAACGTTCAGGGTATGCAGTGATGATGAATAAAAAGATAAAATCTATTTTAAATGCATAGTATTTGAAGAATCACAAATAATGTTCACAAATAACCTTAACAAATAAGGTTTGCAAAACCTTGAAAAGTGTTAATAGGTGTGTATTTATGGGTATTTTTATTTTGTTTGTGTACCTTGCTGGCTTGGAATGTCACTTCAAGACACTTTGGGTTTCATGGAGTCCTGGCAGAAATTGTTGGGCCTGATCTTGTATGTAGAATTCAGTCAAATCAAAGCAGATCTAAAAGTCAATGAGCATAAACTACACCTCAGTGAACATTTAGATTTATATAAATGGATACCATAGGTGTAACATGAGTCATCTAAATTTTCCTGAGTGTCTCCATCCCCAAACCCAAGAGGCTGAGATGTGAGTCCTCACAGCTGAAGGAAACACACTCTGAATTGGTGCTGTGATGGTTGATGCGGGAAACGTTTCTGGCTTGCAAGGGGCGAGTGAGTCAGAATGAACAAACCGAAACACTGCAGGAGAAAGTAATTTCAGCAGAATTCTGTTGCTTGCTGTAGGACACTCAAAATACGAAGGTGGTGTAGCTCCTCCTTGTGTTAACCTCAAAGTGGTGCAACCCACAGTTAGGAGGGGCCCTTGCGAAAAGGTGCTTTTCTGTCTCCTACTCTGTCACCCCATTCACTTATTCCACCTTCAAACGCCATGACACCGACAGGCACCATAATCAGCAGCAGGGAATGAAACCAGCCTGAAAGACACAGGTTTTTTATAACATACCAGATAAAGTAGAGCCTGTTGATTGTGGCAAACTGCTGGAGTTGCATGGCTGCTTGCAAGTTGTTTGTTACACTAACGTGGTGCCGTTCTTTGCTTTCTTTAGCAAACACGGACGGATTTCTCCTGGGATGGTATCAATGTGAGTATGCACTGCATCTCTTTTCAAATTTCTAGTCACAGAAAGATCAGGATTTGTCTGACACTGGATGCAGTGGAGGCCAGAATGGGAACATGACTGAAAGTCCTTAGTGCCACTGAAATTCTGGGGGTTGTCTACGATTCAGAGGATGGATTTTTATGATAGAAGGATTCAGATGATAGATTTTTGTTTGCTTCTAAGTCTTTTGCTGTCTGGCAGGTATTTTGATCTGCAAGTGGCTGTTGAATTGCTTTCATCCTTTTTGGGGCAGATGTGTGCCATTTCATGTATTCTGTTTTTGAGATTTCTGAGTACTGCTACACAAAGAAGGTGTCTGTCCAGCATGTTTTAAAAAATCAGTAGTCCTTGATTAGAGCATCATTTGATCTTCTCTAGGAGTTTGGGAGAAATGTCTTTCTCATTTTCAGTTGCACACAGAAGTGAAAGAATTCTTAATGTCTCCTAGGGTAGATGGTAAGTACCAGTTAACTTCAGTTAAAAAGCAGATGAGAAACAAGTAAAACATTTTAATTACACATGTTCCTTTTGCTCTTAATGCCTGTGCCATGAAAAATTTTTTTTTCTTTTTCACTAATGCAGAAACAGTGTCCTGGAAAAGGAATAATGCATATTTGTTCTACTGGACTTTTTTTTTAAAAGTGCTTAAAAAATATTTTCACATAAGTTAACTTTATAGTTTTGTACACTTGGAAGGGCAGGATTAGCAGCTCCATTTTGAGTAATATATTTTCAAATTCCAGATTCTTTCAAAACTTTTTAAATACCTGTAGCTTTCTTGTTTACTGTGATTTGAAAGCACTTGGGACACTGAATATAATTTTTAACTAATCCTCACCCTGCTGATACCTCTTTAATTCCGGCACTTACAGCCTGGGATCTTTTGCCCAGGATCAGTTACAGAAACAAATTGTGTGGGAAAATAATGGTGCAAGCAGCAACTGTCTAGAAGAAATTTGTCATTTGTTTTTCCTCACTGCACCTCTGCCTAGCTAAAAGGAAAGTACACAGGGTCGTGTTTCCTTAAAGAATGTAGAAGACAGTTTCCCATTTTCCAACCTGTAGAGAATCCGTGGAGCTCTTTCATAACGCAGCTCTTACCCAGTGTAATTCCGTTAGATCTTCTTTGGTACCGAAGCTGGATCATGAATTTCTTTCCCTTCCCATTCGTTCCTGCCTTCATGTCACAGCTCTCCAACCTTGCAGCAGGAGGAACCCTCTGCAAATTACTTTCTTTTTTGGATGGGTTCCATGAGGCAGCTCACAGCACAGCCTCCAGGCCGTCTTGGAACAAGTGGGTGGATACTGAGCAGCAGCACCCAGGCAGGAATGACCGGTGGGAGCATAGATGGACTTTGTCCAGCAAGCTTCATCACCAAAGGAAATGCATCATGGAACAAGGGCTGTGGTCTCACTTTTTACTGATCTTCCTCTGCGTTCTGATTTCTTCAGCTCACGTTATGCATGGTGCGTTCCTGGCTCCACAGTTACAGGGTGCCTTAGCTGCTGCATTTATGCTCAGTTTGCAGAAAAACTCACCTCTCATATTTTGGCAGTTGACTGGAATTATACACAGTGCAACATCTTTACAATGCCTTCCTTTGCCTCCAATTATTTCACTGCCCAGTTATTGCTCCACTCACTTTTTGTGAGGTCTGCACCTGTGATCAAATGCTTGTTTTGTGTCAGGATTTAAAATTTCCAGTGTCATAGTCGCTACTTTTGAGTATCTTTGTGTTTGAAACATTCTGGCCTTGATTTTCAGAGAGGTTGAAATGAAGAGCAGAAGCAATGCTTATTTAGCCCTTGTGAAAATTAAGCCTCATAGGCAATGCCTGGTATCTCTGAAGAAGCCTGATGAATTCATCTTGAGAGATTATTTTTGTGATGATGTTTGTGACAGCTGCCTGTCCCAGTAGTGCCCTCTCCTTGTTATTCAGGGTCTGGGGATAAACATAGAGAAGACAGTCAAGAAAATTAAGCAGAGCTGTAGACCACATTTCTTTACAGATGCAGGTGCTTGAAACAGGACCCATCATTGATATAGTCATGTTCATTTTATTAAGACCATATAGGAAGGAAAAAACCCCCAAAGTGACATAAAAAAATTGGTAGCATGATGCATATGTGATACATTACTGTGTCTTGCCTATTGCACTGGCAGCTCCCCACTGCAAGTTCCCTGAATTGTCCCTCAGCCATGTCTTGCATCTCTAACAAAGAGTTGGGAATGGTGCAGCATGTCTATGGAGGACAGGCAGCTGCCAACAGGAGGCCGCTCACAGCCTCTTTGTGCCTCTCCCTCTGTCCTTGCCTCCCTTAGTCCCAATGCTGTGCAATATCCAGTCCTGGTTAAATAGCCTCTAATTTTTCCTTTCCTTCTTTTCTTATTGCTTGCTTCTGCTCCTCATCTTCCAACTACCTACTGTTTCCTCTCTTCACTTCCTTTTCTCCTTCTTGTATATCATTTCTTCATATTCTCTCTCTTTTCAGCTCTCCATGGAAGATACGACCTCCATCCTCCCCAAGCTGAAACGCAACTCCAATGCTTATGGGATTGGGGCTTTGGCTAAATCATCTTTCTCTGGTGAGGTCCTCAAAATTTGACTTTATCCTTGGCAGCTTCTCTCCACAGGCCTTTGTGCCTCTTCCCATTCTCTCTGTTGCTCTCACACTGCTCCTTTCTGGCTCTCACCTTTTCATGGCCTTAGAGGAGTCTCCACCACCACCATGGTTCTAAATACAGAAATCGCACAGCTGTTGCCCTTTTAAAGAACAGATTTGTCTTACTCCTCTTGGCTTCTCACCGTGCACCCCTGCTCAGACATCTTCAATTGCTTCCCCTCAGTCTTGGGTTTAACCCCATTTTCTGTTTCTTAGTTTGTTCACTTCCAGGCTTCATCCTTCATGCCCAACTCTATCCTAAATGGATTCTAGGCAAGGAAGGAAATGGTCTTTCATATTTGGGGTTCCCCTTTTTCTCCCTTCTGAGAGTTTGTCCAAGGAAAGATGGAGAAACTCCCCTGGAGAGTGATGCAGTGTAGGGTGGGAGACACCCAACCCAAGTCATGCATCCTGTCCAGGAAAGCAGGGGAGAAGCTCCACTTCTAAGAGAGGTAAAGAGCATGGCAGAAAACGCTGGAGCTGTGTAATAGCCCTCCCTTGTTTTCCAATGTCTGGCCCCTTAGGGATATCTCGCAGCATGAAGGACCACGTCACAAAGCCGACAGCGATGGGCCAGGGCCGCGTGGCTCATATGATTGAGTGGCAGGGCTGGGGCAAAGCCCACAGCCAGCAGCAGCAGCACACGCACGAGACCGCGCGCAAGGACGCCGACGCCTACTCAGACCTCAGCGATGGCGAGAAGGAGGCCCGCTTCCTTGCAGGTGGCGATGCCTTTGTTTCGGCATGTGGATTGGGTTGGGATGCCTCAGAGCGGAATCCCTGAGAGACCAAAATGCAGAAGCTTGAAAAAAAACCACTCAGGAGAGGCTGTGGGTGGTTGAGGTGGCTGAAGTAGACAGAGACTTTGGTGGTTGGAGTATCGCCAGTGGAATGCAAAGTGAGGAGGGTGAGGGCCAGTTGTGGGTGATGGGTGTTGCTGAGACAGGACCAGAGTGGGGCAGGGTGGCCAAAAGATGGGGTAAAGGACGATGGCAAGAAGTGGAGGCTTTAACACATCTCTCCTTCCCTTCCCTGTCTCCTTTGGCACAGGAGTGATGGAGCAATTTGCTATTTCTGAAGCGACTCTCATGGCCTGGTCCTCCATGGATGGTGAGGATGTGAGTGTAAACTCAAATCAGGACAATCCAGCAGGCAACTACTCTGAGAACTATCAGGAGCTGATGGAGAGCCAAGGTGAGTTCCAGTGCTTCTTGCTAATCTTAAGAGACCCCTTTCCTGCTTGTGTTGTCATGTTGCTCTCTTTTGCTCTTCCCCGTTTTATTCTGTAGTCCCAGTCAGATCTGCTAGAGTCATCCCTGTTTGTGGAGCTGTCCAAGGAATCTAATCTTAACAGGGTGGCTCCAAAGCCCAGTTCCTTTTGCCTTTTTAGAGCACAGCTGTGGAAAGCTACCAGCTCTTACAATCAGTTGTGGGTGTAATCAAGGTCACCTGCCTACTGCCCAGAACTGTGTTTTCTCTTTGTCCTCCTTCCCTCTGAAGGATTCATCCACCCTGTGCAGTACAGGCACACAGATGCAGTACGTAGATGAGCCAGCTTGGCCGAGGGAGAGTGTCTAACTGTGTGTTGTTTGCCTCCTTTGCTTGCAGAGCATATGGCCCAGACGCAGTATGATAGCTGGCCTCACTCCTACGTCTCGCAGGGCATGTATTGCTTAGGTTCATCTGACGCCTGGGAGGCCAGTGACCAGTCCCTCATCGCCTCCCCAGCAACTGGCTCCTACCTAGGCCAGAATTTTGATGAGTCCCAGACAAACCTTCAGGAAAGCATTTTGCTTCAGAGCAGCTTTCTCCAGCAGCAACAGCTGCAGCAACAGCGGCAGGAGCAGAACTTCGTCCAGAGCACGGGGCTGGTCCACGTGTGGCCCCTGCAGACTGCTCAGAGTGGGGGTGGAGCTGAGTCCAGCACGTACATGGAGGACCACATTGAGGATGAAGGGAACCCACGGCTGGAGAAGGCTCCTCTCCTAAACAAGAAGCCCTCTCCAGAGGAGGATGATGCAGTGTGCCGGGACCTGGAATCTTTGTCTCCTCGAGAGGAGATGGAACATGCTGCACTGAGCCGCAAAGTCTCAGATGTCACCTCCTCTGGGGTGCAGTCCTTTGATGAGGAAGAGGGAGAAACAAACAACTGATGCTTTCTGTGAAGTTCTCATCATTGCTGAACAAAGAGAGGGGTGGCAAGGAATGCAGTTACAGGGATTCTTCTCTCCAGCTCCCCATGTTTCCAAGCAGACACACCTTCCATTCCTGACATTTAATTATTTTTTTAAACAAGAGGAAAATCTCAAAGTGATTGACACATAAAAACCTTTTGTTCCCCTCCCCCATGGACACATATTTTGGATTTTCATTGCTCTGGGCAACATGTGATGTGCTTGGAGAGATCTGGATTGGTAAATAATTTCTAAATCTTTTTAATACAAAGTCTTGGCTGTGGATACAAACTCCTCTGGTACTGGGGATGTGGCTGATGAGACAGGCTTGGTGTAGGGAGCAGCTTTGTGGCTAGAATTCATCTTGGCAGAATGGATATTGCTCTGTGGACATGACCCCCTTTGATAGAATATATGACTATAAACTGGTTTAAAATGAAGGTGTGGCTTTGCAAACCTAGATTGCACTAGTATTGCGATTGTGGCTGATGCGGAGGAGCAGGCCGTGTTCGATACAGACTGTGCTGAGATGAAAGATGTGCTGTGTAACCAGATCCTCAATAGTGCCCTGGTACAAAGTTGTAGGTTTGATGGATACGAACTGCGCTCCGTGGGCCCGGGCTGTGCTGCCAGCGTGGCTCTGTGGGCATGGCTCTGCTGTGGCGTGGAAGAATGGATGCAGATACCAATCTAACCCTGCTCTCAGATATTCATGCTTTGGTCTCTTTCATTTATTTGTTTCTCTCTTTGACATTTCTGCCTTCCCAGGAGCTGGCAAGAGTGGTGTGTCCTTTTGGCAGTGGGCACTGGAAGCCAATGGAAAGGACATTTTCAGCTACGGAGACAGTCATAAAAAGCTGACTCTTGCAAGGGGTTTGAGAACATGTCCATCTTGCTGCTGCTGCTATGTCCTTCTGTCTTTTCCTTGCCAGCAGTATGGGGAGACCCAGAGAGCAGGCGGCAGATCCAGGAACAGTGTGTACAGCTATGAGATCACAGATACCTAGTTTACATTAGGGTTTTCAGTTTTTGCGCTTTTTTAAAACCTTTTTATATGCTGGATAAGTGTTCATAACAAAGCAGTTAGTAATGGGAAAGGCCTGTACTCCAGTCATGACTTAACAGAAATACTGCACCTTTCCCATTTCTGCCACTCCTGCAGTGCCAAATACAGCTGGAGGAAAAGGGGTGAGAGGAAATTTTCTCCTCCTATTTGTCTTCTTCTTCTTCCTCCCTATGTTTTCTTCTTTTGTTTTCCTACCCCTAAGCAGTGTAAATAATGCTCAGTACTTGGTCTGTTTGTTTTTCCCTCCCATCTCTTTTTCAGGTGTGGAGAAAGCTGATTTCAGGAGTTTTCCCTATTTGTACGGGTTATATATTTTTTGTTTAAAAAAACATGTTTCGCTGATGAGGGGGAATTTGGTCTCTTGCAATTCCTCAACATTTTTTTATAGACCTCCTTTTGGGAGGGAGAAGTTTTGAAAGGAAATTACTTACTTTCGGCTCTCACCAGAAAATAAACAGGGACAAAAGCAAAAATTGTATAAGGTTATTGATTTTGCTGGAGAACTGAATAGAACCAGCAGAGATTACCCAAGTGCAGAGTTTTAATTGCAAGACCTCTTGCAAGGAAGCATCAGCAAAGCTTGGGTGTAGATCAGATGTTGGATCTGATGAGCTAGAGAAAGGAATTTGCCTGGACACTGCCATACTGTTCCAGGAGCAACTCTTTCTCACTTACTCTGACTCATATTTGCTCTGTTTAATTCATGATACATTTGTCTCTTCTTTGCCTCCTCTTCAGGCTTGGTGTGTTTTTTGGATGACAGGAGAGTGATACACGCTCCTTTCCCGCTTCAGGTTTAGTTCCTGCATATTTTTAGGGAAGAATGTCTAAGCAGAATAAAATGTGACTGAAAGAACATCATCAAGTCTCAGAGTTTAGGCAGCTCCTGGCAAACAAAGCAAATGATGTCCAGGAATTGTGAAAAGTAGGAATGGGACTCTCAGGAAGAACTTTACCCCACTCAGCTTTTTCCCACTGACACAGGCAGCTGCATTAAGAGGGGCTCCTTTTTCAATACCCAGGTCTTTCCAGCCAAGTCCGCTTTAAGTAGATCTGTCTTCCCTCTCCATTGCACCTCTAAATGAAAGACCTTTGGGATGTTTAAGTAAGACTGGTAATTTGGTGTAGGTAAGCGAGAAAAGTTTTTGAGACCCATCTTTTTTTTATGCATTTGCTTGGTCTTGCTTACATCTCTCTGAGGAGGTAGCTCTTTTCCTGAAGGATGATGTTTCAATATCTCTTCAAAGATGTTTGCACATTCGGGTACTAACCTCCCCTGGCCAGCAGGGCTTGATAAAAATGAACTCCTATAGTTCTTGCAGGGCCAGTGGTAGCTCATTGTCCTGAACTAGCTTGGGTCTAGCCGTGGAGCAGGGCCTGGGAAATCACACTGTCCAGAAAAGGGAGATGGGGCAAGTGCCAAGAGCACCTCAGCAGAGGAGTAAATGAGTAAGTTTAGAGCTATTTTTATTTCTTTTTAAAAAGGTCTTCAGGGAAACAAAAATGGTGGGATGTGTACCTTTGTGGGAGATTTGGGTGACTTGTTTCTTTCTCCAAACCATTTTGTTCCCATGTGCCTCTCCAGGACCAATCTGGATGTTTACAGTAACTTTCAGAGTAGCTTCTAATGATCCCTCTGTGTTGTTTACAGGACTGAGACAAGTAGGTCAACTTGTCCAGGGCTTCTTTTTCTTTAATATGGACATGTGGTACATTTACTAAGATGTCTGATTGATGTCTAAAAGATATACCTTATCTCCATGGAAGGCAGTGACAGGGAGTTATCTACATAGAGAAAAGTGTGAAAAAAATTGACCTTATAGAAAATTCTGTGGAGTCCAATAGGACGAGAAAACCTACCTGTAGATTCTTCTAGCTTCTGTGGAACTGGGATAGAGAATTATACCCTGCTGTATAGTTCCATAACCTGCTGTCTAGAAACCTGTAGATAGCCTCATTCTCTGTGAATACGGACTGGTTTGAACACCACTCTCTGTAAAAACTTTCCAGATTATTAAATTCTGTAATTTTTTTTTTTCATAAATGTCTTAACTTTCTGTGAATGATAAAATCTCAGCCTTTTCCTGAAAGAAAGAAAAAGGCTATTTTCCGTACCTCTCCACAATCCAAAAGAGCTATTTGCTGGCAGTTTGACCAGAGAGAGCAGGTCTTCCTGTCCACGCTTGCCACCTGAGTGAGCAGCCTGAGCTGAACTGGAGAGGCAGTTTGAATCTCTTTGAAAGTGGAAAATTGTTTGTATAATTTGGCCTTTTCTTTTGTAACAGGCCTGCTGCCTGTGTGTATCCAATATCAGAGAGAGAGAGACCTGGAACCTACTGTACGTTTCCCAGAAAAGCTGTTATTATATAGATACACCTATTCAAGCATATGGGAGGCACAGGTGCTCTGTGAGCGAAATTTGGCCTGCAGTCCCTTTATCCTGGTGAGGAGGGATGAGTTGGAGAGAGTCCAGCCAAATAGTCAGAGTCCAAATTGTGTTTGTGAGGCTGTAAATAAGAAGGAAGGGTAAGCTCAGTATCCCTGATCTGCAGGTACTGAGAAACTGAGCTCTGCTGTTTGTTTCCACAAACCCAGTATAAGGCAAAGCTGCACTACAGAAAATTTTGGATATTCTTGAAGTAGTGGAGGTAGAAGATTCCCATCTTTACCCTAAGCCTTTGTCTTCAGTAGGAACTTGTTGAAATTATTGTGCTAAACATCAGAGGAGCCTTGAACAGAAGTGACCCTAATTTAAAATCTTCCACTGCAAGAAAATTTTGTCTTGTTCCTTTTCCCATGATTGCTCATACCTGATTAGTTACACTATCTCATAAGTTTTTCTTTTATATAAATCTGAAGCTTTCTTTACAAGCCTTCTGAGTTCTCTCCAATTCCATTACCTCAGGCTCTGGGACAGAGAAGTTAATCCGCTTCTTTCAGTTTCTGTGCCTCTAAATCATCTTCTTCTGGAAAGCTGCTGACAAGTCATCCACTTGCTTTCCCCCTTTAAAAAACTGTAACATCACCTTTCAGGACAGGCTTGCAGCAGAGAGCAGAATTTAGCTATACTTCTAAGCTGATCCGGTGGTGAGCTGCTTTGAAGGAGGTGGAGCTCTACTCTGACCGTGCTCGCCTCCCACAGCCCTTGGGCAGGTGCTGATGCTCAGCTGGCCCACACCAAGCCAGGGACTTTTACCCTGCTATAAAAGTGAAGAGGGAAGGGCTGTGAGCAGAGGGAGAGAGAGTGCTGTTCTCAGGAGCTGGCCTTCCTTTATATCAGGTTAGAGAAACTGGGAAAGTGCACTTTGAAACAGCATCTTCGTGATGAGTCTAAGCTGCTTGAAGGAGCTGTCCTGCTTCCTCTCTTCCACCACCACCAGCTCTGTACTTCTACTGCCTAAAAAGCACCAGCACTAACACTCATTTGGCTGCTCAGGAACTGGCCTCACTGAAAACTAACCCGGTCCTCTACCTAAATGAAGGTTTCAGTGGGATGAGCTCTTCATATTGCTTCTCTTGGTGAGGCAGGCATCACTGAGGGCTGGTGAAATGTGTAGATGGTCATGTGGAAGACTGGTTGAAGATGCAACTTAAATTGGCTTAAGCTTGTTGTGATATGTCTGCCAGAAAATAATAAATCCTGCTGGGGTACCAGGAAGGACACGTTCCCCATTTTCTTCCTTAGTGTTTTCCTTGGAATTTCTAGTATGCTCTTATCCGATTTGGTCTTTGTTATTTATGCCCTGTTGTTTCCCTCACTGCTCCCTTCCACAGGCTCCTTTGAGGTAAACCCTGGAAACTGGGCAGGAGGACATGAGTAACTTGATATATGCATGAAATGAATAAAATTAACATGCACAAATTGTGTATTCACTCAGTGATTACACGCCATGGCAGCTAAAGATACTGATAAGTCTTATCCTGTAAGTGCAAGAGGGAGACTTTTTCAAGAGTGAAGCGTAGCTGTTGGAAGTGATGTTTATCCCTATTTTCAGGCCAGTTCCAGTCTAGTGTGAGATCCAGAAGAGTACTTCACACCTAGGCAGAGTCTGTGCGTGCTGTACTGCATGGAGTAACAGTGAGAAATGTTAATTGTGGCCTCGGAGAAGAGAACTGGAGAACAAAACTGGCCTCTTTGTGTGACAGAGGTAGGAGGTGTGGTGGTGAGGCAAGATGGCGTGCAACGGTACGGGCTTGTGGACAACTGTGTGTGCCAGAGAAGGAAAGACACGGTGAGAAAGGCTTGGAAAAAGGTCAAGAAAAGCTTCATGCCTTTTGTTTACGCAGCACAGGTGAGAAGCTTCATGGCAGACTCCCAGCAGAGTCGACTGAGGTACAGAATTGCTGTACAAGCTGTAGGTACAGGATTGTTGCAGTTTATGGTACTCCTTAGTCCAAGCCATGCCTTTTTGTTTTCCTAAAGACAGTGATAGGAAAGAGACCTCCCTGAATTTGGGTACCTGCTAGCTTCTTCTTCATTGTCTTCAAAAAGCAGTTCACAGTGTGCTTAGTTCTTCAGGGAAATAATGAGAGAAATACACCAAATAAGAACTTACTCCTTGCCCAAATGAAGTTAATGTGAGTTCTGATCTCACTGGAAATCTAAAATACCTAAATTCAGCTTAGTTTGCCTTAACTGTTGTATTGATAATTGCCTAGAAGGAGAAGCAAACTCAGATAATCTGCCTCTAAATGCTATAAAAAGCAGAGCAACATTGGCAAAGTCTAAGCTCTTCCTTCTAATTTATCCCAGGTGGATTTTCCAGTGTTCCTTGTTCAGACAACTCTGGCATATCTTTTTAACTAACTGTTTGACTTTTTCTAAAAGAAAAAAAGAAAAGAAGGGAAAGAAAAAAAAATTAATTCCAGTACAGAGATTATCAGCGTCTTACAACTAGAAAAATGTAAATAAGTAATACTTTCATCTTTGATTTTCCTCCCCTGTAGCAATCTGACAGGGAAAGATTTCTATGCCATGGCTCAGGGAAAGGAAAAATAAACAGGGAAAATGCGAGTAAAATAGTGCCTATTAGAACTAAATGTATGTGTAGGACAGCCTACAGTCATTAAAGCACAGTCCCAAATATGGTTGCAAGCTGTAAAGTCAATGTCAGGTGCCTCTTTTGTACCATAGGCTTTTCCCAGGCTAAGTAGTAGTGAACCTGTGCAGAAGCAGAAGAGCTGGACTTCTGTGCCAGATCAGCATCTCTCTCTGTCTCAGAATATGTCATGGAGCCTGGGGACACTGTCCTCTCTCAGCAGCGCCGCCAGCTCCATGAATTGACTGCGGTATAGCGTGAGGGTTATCATGTTAACAAATAAACATGGAAGATCTGCACTTGGAACATCAGGGTCTATTTACACTTGCACTGACATTTTTCCCCAGCATGGGCAGATCAAAGTGTTTTTTTTACCTTGGAAATGAAAAGCTCTATGATTGTCAGTGTTGTTCTGCATGAAAGAAAATAAATATGTGATGTATTTTTCCAGTGCAGGTACACATTGTTGGAAGAGGAAAAATTTAGTCAGGCTGTGGTTCTGAGAAAGAGCATGTTTACTAAAACTAAAGACTTATTCAAGAATGTTCTCAGTGCAGATACCACAGAATCACAGAATGGTTGGAAAGGATCTTAAAGATCACCAAGTCCAACGCCTCTGCCATGGGCAGGACTTACCTACTGATGTATAGTAGCTGCTGTCTTCTAGGAAGAGAGGGGTTGCAGTGTTCTGTGGAAAGAATGCTCCTGCTAGGATCTTCCTCATCTCCTTCAGCTGGGGACATTTTAAATGCCCTCTGAAACTTAGTCTTGTTTTTGCTTTCCTATAAGGGATCAAATGTCCATGCTTGCAAGACAAAAACATCTAAAAAGGCTTTTCTCCATTATAGAAACAAGATTGTGCATCAAGATTTGCTTCTAATAAGATAAAGGCATGTAGTCCAGATTCACTGGCCTTCTGGATTCATTTTCATTGGGCATAGAAATCTAGTCATGATTGGATTGGAGGCCACAAGGTTAAGAACCCTCTTCCAGAGCTCTGCCATGTTCCCATGAGGCAGGTGTAGGTGGACTTCCCTTCTTTTCAGACACTGCATGCTTGAGCAATGTAGCAAGCCAAAAGCTCTTTTGCAGGTATATATTCTTGTTTGGCTTTAATTTTTCTTCTCTGATTTGTGGATGTTGTGCATGATTGGAGGTCTCTGGGAATCCCTACACTATAAAATTGGGACTCAAAAGTAATTTTACAGGGAACAGGATTTCTCTTGTTTCAGCTCTGTTCAGACGTGGGTGGGTACAGGCAGAGGATTTGGGAGGTACAAGGGTGGTGGATGGGAGTCTCAGGGGTGGCATGCAGAATGGATTCCTGAAGCATGTGCAAAAATAACTAAAGGCTTGGATCTTCAAATATTGTATTCTCAGTATCTGAAACTGCTTTAGCATAAGCGTGTGGGACAACGGAGGTTGCTGCAAAGCAATTTTCAAGGGCTTCCCCCAAGCCTGTGCGTGTTTTCTGTAGCGGGGAGGCTGCATGGTGATTATATGTATTCTTTCAAGCTAGTGTTTGCAGGGATGCATTGATGTTTGGGCAGAAAGTACGGAATGGAAGTAAAACAGAAAGGGAAAGGGACCCACTACTGAAAGCTTTCATCCTTACATTGTCCCACACTAGCCCTTAATAACTAAGATGAGTCTGATTTGCCTTTGGTCTTCCAGCTCCAAAACATGTTTGCCTGAAAATTTCTGTTGGATATACTTCGCATGTTTTGATAATGTGACTTACGAGATAACACTTCTACGAAGATATATATAAATACATCCATGTGCAACCACCTACATCCATGTGCACACATTGCATATAGACTTAGAGAACTATATGGCACTACACACCTCCATGCCTGTATGTGGCAGCAACCACAGTAAAGGAGGGGAGGTAGCTCAAAATAGCATGTACAGTCCTTTATGGAGTTGTTATTAAACAGAATGTGGTCTTGCCCTCCTGGCTGGTGGAAGTGTTTTATTTCTGTGGGACTGGTTCCAGGGGAGTTGCGTCTGAGGAAGGAAGATCCTAGTAAGAGGGGGTGGGTTTCAAGGAGATGGTCTGATGGAGCCCATTGAAAAGGATCCATGGTGGCTTGGAGAAGCACCCCAGAGTAGGAAATACCTGATTTCTCATTAAGAGGGTAAGAACATCACATGTTTGACTATAAAGGGCTAAAATCTGAAGTGTCTGTGACTACCAGGACACGAATCCCAGGCCAGATTTGAGGATAGAAAGCATCACATCAACAGAATACTCTACTTTAGCACAGAGTGAGTTTTCCTGTTCTACTGAATAAGCATTTTCTGGGTGATACATACAAGTTTTGTCCCAATACGGGTGAGATGCAGACACATCTGGCACAGAGTTGGACAGAAATTTCACAACAGCCTGTTAGGACAGGACACAGAAAGGCGTCTGATGCTTAGGTTGTAAAAGGCACTGATGTTGGGTAGCATGACTCTGGGTTCATATTTCAATTTTAAATGCTTCTCAGCCTGCTGTCCTCATAGCAGAGTGGGGAATTGGTCAGCCCAGAGGGAAAGAAGTATCTCTGCACTTCTAACATTGTTGGAACATCTGCTTCTGATGTAGGACATTATGCAGATCCCGTAGCTGTTTGTTCGCCATACGAGATTTAAATTCTAGCCATAAAAGGTATTATTTCCTTGTCAGGATACTTGTGCTTTTCAAACTCTGGTTCTTCCAGGAGCTAAGCAGTGTCTCTTGCCCTGCTTAAGGCATAGCATACTTTACAAGCAGGGCTATTTGACTGATCTTTGCTTTCTGTGTTCTATTTGAAGTTAATTTGCTTCTTTCCAGTTTACCTGTTTTTGCTACTGAGTAGATTGCCACCCACCACTCGGTATGTATGTCTGCATAACTATGTTCATATAATTAATTGTGACTTGCATAAGACACACTTAATTTAACTCCTTTAGGTTTTCGGTTGGTTGTTTTTTGAGGTTTCTTTTAATTTTATTTTTGTTAATCCTTGTAAGCCCTCCCTGTACTCTCTCCTGGTTTTGTGTGTGGGTTTTTGTTTTTGGGTTTTTTTGGTTGTTTGGTTGGTTTTCTGTTCAGTTTTTTTTGTTTGTTCTTTTTTGTTTGCTTGTTTGTTTTTGCTTGAGTTTTTTGGTTTTGTTGTTGTTGTGGGTTTTTTTCCAAATGACCTCTAAACTGTCACTACTTTCTTTTTGATATGTAGAGTGTCAAATGAAATCAGTTATTCCACATATGTTTAAGACTTGAGTCCCTGGGGGAACAAAATGTCTCTGGCCTGGAAGCCATACCTCTGCATAGGAAAAATGTCTTTTTCTTTTTAATTTCACATTATGCTGCAAAGGTGGTGTCCAGCTGCTGAGTGCTTCACCTAAAAGAACTCTTTTGTTATCATACTAGGCTAGACTTACTCCTCAAGTAAATTCATCTCCACTGGATTTAGCTGCTTAGCCCCAGCATGAGCCTCATTCTATGGTATCTGCCTGAGGCTCTGATCTCCACTTTCTGCTTATTTCTCTGTTTAGACTAGATGGCAAACCTGCCATATGTTTCTCTCATGTTACTGTTTTACAGTTTCTCGTATGTTACTTCTAAGTGATTAATGAAAACAGTGACTAAAAAGGGCATAAGAGCATTCTTGCTGCACACCTCACTGGATCTGCACTTTGCCAGCTGCAAGGGTATTTTCTACAGAGTTCCTCAGACAGCTGCTGTCTTCTGTGCCAGAGAAATCGCAAATTTGAGTTAAGCATAAGATTCTGTGACATGTTTGGTCATAATCCAGCCATCTCAGCTCCCATTTCTTTTCACAACCCATTTGCTTAAGTGCACTATAGAAGTTTGAGAGGCAGAGAAAAGCAGATTTTTTTTTTTCAAATGTATTTCTCATAAACCTTCCATTACTGTCTTTTGCATTTGTTTCTGTGTGGAAAAAACTGAAAAGCTTCTAACTTGAGTTTATGTGACTTTAACTCTGATTATATCTCAGTATGCCTTGTAGCTTTACCTTCTGTTCTTCAAACTGAGTAGCCATTCAGTAAATAGTCAGATACTAGCAGTGCTTAGATTGTTGCTCATATAAAGGAGACAATTCACATTTTCATTTCTCTACTTGCTGTTTCCTTTATGAATTTGCTGCTGGACTTTCCTCAGCTGGACACTGTTCTCCATATCAGATGCAATTCTTCACATTGGCTAGATATGTTTCAGTAACTGGTTTTACTGTGGAGCACAAGGTGTCTGCACTAGCAGCATGCTAAAAAAAGCTGGGATGGGAGCAAATGCTCATTTGAAAAGCCAGTGCTTGAACTAGTAATAGGTTTGGGTGAGACTCCCTCATTTAGCCATCACACTAATCCCAGCAGTGTCCAGAGCAGTGTCCTTAGTTGTTTGTCTTACCATGAGGCTGCACTGGGACTTGGTGACATCCAGCAAGCTGAGGGAAGGCGAGACGTGGCTCAAGGCACAGGAAACTGAGTTGGGGAGTTTTCTGCTGCTGCGCAGCAGTGATTTGACCGAGGTGATGTTTGTGTGCGTGAGTGCACGTGCATGGGGTTGTCTGTCCAGTGGCGGGGGGGGACACACAAGAAAAAGCCTGTGGCTCCTGGTCAGGACTAGTTTAAGCTTGTCTCCTGCAAACAGAGCATTAAAAAGTTTTACATCACATGTCTTAAGACCCTAACCCTAATGCTCAGGCATGGCTTTTATGTGTAAATTTTAATTACTGGTCTCTAGTGTTGATTAAATTTTTATGAGAGCTGTGCCCAGATACCTGCTTATGTGGCCATGAATAACTTAGTGCTTCCTATGATCATATTTTTAATAGTGTGTTTTTAATTATACCCTTCCTGGGTTTGGATTAGTTTGGGAAAGAGGGATCTTGCTTGGCTGATTATTGCTGGTCTTGTACTCTTCTGGCCACAAAACACGCACTTCTGTACCGTGTTTGCATAATTGGGGAGAAGGGGGATGTTATTTTTATGGACTCTAGCTGTCACTCTGTTTCTGCCTATACTAATTGGTTTTTGTCCATAGGCTCAGAAAACTAGATTTGTTTTAGTCTCAAATAATTTGGCAACCAAAAACGTTACTTTGTTGAGGCAAATTTTTCTTGTTGTTCAGTAGTCCATCTCCAGGTGTTTTCTCCTTTGTTCAGCTCATGGCCAAGTCTCTTAGCCTTGTCATAACTACCTAAAGCCCTACTTGTTGTCTTACCGACCTTAAGTCTTCCCTACTTTTTCAATTCTTTATATTGAGGCATTTAAAAACAAGACTCTGCTTTCATGCTTAAGTGCCATCTGAAAGGAAGAGTTTAGTTTCTTGCTATATTTGAATTTCTGGCTGAATGGGAAGGCTTCATGGCTGATGCAAATTCTGGGGATATTTTGGGTTGTGAAAAAATGATTTTTCCCTGTAGGTAATCAAGTCTGTGCTATTTGGATAGGATGGGAGATGCAGGTTTTACAGATCAGTGTGACTTTGTTTGCTGGACAAAGGTTTCAAGTTTAAACTTGGAGGGGGTGTATTGGGATAGCCTGAGAGGGCACAAGCTCAAAGTTCCCTTGACAAAGGTAGGTTTAGTATTATTTTACTGCACATTTTGCACCTATTAATGTACTTTGCATCAGCTCAGTGAAGATTTTATTGATAAGATGGAAGTGGAAACAACTTCAGCCTTTGCAAGCCATCTTTGCAGAGTGTTTTTTGTCCCATCCTAGCTCCCTAAGCATTTTCATGTATGAATACAGGTGAGAAAATGGTGCAGATGAGTGCTGCTTCTGTTCCACAGGTGGAGGCAGTACCTGGAATGGATCTTGAGTAGCGTCTACAAAGAGCAGCAGTTGCCCCCACCTTTCAGCTCCCCCCGAGAGATCAATCCAGCTCTCAACAGTAACCCTGGGACAGCTAAAGGCAGTAG
Organism: Oriolus oriolus; assembly: GCA_013400235.1. Lineage (NCBI taxonomy): Eukaryota > Metazoa > Chordata > Aves > Passeriformes > Corvidae > Oriolus > Oriolus oriolus. The sequence goes on from VXBT01007942.1 coordinate 137,124, forward strand.
GAATGGAGAGATACCTGTGTGTGCATGTATGGGCACGCGTGTGTTCTCCTGTAATCTCAAGTGACGAGCCTCAAGAAGCTTTCCAGGTTAGCCAGTGTTTCACTCCGAGCTCCCCAAGCCTCTCCATGTGCATCATTTTTGTTCCAGCTTCATCTCCCCCAGCTCACAATCTGTCTGTCATGACTCACACACTCACTGGCTTTGATTTAGACTCCCATCTGCTTTCTCAGCCAGTCACATCCCAGTTCTTCTGTAACACACCGTAGGAGAAGTGTGGGACTGGAGCAGAGCATATATCTGTATTCAGGAGAGAGGAGGGGGAGGTGTACTGACTCCAGCCTCAAAGTTTCTCCTTGTCTCATCTGTCTCAGTGGAAGCGTGTGGTTAAGCTGTAAAATATAAGTCTGCACAGTAAGGCTGGGGATGACTTGGAGAAACTCATCCTTCTTGGGTGTGCTTGGACCCTCAGATCAGATTTGGTCTCAGTGCTGTCACTCACTGCATATTATGCTTTTGTGAAAGGAGTGTCCTTTCTCTTCTGCTTATATAAGGGACTACCACAGTTCCCTGAAGAAAAAAAAAACAAACAGTTGTTTTGCCTCTTCAGTGGAGGCAGCAGAAGGTGACACAAAGGTAGCGGGGAGGCTGTGCTGATGCCTGGCAGACACGAACGTGCCCCTCTGGTGGAGGCAAGCAGCTGCTGTGTGCAGGAGACTTGCCCTCAGATCACCACTGTCTCCTCACAAGGACAAGGTGGCTCCTGGAGGACAGAAGATCATTAAGGCAGGGAAAGGCTGTCCCCAGTTAGCTTATAGAGGGGGGTCATGTGCCAAAAACAGAACAGACCTGATGGGCTCTGAATTCCCGACAGCAAAAATAAATTCCTCTCTCTCCAAGAGACTAGCGGGGAAGATTTCCTTCTAGTATAAGCTAGTCACAGATTCTCCCACCCATAAACATCATCAGAGAGGAACTGGTGCAAAGTCAGTCCCTGGAATTAAAGCCAGGAGGGAATTTTCCTTTGGTGACCGGGTTAGAGGTAATGATATTTTTGACTTGCTCCTGAGACAGCTTATGAAAAATGACATGTTAAAGTGAAACTGGTCACTCCAAATTAGGTAATGCTTTACTAATATCAGGAAAGGGAATGAGAATACCCCCCAGAACCTGGATTTTCAGAGCCTGGATTTCTTCCCTCTTGCTTGTAAGTGGAAACACATATAATAGGCTGCCTGGGACTGCATCTAAGTACCATAAGACACCAGAAATATGGTAGAAAGAGATGTAGGCTGTTAGAAGAAGCTGCAGAATACACAGAATTTGGTTTTGCCTGTTTACTGAGAAAACCTCACAAGAGCGGTGAATTAAACAAAGCAGCATCTTATCTTTGGATGCCAAGGTTTTGCATGCATGACACGAACTGACAAGAGGTCTTTTTGCAAGATGCAGATCTGCTCCAGATTTAGAACTGGAATAGAGAGGGATGCTGCAGACAAGGGTTGAGGTCTCTGCTGTTAGTCACAACAGAGACAAGATGGCAAAAGTGAGAGCTGGAATTCTCAGATCTGAGGTATGCAGTAATATGTGGAAAGTAGGCAGGGTAGAATTACCAGGAAAGAGAGCAGGAGTTTTGAGAAAGAAACCTGTTTTCAAAGTGTAGAAAATGTGTCTTCCCTCTGCTGTATTTCTTGGCAGCCTGCTAACACTCCATAATTATTTTTTTCTTGAGTTCTTATATTTTAAGACTATAACTGTGGAAAATTGTGAACAGTGATTCAGAGACAAACACAGTTATTTGAAATATAGGTACATATATGCTGTTTTACTCCTCTTCCCCCAGCACTGAGGATGCCCTCACTTAAGATTTTCTCATTCTGTTTAAAAATTCCAGAGATGATGGGAAAACAAAGAAGCTTTTCTCCCTTCCAGTGTTTTCTAAAGTCTTGGCTGAATTCAAGACATGAGACATATACCAAATATTTTCCTCCCATCTGTTTTTAGGGCATGGCTCAGTTATAGGACAGAGGAGAAGCTCCTAACTGCATCCCCATCCAGGAAAATCCCAGAGTAAAAATTGAGAAAGAATAAAAATGTTCTACATGGGAATGTTTGGGGGGGTGCAAGATAAGAGGCAGTGAAAAGGAGCTGCAGCAACGTGGGCAGGGTGGCAGTCAGAAGCAGCAGTATGCTTCTAGGCTGGAGGTCTGGCTGTGTTACTCTGCTGCGTGCAGAGTGTGACTGCAACAGTGGCACCAGTGGTGAGTGAGAACTGATCCTCCTCCACTTTCCACATGGCAGATTGATCCTGACTGTGTCCAGCAGTGTCCATGTCCTGTTACAGTGCGCTCTGCCGTGGCAGAAGCCTGAGCATTGTAAGCCTGCACTCCACAGGCACCTTGCAGTCCACATCTGACACCTGCACACGCCTGAATAGTCCAGCAGCCTAACAGTTGGCACAGAGGGAAAGCAGCAGCAGAAGGGGTCAGTCTGATGTCCCTCCTCCCAGCTGAATCATTCCTCTGTGGGGATTGCAAAGAACATCCAAAAGCTTCTCTTTGAGGAGCAAACACAAGAAGACTGGCTCACTGAAGAGTGTGATGGGCTACTACCCTCACACCAGCTATAAGGGAACATCCTCATCCTCATCTTCATCTTCATCCAGGTCAGTGGTGCGTAGATTTATGTCCTTGAGGATGTCTGAGATGTTTTCAGCAACTGGCCCTGTCAGCTCCATCTCTTCCAACTCGGTATCTGTGGCGTAAGCGGAGCTGGGGACTTCCCCCTCTTCCTGTGAGTGTGAGGGCTGTGGGGAGTGTGAGCAGGGAGGCAGAGGGCTCTCAGTGCCCAAGTTTGCTGCTGGCTGTGCTGCCACCATGCCATTGTCTTCCCGGCTCCACGCCTGAGGGCCCTGCCCGACCTTATTGTTGGTGGAAGTCCGGTTGATGTCACGGAAACTGGCAAGGGGTGGTCGGAGACGAACCCCAGAGCGGGTGGAACCCTCTATTGCCTTCTGGAGCTGGAAAAAGAGAAAAATTTCAGAAAAAGCATGGAAAGAGAGGCTGCCCCAGCCCTACCCAGCAGAAGGTCATCTGCTCCCCAGGGCAAAGGGATCACAAATAGAGTCACAGCTGTACCTCTGGGGCCTGTGGAGATAATCTTTTACACCGGTGATGTAATGAAAAATTCCATGGTAAATAACAAATTCCACACCACTTTCAGAAACAGTAATAGCCACTCAGTTAAGAGTGGCTATTGAGCCTCAGTTAAGAGGCCTACACTCATGAAAAAGATGAACCTTCTAACATCCTTGTAAACAACACCTGCTGCCTCCTCTGAAATGCAGTCATCCATTCCTCTACATGGCTTCCAAAGAGCTGACTCAGAATTCAACACTGGATTGACAATGTAGCACTTGCAGTTATATATATTCCCAGCTGGAACTTGCAGCACCTGTGAGTTACTGCGGTGATCCACAGGACACTTGCAGTTATTTAAGAGGATGGCAAAGGATCTGTACTCACCTCTTCCAAAGCCAACACTCCCCTCAGCTTCCCCATGCTGGTTACGTAGGCATGGCTGAGGCCCAGTAGTGAGAACAATGTGTGTGTCTAGGAGCAAAACCACAAAAAGACCATTTCAGGGACTTAGGAAAATGGTAACACAGTACTTGGTGCTGGAGCTGGGACTTGGGATTTAGAAATGGAAATCACAAAGACACCAAATTTGTGCAGTTATCCCAGTGAGAAATTACGTCTTCCCTTCTTCCCTTTTTGTATCTGCCAGGTATTACCCTTTGCTCCTTCTGCTGTGCAGCCATAGTTGGGAGTGTGTTGATGATGGAGAGCACATTCTCAAGGTCATTCTCATCCTGCATCTGGTGGAGATTCACGTAAAACACCCTGTGTTGTGCATTTGAACACCTATGCAGATCCTATTTCATTTTGGTGCTGGAAACTGAACTACCATATAGTAACATGTAAAGTCAAAAACTGCTGAGGATATTTATTCCAGTGCTTTCCTTAGCAATAGAGGATTTCTTTTTTCCTGTCCCAGAATATTTTCTGTGAAAACTTAAGCTTGTTGCTGCTTATCCAGTGCAGTGAGAACACTGAGAACAGGTTATTCCCTTTCTCTTATAAAGTCTCCTTGAAAGGACAGATATCACACTGCTATCAGTCTTCTTTTCTTCAGCCTAAATATACCCCATTATTTCACTATTATTCACAGATCTGGCTTTCTAAAACTTTCCACATTCTCAGTGCTCATCTCTGATGTATTTCCAACCTCCAAGTTCCTGAAGCTGTAGTCTAGCTGGACTTTACCTGTGGCCTTACATGAAATCATTCTGTCACAGCTAGTGTTTGACTTTTTTTTTTTGGCATCATATGAGATATTGAATGTCATGTTCAAGTGTAAACTAGGAAAAACCTGATTTCTCAAGAAGAAGATGTTTTACTCTAATGTGAAAGAAAACCAGACTGGTTAAATCGAGTTTGGTCACGATAAGCTGTGATATTCTTTTCATTGTCAGTAGTCTCACATTTAGCTCTAACTGTGCATAAGATAGTTCGATTCTTTATTCCTGGTTTTTTTTGGGCATCCAAGTTAAGTTGATTTGTCTGTTATTTCATAGTTTCTCACTTGCTCTTTTGTATGACAGGTACTTTTGTATGACAGGAAACTTTCCCCATGATCAGCCTTCAGGTGTAATTTCTTGTAAGCCTGTATTCTCAAAGATGATTGCTAGTGGTTTTCAGATGACTTCAGCCACCCCTTTAGAAAACTCATCTGAACTGTATGCTAACCTGTTCTTGTTTTGCTCAAGGCTGAGATCTTAACAGTAATTAATTAATTTAGTGCAAGGCCTACACTGACAATTCATATTAAATGAGTATTGATAAAAGCATGCACTGTGCACTTTTCCTTCAGTAGACTGCTTTCCCTTTCCACTGAGTGAAAACCCAGTCCTATCTTCCTCCTGACATATGATTGCCTTAATCCCCAGTCATCCTATGCTGACTCTAGGTGTTGCATGATCCAGCTTCCTCTTTCCTTGTGCTTCAGTTCAATGAAGAGCCTATGCTGCAGGCAGACTCTACACCCTGACAGAAACACCCTGAGAAATCCAGGAGTGCTCCTTCCAGTGCCTCACACTGACAGGGCAGAGTGTAAATCTCAGTGTAATGCCCCAGCAGCAAGGCACACAATACTACTGTTAATGTAGCAGATATTTTTGTCCAAAAGCTTTTTTAGTAAATGCACTCAGACTTCTTATCATAAAACCTTTCATTTTGCAGGAGACTGGAACAAGCTCACTTCTGTAGCTGGATGTGAAAGTGGCTGGTGATAGCAGTTGTAGGTGAAGACAAGGAGAAGAAATAAGTCATAGACTGAACTTGGAATGATAGAGTGGAGAAAAATGATGTATGCCTCAGGGAGACGTCTGCACTCACCTTGTGCAGGGAAGTTCTCTCCACCAGTTGGAAAGGGGAGGGATCTACACGACAGCTGTCAAAGCACACGTTCTTGTTCAGCTCCTCCTGTTCCCAAGCATCTATCTGACACAGGAAAGAAGAGGAGTCACTCTTAGAGCTACCTGCAGCGTTGCTGTTTTGTGTACCCAAACTAGTCCCCTCCTCCTGTTAATGCTTCTTCCTTCCTATGTACATCATTCATCTCGTCCATTATATCTCACCCCTCAGGTTTCTCACCCATTTCTTGCCAGATGTCAAGTCCCTACGGAAACAGGGCAATTCAGGGATTTTCTGAGAAGATGGGCTTCTGCTTCTTCCTTCTTAAACAGGGAGTGAACATCTTTAGCTTTCCTTTCTGAGTGCATCTTCCCCTTGTCATTGCAAGATAATTGATCCTTTGTGTAAGAAATGGAGGAACAACATGGGCCCAGAGAAAGATTTAGATGAGGGGGCACCTGTGGAGGTCTCTAGTCCAAAACTCTGCTGCAGCAGGGTGGACTTCAAAGCTAGATCAGATTAGTCAGAGTCTTATCAGCACATCTAGCCAAACAATCTCTTCTCTTATGGGTGAGACTTGCCCACTGTGCCACTCCAAGAAGAAAATGGCTTTGGCTATGGCTTTATGTGGCAGTCACTGAGGTTCCTAGAGTACTGCAAGTGATAGGAAATGGCTAAAAGAAGCACCCACTTGACCTCACTCCCTTTTTCCACCTGGTCTTACCTCTTCTGGTGTCATTGTCTCAATGACTTCCGCTGGCTCCTGTAGGAGAAAACACTGTTCAGGACAGCCAAAGAACCCACAGTTTCAGAGAGTACAGGAAGGGAAAATCTGCATAGCCTCCTCACCCCATGTGGTCCCTTTTTTGTTCCAAACAGTGTATTACCAAATGCTTAGATTTCCTTTATACTCATCCATTATACGGTGTACTCTGCCCTTGCTGTGCTTCCCTTGCCAATGACAATTCACCATGGAGTTCTGGTGGAGCAATTCAGGTGCCTAAACATGGCCATCTAATACTGATTTAGATGCTCTCAGGATATCCCACATGGGGTCCAACCACTGCCCTGGAGTGGATGGGTCTCCCATAAGCTCTTTCTGTTATCCACAAACCCTGTGCAGATGTGTCAGATAACCAAGGGCATTTAACATGGCAAGAGCCAAAAGCATTTTTTTCATTTTTCTCCATATGTCCAAAACTGTTTGCCAAATGGAATAGAACTGCACTTTATTGCAGCTTAGCCAAAATATCATTAATTTTTTTCACTGAGAAAAAATGCCCAAACTCAGACATGATGGTAGCCTGACACCTGAGCACAGGTGACTCTTTAGGAAGATGCGTGCTCCTTTACAGTAATCACACCCTTTCTCCTTGGAGGGAGTTCCCCACTGATGCTGTCAGAGTTCAGGACCATAGTTGTGTCCACGCTTTAGCCAGATCCTGAATGTCTTGAGTAGTAGTTTCTATTTCCATAGCATTCCCTTCCTTCTTCAGGGTACTACCAAGCTCTCTGTAGCCCTAACCTGGATGGTGCTCTCTGTTTCGTGTGGACGGCTGCAATGGCACAAGAGCTGCTGGATCAGTTGCCTCAGACTCCTGAAACTGCCTGAAGGATGAGAACAAACACATGGATAAGAGAGAAGAACAAGTGAGAGACAAAAACACAAAACCCCACACTTATCCCATCCTCTTACCCAAGGCAGGCTAGGAAATACCATGAGGGACACAATACAGCTGAGCCAGTCACAATTTAGCATTCAGTTTGTAAGGTGGTGTCCAGATGAATACTCCCATGCAACAAAACATATCAACAAACTGAATGTGACAGGTGCCAAAGGCTGAGGAGTCCATGGGTTCTGCCAGCAGCGGAATGATGGGAAAAGACCAGAATTATACTCCCAGGCAAGGAGTTAGCAAAGAGGAGGAGACAGAGCCTGGTGCTGTTGTGAACAAGGCTGTGGAGGAAGTTTAGTCAGAAACAATGATAGCTGTGAGCCAAACTAAAAAAAAAAGGGAAGGTGTCATGAATTCACTCCTGTTCCACTTCCTCTTGTCATTCCTGGGTCACTCAGTTCTAGCTTCACATAAAATGTTTCACACACTGTCCTTGTTTTCACATGTGGTTCTTCTTCTGCTTTGGTAAGATAGGGGGATGGCTGCCCCACCTCTCCACTGCTCTGGAGGCATAAAGTGGACTTTTCTATGCCTTAGAGGTTTAGTCATACGTGAGGTGTGTTAATGAACCAGAATGTGCTATATGCTCTATTACATGTAACCTTTGGGTGTCTAAAAGCCTGAGCTAAAGCCCTATCCTCTGTACTCGTTCTCCAGACTGGGCTACATCTCTGTGCTTACTCACTCTCTGCATATTTCAGGATGCATAAAGGATAAAAACAACCCACCATCCTGCATCAAATATACATGATATATGAATCAGAAATGAGCTATGAGTACAGTCTTGAAAGCAAAGCTAATACAGGCTGGGGTGTGACACAAAAGAACACAATACATCAGTGTTTGTCCATCACATTAATGCAGCTGAATCAAAGAGATCCGTGTCCAAGATAGGAGCCTTTCAGTTTTGGAGATGGCTGAGCAACAGCCTAAGCTATTCAAAAACTTAATGCAGATGTTTAGCTCTCAGGCTGCTTTCCCCAGGGGGATTCGTTCACGTGCTGAAGGAGCCAAGAGATGGGACCCTTTCATGCAGACTCTACAGAAAATGTCCAAGGAGTTGTTATTGCAAAGAATGGAGTGGGGAGACAGAGAGAGACCATCCTTAGTGGACCTAGTTTTGCCATGCTCTCTGAGGGATCATGACAGAAGGTATTTCCAGGTACATTACACTGATGTTGAGGTGCACTAACAAAGTGTCTTTCATACAGGAACAGCAGAGAAAGCTCCTTCTCTCAGTCTCTGGGAAACCAGCACTTCACACAGGCAGGTACACAGAGTCAGCATGAAAGCTTCCCCAAGCGGGCTAGGATGTGGTTGAGCCATGACAGAAGTTACCATACCTGAGTGTTGCTGGGGCTCCAAAGTTTCAGGCATTTGTTTAAGAGGACTTGTCGGGCCATTTGGCTCCTCTGGGTAACTGGGAGTGGGACTTGGGGGCCGAGGCAGCTGTTATGGAAAGGAGAGAAAATAAAGTCCACCTTATGCCATTTATTTCTCAGCCTCCTCAAATGCCTAACTGCTTCTAAGCAGTCTCTGTGTTGCAGTCTGTCCACTTCTGTCCCTCACCTCTCCCTTCTCATCTGTATCCTCATCCTCATCGACATAAGTGAAAGATTCGTGCTGCAGCTTTGGCAGGTTTGCCCAGGGTCCATCGTAGGGTGCCTCATTCAGCTTCTGCTGCATTTCTCTGTTGAGGAGGCGTCGCCGCTCTGGGCCGATGTGTGTCTGGAGGAGAGCCTGCAGTTCCGATCGCTCCACAGACCCCAGAAGGATCATGGTCTCTGCACAACACAGAGCAGGGAAGCCATCAAGCCACCTCAAGGTTTTGAAGGTCCCCTTCCACACACCGCACTTTCCTCCTTCCACCCTCTTCCAAGTGCTTAGGCTCGTATTATCCAGAGTCACTGACCAGCCTCGTAGTGGCTCCTAGGCTGTGGGGCTGTGGGAAGGGAGCTCACTGTCCTGAGCTGTGCCACCCCTCAGCACCACAGCAGAGGCATGCTCTTGTCTCATGCAGGATCCCAGGAGGGCCCTGCTGTCACAGTTCAGCCTACAGACTTTCCACACACCTCCCTTATGTGCTGGATCTGCTTCACTGCCCACACTCCAGCTTACCTGTCTGGCCAGCTGAAGCAGCCTTCTGCCATACATCACCCACAGCGGGAGATTTTTAGGATTAATTTTTTATGTGGTAGGTCACACTGCCTGCTTCATACCATGTAATTTGAAAGCTAGTTTCTCCAAGCTGAGACAGTCTTCAAGAAGGACCAGTTTCTCTACATTGCTCACCTGGAGAGTCCACCAAAGGCAAAGATTTCACTGTGGTGCTTTGGAGTACCTCTTGCAAGTCTCGGTATGTACAGTTGGAGGAAACAAATTTCACATCTTGGACCATAATATCCTCAACAAAGATATTGTATTTGCTGTGAATTTATGGACGATAAGAGGAAGAGTTAGCATATTAAAAATGTCAAGCAGATAGATTCCCTAAAGGAATACATAAATGACCACTTCTTGAAAATCTGTTCAAAATACAGCTGCCAAATGATCTTCTGTGAGATGTAACCAGAGGACTTTCCAAGAGGATAAACACAGATTAACTGGATTTCCATTACAGTTGTATTCTACTCCGTTACCCCTCACCATAAAATACACACATGTATGCATATATGTATAGATGTTTTTTATATACATACCTATGTGTATAATACATACTAGAGAGGAAGACTTACATAGGAATAACTGAATTTTGCTTCAAGCAAAATATCCAAATAAAGTATTTCAAACATTTGCTGGGGAAAAAATATCCAAACTCCACTGAATTTAGGTAAATGAGACTTCTGTTTTTTAAATTTTTAAGCTGACGCAATTTGGAAATATTAATACAAATTCAGTAACATTGCAGGTCATTCAAACTTGTGCTTTCAGTGAAAAAAAAGCAGAGGACTTTTCTCCATTTTTGTGTATGAAACCTAATTCTACTCCAATACCTGTTTTTCCTTACTGCAGGCCTATTCTGCCTTCTTAATTCCTTTGTAGTACTGTCCCCTTTCCATAACCTTTTATTCCCCTGTGGTCTTAACCCTCTCCTGCTTTATTTCTTTGCCACTCCCTGTTTCCACCTGTTTTGCTACTATACCTTATGTGATTCCAGCCCAGGTCTGGCAGGTAGGGCAACTTCTTCACCTGGATGATGCTGTCATAGAGGCTGGGCTGCAAACTCTGGGCCACCATGTTGGCAAGAATGACAGCCACCATCATGGGCAGGATGTGAGCGATCTGACCCGTCAGCTCGAAGCAGATCACAGCGGTGGAGACAGTGTGGCTCACCGCTCCTGTCAAAGCTGCTGCACCTTTCCCAGGTAGGAGAAGGAATAGGGAGAGAAGAAGACTGTCATATAGAAACAGCATGTCATGTTAACCAGGAAAATTACAGCAGTGGGACCAGGTGAAGGAAAAGGAGGACATGGAGGCTCACCAATGACAGCATACCCTCCAGGTAAGATTTGATAGAGAATATCATCAAAAAGGATCCCGTTGGGAAAAAGCGATGCCATGATTTCCCCAATGAGACGTCCAAATGCAGCACCTGAAAAATATCCCTGACAGTTATGGAATTAACATTTAAGGAACATCCGGTCTGTGCTGTGCAGCTGTGCTGGGCAATCACTTAGATATTTTCTAACAGAAACGAAGCCAAAGCTTACATTAAAGTGACACTGGAGACTAAAGAGTAGTTCTCAGTTCCAAAATAAAGAAATTAGACTCCAAAAGGAAAAAAGGGTACTAAAATAGGTAAATACAGTTGACCCCTCATTCATTCACTTGGGCACACCAGGCACAGCAGTACCTGTGACTGCCAGGCTGGAGAACATATTTTCAGACTGTGTACTCTCTCCCCAAGTGTGGCTTTCGTTATGTAAAAGGATAGGGATTTCCTACTCGGCATTTGGTTACGAGGGGGTTGGGGAAATGTTAAAAGCAGAGACCCAGAGGCTGGTCTGTGGACTGCTAATCAGGTAGTCATTGTCATCCAGTGATGAACACTACACCAGATGAACCCTACTGGCTGTGTAGGCAGTGTCTCTCCTATTCTCTCCTCCTGCCAGATGAATATGCTGCAACACAAAATTGAAACTCACCTAATACGAAAACAGGCATGAAGCCTCCACAGGGGATTGGCATCGTGGTGGCAATAACAGCCATGCAGAACTAGAACAGAGGCAGAGGGTGCAGTTGTTACTGAGCAGCAATAGCATTTCCTGCTGCCCCACTCTGTGCCCAGCGTGGCTACAGAGACCAGAAAGCTGCACAGGTGTAGCACTGCTAACCAAGCTCTGTCTTTGCAGTACCAAACCTGGCCAAATACAGCTGAAAACTGACTATACTGCAGTGGAGAATCAGGCCAAGCCTTTGTCCAGAGTCAAAACAGCAGTTTCTTGTTTATGTGGTCTATCCCAATACTGAATATATCCAGAAGAAAATCAACTGCTTGGAGCAGTTATCTAGCAAGTAGAGAAGGCCTTTAGTTAGTAGGACCATGCCAATGAATCTAGTGACTGAGGATACAGCTCTTCCAAAAGCTAACAGATGGACTCAGGGCAGACACACCGTGTAGTCCACCTCTCTTTCATTCAAGTAAACAAGAACATTTCTGCTTGGTACACTGTCATAAGAATTATCACAGGAGGAGAACCCTTAACTACCTGCCAGAAATTTGATAGAGTGTTTTACTTTAGGTGGAAACAGTTGTGCCAATCAGTCACTGATAGCCATTCTTGATCTACAGAAATGTTCAACTGACATTGCAAGGTGGCCTCAGCTCTTCTGCTCCTTTGCAATAAATAAATAATAAAAGAATTAGCACCTATTCTATGATATTTTTATCCTCTTATGTATTTTTTTTTCATCTTAGGAAAACCTCTTTCTTGCTACTTTTATTTTGAACATTGGAATATGATGGTTTTTTCTTTCAAATATCTTTTTTTGTTTTGCTCTGTCCTGTGTCAGTTACACAGCTGATCCTTTCAGAGGCTGAACAGTTGCACAGACCATGTCAGGTCAGAATTTTTAATCTGCTGTTGCTTTCTGAGAAGTGAGCAAAACTGTTTCCAGCTGCATTTCTCCATCAAGTTTTGATGGACTGCTAACAAATCTTTGAGCCTCACACAACTATACATTGTGCTTGCATATTCCTGTTTGTCTTCTGTCTGAAGTCAGGAATATCAAATAGACTGTATCAGACTTCATTTAGTTTAAACATAAATTTTCTGAGAGCTTTTTAGTCAAGTATTTATTTTCGTGGAACTTGAGAAATCTTTCCCAATTTAGTCCTCCCTACCAGCTACTATACAGTGGATACCAAGGGTCATTCAGCAGGATGCATGAGGAGGATGACCTAGGGAGCAGAAAAGGAGGCCACTAAATTAGGGAAACTATTCCCTAATAATTTTGGTAATGTTCCATTCAAGGTGGACGAACATCACATCAAAAGATGTAGGAATCCACTGCAGTTGAAGTGCTTCATTCAATACCCAGGAACTCCTCATTGGCACTTCACAAACTGTTCTACAAAAGGGCAAGAACATTCAGTCTGAGTGGAGAAGGGTTATGGTGAGCTCGGCTTCCTACCTTCACGAGGAAGAAGAGCAGGATGGTGACAAAGACGCTGACTTTAGGGTGGATCCAGGCAGCAGATTTCCCTAGGATCTCAGTGTCCCCTCTGTGTTTGATCCAGGTGTAGTTATCAAAGAGAGTGCTGATGGCTTCCCGTGGCATCAACTAAACAGTAAAAAACCAGGTATGAGTCATAAGATTAGATGGAGTAAATATTCTACCTCTGTTACAAGGAAGCGGAGGAGATTTTTACTGTGGTAATTCATGATTATGAGACTCAATTCACATTTTTAATCTTCAGGAAGAGAGACAGAACTTCGCCCAAACAGGTGAAAAGATAACTACTTTTACACATGGGGTAACATCTTCCTTATTATTTGCTTAGAAGAGAGGACCTTTTTCAAGTTTTCTATGAAGGCAGTAGCAGAGATCGTATAGTGCCTCCTCAGTCCAAACTCCTTCCATATCACTCTTCCCTTTTCCACGACACAAGGTTATTGGGGCAGAGGATAAGGAGATAGTGTTCTGCAGGATTGCACAGAATTGGTAATATGCTTTCCAGCCTCACCTCTCCTGCCATGAACTGCCCAAATCCATGAGGAAATGTCACAGACGCTATACAGAAGGTTATAACCGCAGGGTATACCAGTCGGCTGCAAAGAAAGAAAAAATTATATCAATACGGCCTCACATTCAGTTCTTGCAGCACCATCACTTCAGCACTAGGAATGCTGTCTCTGTGAAGCCTCTCTGTGTTTGTATCCATTGCTTTGGAGTGCTGTTACTGGCAGTTTAATGCCCTGCTCCACTGATCATCATAATTCGTAAAGTTCACCTGTCAGCAAAGCCCTTTTTCCCATCAGAATGAATATAATGGGAGGGATGGAGGAAGAGAGGGATGTACAACATGTGCAAACTTGAATATGTGGGAGGAACGTGTGTTTGCAATGATGTGTTGACCTATTGTCAAAAGCCACTACTTTCCCCATTTGTCCTGATTATGACAGTCTTGCTTCTTCACCCCCCATGCAATGTATCCTGTCCTGGTGGATTTAAATGCAGGGATTTTTCATACATTTCTGCAGGCACCCCCTGTTTCATTAATTCTTATGGGAAAGATTGCTTCTCTTCCCATTCAATTGCTGACTGTCACAATTTTGGGGAAGGTGTCCTTGGTAGCCAGTGGGTCTAGCTGTGCCAGGCCAGTGGGGCACAGCTGGACAGAGGCTGAAGCCATCTGTGTTTTCCTACTGCTGTGTCCAGTCCCAGGGTGGGTTTCTGGGTAAACTGTGACACTTCACAAGCACTAAGACAACATGAGCCTAAACTGCTTCCACATGCTCGGCTAATCCTGTCATGTGTCCCTTGGCAAGTTACTGTTTCCTACGGGAAGTGTTGGCTGACATTTAGGAAGACAAAATATAACCTTTAATTTGTTTCAGTCTAAGGACCTAAAAAATTCTGAGAAATCAGTGAAAAGCAAATTCCCACTTTTCAGGCTTTGCTCCACTTCTCTATTAACTTGATTTGAAAGCCCTGCTGATGCTTGTGGGTAAGGCTACATGATGAAGGAAGACAACTTTTCTTCCACAAAAGAAAGTAAGTTAGTTTGAACTTCTATTTGTCTAGAGTGGTTTTCTTCTGCTCAGGTCTGCAACTTGATAAGAAATAAGGTCCTCCACGCCTCTCAACTTCAAAAATTTTCCTAGCACCAGATCCTCTTCTGTAAAGAGACGGAAGATATTTACAGCTGGCCACCACTTCTTCAGGTTATAGAGTTTGGAAGTTAGGACTTTATTAGAGAGGGGAAAACAGTATCTTGAAGTGTCCTGTAAAAACTTTATTGTCAAGACTTTGATTTTATTTTGCATTTCTCTTCCGTGCTGCATTTCACACCATTTGCTTACTATCAGTTTCAGCTTTTGGTTCATAAGTATGCAGCACATTCCTTACCTTTTTGCCAACACTTTGATTACAAAACAAGTGTATATATTTTAAAGACATAGTTCGATTTCAGCTGTATTTAATTTTCCTGAAATACAAATGATGCTGAATTTTTCACAGATCCTAAAAAAACCAAACAAACCGGAAACAGCATGATTTTAAGAAGCATGATCATTGACTTTCTAATTAAAAACATTTTCTGTCCAATCAATAGTTTCCCTTGTCCTCTTTAGAAATATTACAGAGTCTCTCTTGAAATCAAGAAGCCATTTGAAATTATTGAGGCTGATCAAAAAGATAATCCAGTGCAGGAAAAATTCTCTTGATGATTGCAGAGACCTTACTCTTATATAGGAGCAGTTTCTCATATTTTTACTATCTTACACTTGAAATAGTTCTACTGTCTCCCAGAAAGCATTTGCTACTATCCAGCGCCAGTAGGGCGTAAGAATGTGGTCCCTAAAGAGAGTATCTTCACAAGCACTCACTGTTTGGTGAGAAACTGGCTCAGAGCTTTATGACGTCGGACACCCAGGACCACTTGGCGATTGAGATAAACAAAAAAGGCTCCAAGGAATCCAGAACATATGCTAAAACGGAGAAAAGAAATAAAAGCATGACAAACAACAGATAACACACAAAGCACCGACCAGGAAAATGAGTTTAAGGGGTTTAATCTTCAGCTGTTCGTGAAGTCTTTTAAATGTCACCTAGAGGATTACTCCTACAGCAGCTCATTTGAAGATACTGACTCCCTGATGAAAGGGGAGAGATTATTTTGGACCTCTTTGTCATACACACTACCATTTTACCAATTTTCTCCTGCTGAGAGGGGGAAATCTCATCTATAAAAATCTATTAAAAAATCTGTAAAAAGAGACTGACAGTTCTCAGTGGGGGCTCGTGAAGAGCAACTGGGCAAAGACCAGTATTGCCAGAACTTACAGATCAGGTTGGAACAGAAAATAGTAAAAATGAAGAGAGTTTTAAGTCTGATTCAGTAAAATTATACGCCTACAACAATTACTAATATTAATAGGAACTCTTGTGCCTAAAGCAAAGTATATCATCTCTATGATCCTAATCACTTAGGCTTACATTCCTGATCTTAATAAAGTGAGAAAAAAAGTGTAGCTGTCTAAGAATTGGCATGATCCTTAGGCTCTGTAGCTTAATGAGACTTGGATAAATAGGGCCTAATACTCAAATGTGAAATAAAAAAAAAGTAAAAGTGAGAAAAGACTGCATTTAGAATTGGTAAGGGGAAGCCTTATTTTATGTGGCAAGTAATTAACCCACATAATACTGAGGATAAACTTAATATTTTCATTCTATTAATTTCTAAAATTAATGGACTTTCGTTTTATGTTATGCATGCTTTTGCCAAATCTCATTCAATGACTGATTTAGTATACTTAAAACATTGTATGTTGAAAATAATCCTGCTTTATCATTTAAAAATTGCACAGAAACATGTTTAAACTAAATATAAAGCTTTTCACAGACAAATATATCCAATGAATTACTCTTAAATATTTTAAGCCAGCACTGATTAGAACAGTGTTTAAAATAGACCAGTCCCTTAGGCAATATAAGCCTAAAGACTGCAGTGAACTGAATTGCTCTATAATACTTTATATTAAAATATAGATCTCTCCATTTATGTCTATCAATTTATCAATAAATTGGAAATGCTCCTCCTGCATAGATTATGCAAATTAACATTTGCTGACACAAAAAAATAAGATCTACCGGTTGACAGTGCTTGTCCTACCTGAAAGTGAAGAAATATGTTGGGTAGAAAGAGAGTTCAACTTTGAGACTTAATGTTAAAAGAATTTGGAGCATTCCAAGCTGGCATCAGGTCTTTATCCAAGACTATCCAAGTCTTTAGGGTTGTTTTTTATTTTAAATACCACGCTGGACACCCAGGCATTTGAAAGCATTTTGCAGTTGTCATATATTCTTTTCCTAGCCTAAGTGCAGTGCTGAAAAAAGCCAGCTCTGTCAACTCTGTCCAAAACATGGTGACAAGAAGTTTTGCATGCTAACAACCAGCTGTAAATCATAAGGATTACATTTTTCCTTGCCAGTCTAAACCAAACAGTTTATTAGGCAAGTCTGTTTAAGGGGAAGAACTAAGTGAATACATGTTACTAGCAAAAGCTCCTGTGTATTCATAGATTTTTCAATATATCTGATGTCTTCAAAAAATCCCACTTGAGTTCATGATCAAGTAAATTAATAGGAGGGCAGCCAACTAAAAGAAGCTAGAAAACCTCAAATATATTTTTGGTCTTGAATGCAGGTCTTGCAACAGAATATGTTCACAACACCAGCACAGGCTTTTGTTCCTGTCGAGTATTCCTTTCATTACTGCTCTGCAGTGATTTCCCTGGAGCCTCTCTCAAGCTCTAACCAAAGATGTTTCTTCACAGTAATTCCATACTCATACGTTCTCTAGTATTTCCAAATTTTCTTTTTTTTTAAGTTCATTCTTTCATTTCCTCCAAATTAACCATTGTTCTCACTGAATCCAATTACAGTTGGTTACCCTTGTCACCATGTCAGGTATACCAACCTCTCTCAAAAAGGATAATCATTCTGACCTTGTGAAAAGGAAACTTCAGGTTAAATCTTTTGTCTCATTTTTGTCATGTGAAAAGGGTACCTGTTGGATCTGTTCATTTGGGGTTAATGTCCAAACAGTTAAAGGGCCATTCAGTAAATCTATTCCCAGAACTCTGACCAAGTTAGACTTGGTTTTTTTACCTCCAAGCTTAATTTCTGGAAAAGATATATGGAAAGGAAATAACAAACAGCTTGATAATACCCATATTCCCTTCCTTAGCCACTGTGATACATGGGCACCATTTCTGAAGGAAGCATTCCAACAAACAGAAGCCTTATTTGTGACAACCAAAGTGACTAAAAGTGATGTATGTAACTTTTTGGCAGAAGAATTCCTAACAGACATCATACCTTGGTAGAGCAAGGAGTCAAGCAAGTTTCCTGGGAACTTACCCTATTATAGCAAATGCTGGCAGCTCTTGCAGATCAAAGGGGAAATCCATACGGAAGTTTGTTCTGAACAGGGCTGTGATGGTAACTGGGAGAGAAGAAAGGTAGAGAAGGAAAAAAAATAATGAGGTGAGAAGTTAAATGTAATAAAAGCTAGGGGTAGGGACAAGGAAACTAGTTAATACATGCTCCTGTGTGGTTTCCTGACATTGTATACATTATTACAGCTTGGCAGACCGCTCTGATTTAGTAGGTCCTATTTCTGAGCACTTGCAATCCTAGCACTCTAGATGGTCTAGGTTTGTTTTCAGAAAATGTATGCTTTTTTTTTTAGCTACAATTCCTGATTTTTAAAAGGGTTTTCTTTTCTTGCTTGTCTTCTACCATCCATTCCCTATCAAAAAAAAAAATTCTTCCCAGTATCCTTACTGACTGAGAGGTCTCTTTGCTGAGGCAGGCAGTGCCTGCACATCTGAAGAAGCTGTGTCACTTCTCACAGTTGTGATTGCCTTCCAGAAAGAAAACTCAGATCCTCTCTGGAGTTACAGCTTCAAAATTTTCGACTGGTACCAAAACAACGAAAGGCTTAGAAATCAGAGATGGAAAAGATTAGCTAAGCCCCATCTTCTCCAGCTCACTCCTCCTGGTAGTGCTGCCCTGCTACAATGAAAGGTTGAAACCTGTCCTGCTTTTCTCTGTAGGTGCATTATTGCGTGGAAAGAGTAAACCTCTGTATGCCAACAGGTGAAGGATAAATTAGCAATTTAATACAGAGTGGAAGTGCAGCTGAATGAGGATGGATATAAATCCCAGCTTGCCCTGAATGAAGGAATTACTTGTTCAATGAGGAAATAAAAGGAGCAGTGAAAGTCTAGCATTATGTGATAATAATTTGGTCAGACAGAACTAGGTTTGGAGTAACAATTTAATGAGGTCTCAGTGGGTTACATTACCTAAGATAGCTAAGACTAAAACTGCATTCTACTATCCAAGTTGGGAAGATCTTGCTCCCTGTCTCTTCCCCCTGTTCTTTCCCTCCTGGCTGTACTATTGTTCTTCTCTCCCGCTGGGCCTGCTCTGGCAAATCACAGCTTTCGCTGAGTTCCTTTGCCTCATTAAAACCTGCCAGAAAACCTATCTGCTCTTTCCCTGGATTACTCCTCCGCCAGGGAAGTGAGTTGAATCGAGAACAACAAACACAGAGATGGTACAAGCAAAGGTTAGAAGAACAGTCAGAGATGGAAGATGGTGAAAAGCAGGATGGTTCTTGTTAGATCAGCCCAAGAAAGGGGTCATCTCAATGCAGTTTTATGAAACAGATAGTCCAAGCCACTAAATTGCAGAGCATTAAAAAAGTATAGTAGGGCCCATTTTCAAAGAATTCTGCCACAGGGCGGCAAAGATGACCAGAGCAAAGGGAAACAGTCACAGCAATTAGTCTGAGTCTTTCTAGGTTCCCTCTCTACTCCCACAGGACAGAAAAAGATTTCCACAGAAAGATTCATTCCGCCTATCTTCATCCGCTGTCTTGAGTGACTAAGCCATCCTGAAACTGAATGTCTAAGCCCTTTTGTCTCCACTGGCTACAAACTATACTAGTTTAGAGTATCTGTCCAATTCTTACAAGGTTAGAAGTAAAAAGGAATGGGGAAGTCTACTTAATGGGAAAGTCTACCTAAAAATAGATTGGAACTTTAAGACAACGATGAGCCATATCTAGGAGAGATCAGAAGGAGCAGGAGGAAGGCAAGGCATGAAACCCTATGGCAAATAAGATGAAAGTCCAGGACATGGTAAAACAGAAATCCTAAAACTGCAGAACTCCAACCTTCCCTAACAGGAAAGGAAGGGCTCAAACTGCAGCAGCCAACCAGAGTGCTTGGCAAATAACCAGATGTTATTTGGAAAGTACAGATAATGGTGTAAAGCCAGCCAACAAAGCCATGAGCGTTGAGAGGCCAGAAAAGACTCTGTGAATCTAAGAAATAATAGAATTTTGGTGAGATGCTACACAACTTATTCACATCTGTCACTCTGATGTGATCACTTCCCAACCTGCTTCTTCCTGGTAGCAGCCATTATAGAAAAACCTTGCATGAACAAAGACCGAAAAGACCGGGTATGTAACTTTACAAGGGAAATAAATGAGCAAGAGAAGACATGAAAGACAAGTTAGAGCAGACATGATAAAAGATAATAAAATAATGAATGACTTAGCTTGATAGAAGTTCCTAGTTCCTTAATACAAGGACAAGGAGACTGACAACACAAAGAAAATATGGAACTGTGAAAAGGAACAATTTTTCATAGCCAATTGAATCATGGAAGTTTTTAACCTAGACAGCCAATGAAGAAGAACTTACGGAGCCATTAATATGGGTATTAAAACTGTCCGGATGATTTTGAAGAAGGGACAGGAGTCAAGATATTTCAGGATTAAGCTAATTTCTAGTGATTTGAAATTAAACTAATTTCTAGTGATTTCTAGTGATTTGAGAGACCAACAAGAGAGTCAGAAAAGACAAAGTGAAGGAAATTATCCACTGCTATGTGTCTTTGAGTTTCTTATATTTTTCTCTGGAAAGAACAGAAAGATACGGGTTTTGGGTTTTTTGTGAGAGACCTAATGGTTAAATACCCCTCACTTCAAGGCAGTGCTACACAAAGAAAGGTGTAATCACTTTCTACATTCTAGTAGAAAGTGTAGTCATTTTCCATATTCCAGAGAATATTCAACCCCCTAAAAAATCCAGCCCTCTGAAGTCAAGAGAGACATGTTACAGCAGTTTTAAGTCAGTGAACTGCCCACATGGAGCTCAATAAAATAGATGCAATTTTAAGAATAAAAGAGAAAGGTATTATAAGGAAGAAGTTTACATAGAAATGGCAGCCTTCTGCACCAGAATTCTATTCCCACAGTGTTTGAGATGCTCTCCTGAACAAGCCTGACTTGTGCTATTTCTGTCTGCACAGATGTCACTCTCATGCTTTTCAGTTACTTGAGACACTTTATTTTTTCAGGACCTTCAGTCAGATCCTACCAATCCTGTAGCCTCCTAATCATTTAATCATCTCAATTTTCTTGACTATCTGTTTTAACATTTTTAGTCAAGAGATGACCAAAGCAGAACATGGTTTTTCCAGCAAGGACTACATCGTCTGTGATGGGATATCTGTGTGTTTGCAGCCTGGACACTATTCTGAGTAGAGGGAAAAAAATCCCACCTCAGGGGTCCATTTGCTTCCTGAGGGTTCATATTCTGCCATTTATCAGTTAGATACATCCCAGCACTCCTAGGAATAGGTTGGGCTAGGCAAGAGACAAGATGACAAGACACTTCCCTTTCTCCTTCCTTCCCTGCTGCTGGAAGTCACATGTTGTGGCAGAAGTTTCCAACATCATAAAAACACAGTGGTTTTGAGGAAGATGGAAAATAATGCATGAACAGAGGAACTTTTGCACAAAGAGAGCAGGAATGGCTCTTAGCTTACCTGCATCCTTGTTCCAGACAGCAAGGACTCGGAACATGAAGGCGCTAAAGGTAGCTGCAAAGAAGCCTCTCCAATAATTGCGCACAGCAAAGTAAGTAGAGGTGACCTCGATGCTGAAAAGAACCCCTAGAAAGAGTTGGAAAGGGAGCAAAGTTAAAATAAGAAGTGTAATATTAAAAGCAGGAGAGAGGATTCTAAATAGCTTTCTAGAGCAGTGGTCTCCACACTTCTTTCATCATGCACCCCTACCCATAAAAGGTTTTTGAGCATGTACCCTCCCCCCTATATGTGTATTAATTTAAAAATAATACGCATGTACTACTGTACTAAAGTATTGTATACAATATAAAACACAGACAAAAAGAGAAATCAAACAAGGATGAGATACAGATGAAATAAACATAATTTTAAAAACAGTTTGTTTTATTTATTAATGAAACAAAAAAAATTTGTTCTCACTAAAACAATAATATTCTTTATTTTTTAAAATCTGGGTTTAACGCTTTGTGACACAATGATTCAAAGGTCTGTTTCTATGTTCAATTTATTTTGATGCTTGATCTTAATGGCTGTCATATCTAAAAAGAATATCTCACAGAGACACATAGATCCAAATGCAAGAAATGTATCATTGGCTGTACTGGCTAAATCATGATACTGTTCTTTCAATCCCACCCACCACCTATGCAAAGAATTCTGTGAAAATTTGGATAGTAAATTTTCATCCTCCCTGATGTCAATCAGTTGCTCTTGCAAAATAATCAGAAGATGTTGAATTTTTATATTTTTAACAAGTGGGTTCAAAACCCACTGAAAATCATAATGATGAAGATTTTTAAACAAGTAGAAATTTCTGTTTTCAAGTTTTGAGTATATATATAATGAGAGTTTTTGTAGCTAAGACACTCACATTGTGTTTGGCAACAGATTTGCAAAACCTCCACAAGTTTCTTTTGAAAAGCAGTTTCTCACCCACTGTTAGAACATCACTTTCACCTTGAAGTACATCAAGTATGTTTACTTTTTCAGAAATAACTACTAGGTAGCAATGTACTGACAGAGACTTGTCATCACAGAAAAAATCAGCAAATTCAGTACCCTTGCCTTTTTGTAAAAGAAAAATGTGCAACTGGACTTTAAATTCAGTTTCTATGAGATAACCAGCAAATGCCTATAGGATTTTCATGGTCACTTCCCATCTCATTATGAAGTATTGTAAAGATTCTACTGTTTCAGGGTGTTGTTTTTACGAAATGAACCACACCAACGACATCCTGTAGCACTTTGTGCATGTTTGGCTCCCACTTCTTTGCTGCAATAGCTCATCTGTGAACAATGCAGTGCATGAATTCCAGGTGTAGTTGTGTCTAGGTAACCTTACCACCCAATTCTTCTCTTATTCTGCTCCACCAGTTGTTACACTTGCACAGCATTTCCATGGAACATTTTTTATTAAAGAAGTAATTTACTGTTGAGAATACAGCTTCTGTGGAAAGATCTTCCTTTCGGTGTCTCACAGAAAGAAGTTCTGCATTTCACTATCAAAACAGAATCTGGAAAATACCATCATCTGAGGCATTTTAGAAACATCTGTACTTTAATCCAGCTGCACAGGAAGATTGTCCCACTGTGTGATTTGTACAGACACTTGTTTCTTCAAACCTTAAGCAATGTCTGCTAGGCGTCTTCCAGCAGTGTTTACTGATGAAGGAACACATTTTAGTTTGCTGCTCTATTGGTTTCTGTGTATTATTTTTATGTTTTATGGCAGGAAGAACAAGTGTTTCCCCTGTGGTATGTGGCATTTTCTCTTTTGCCGTGAAGCAAGAAACCTCAAAGGTGGCTTCTGCACGTTTGTCATTAGGTTCAGTGAAATTTTGTGAAGCACTGAATTGAATGTCACATGGCTTGAAACATGGCTGAAAAAATTATAGAGATTTGTCTTCATGTTCTGGATGCCTAGATTTTAAATATCTTGCTAGTTTTGATGACTTCATATCCTCATTATTTAACTTCCCAAAGCACGATGCAGACGTAGGGTGAGGTTCATCATTAACGATAGCAGATGTAAATCCATATTTAAAATAGCCTTTGGTAATTTAAACTTTTTTTTTCCAACTTCCTCTCAGATCTAATTAGCTGGCCATTGTTTGAACCTTGTAATGGGACTGATTAAGGGCCTGTACTAGGAGTAGGAGAAGTGTCAGCTCTGCCACTTTCTTGTCATTTCTCTCTGCTAACATTATTAGTATTATCTTCAATCCATAGCCACTTTGCAGGAACCTTTTTAAGCCACTTTCCCAATTTGTGAGGATTAGTTTAGTTAACACTAGATAATATAATCCATAAATCCACTTAATCCAGTGTGGGCACATATTGACTGCAATTCATGGGAATATGCTGAAAGAGAGGAAATGATTGAGGGCACCATGGTCAACCCTCCATGTTGGGAGCAACTCTGCGCTTCATGCACCGCATGTAACAAGAGGCTGTGTGACCTGTTAGGGCACCACTGCCAATACATATACTTAATATTAATGAAGTTCAGTTTATTTACTTTTTTATATCAAAAAAATAGAAATTCTGGTATTTCCTTCCCACATCCAATAGATCACCTTGTCTATCCCATGGGGTACGCACACCCCAATTTGGAGACCACTGCTCTAGAGAGCCTTCTCCTCTCGCCTCCAGAGAGTGGACAATGTGGAAAAAGGACTGTCAGAGATGCTGGGGAGGTTGAAAACGCTAGAGGTAAGTGTCTCTGTCCAAAGTAAATGTCACATCAAAAAGGTGGTGCAGGAGAGGGGGAGAGGAGAAGAGGACTAGGCGGGAGAGGATTTAGGTACCTGAGGAAAAGGAAACAGAACAGCCACTTGCCTCCAAGTGGTGTCCCAAAGCAGCAGCCAACACCCACAGCACACCCCACAGTCAGGACATCCGTGTAATAATAGGGCTGCTACTGGTGAAAGAGACAAAGAGAGACAGACAAACAGAAGAAAGAAGGAAAGAAAGAAGAGAGTGAGTAACAAAATTGGCAGGTGTGACCGCATGATGTCATCCAGCTCTGTCACCAGTCTCAGAGTTATAACTATGTTTATCTTACTTCTCCCTTCTGGACAGCTTCAAAATATTGAAAAGGCAAGACCTGGCACAGGACAGGCATATACCTGGAATCACACATTCAAGACACGTGAAGAAGGCAGCATCTCATTTTCCTTTGAAACATACACATTCCTGTCACTGTAAATGAAATGTCTCATGGAAAATCCTCCAGAGGGTGGAAGAAGCATAAATAGGTTTCGCTCCATCTCTTTTACTTTGGCAGGGAATCTCAGGACGCACATGTGCCATAGAATGCCTCAAAAAACCTCCCTGTGAGTCAGTGTGCACAAGGCACATGCATGTCCAGAGCAGAGTGTGGACTGGTCCTGAAGGGCCTTCCATGCTGGGTGAGTGAGTGGGTGACAGATCACCCAGTAAAGCATTGTGCTGTCCTGGTGAAAATGGTCATCATAATAAAAGCAGTTGGAAAGTATAAAAGGGAGAGTCTTTCTCAGAGACTGGGCACCATTTGCTTGTCAAGGTCTAAACTGTGTTTTCAAATCCATCCTCCTTAATACACAGGGTGGTATTTACTTGCAGCAGCATGAAGAAGTTATGCGCCAGGGCAATATGATGTGAAACTGTGAGCTATACCCTGGACCAAGGTCAGCTGAAGATTACATGACTCCCAGGTAACGGAAATCACATTTGGCAATTTGGTGTAAATCCAAAAGAGGGACTAGTGCTACAGAAACTATGAAAACTTTCTCTTTGTTCCCATACTACAGCGTTATCACACACTCACAGCAAGTTTTAGTCCTGTGTCTCTGAATGCTTCTCTATCTCTCTGTTTAGAGCTGGGCTAATGCCAAGGTTAGATCAAGGGTAATAGGATCAGGGTGCTCAGGATCAGGCTGCCAGGGCAGCCCTGAACACCTTCAAGGGCAGAGATTCCCCAGCCTCTCTCGACACCTGAACTTGAAAGGTGCCACCTTGAACCACCTTTGGGACAAGGGGAGAAATTCTTTTCATGCACAGATAGAATTTCCCTTGTTGCAAGTTGTAGCTGTTGTCCCTTTGTCCTTTCACTCTTCTCTGAGAAGACTTTGGCTATTTTGTCTGATGTCACCTTTAGCTCCCAAAGGCAGCAGTGAGATCACTCCCTGCTTACCCTTCTCTTTTCTTCTCTAGCATCTCCCAGTGAACTATGTATGATGCATCCTGCAGTCTCTGAGACTGTGTTAATTCCAGATAAAGAGGAAGAAACAAGAAGCATAGACTTCCACAGGTATTTTTGGGTTTGGGGGCTTTTTGCTTTGTTTTTTTACCATTAATACAGATACCATTCTCCTGTATACTACCAATGGTTCCACCTGACTCTGGTTTGATCCTTGGTTCTGAAACTGCTTTCTCTCAAGGCTATTGGCAGACTGACAAATTTTGCCTTGAAGCCTCAGTCTTCAGCTCAGGCTGTCTACATCTTGCTAGACTGCCCACATATGCACAGTTCTCAGCTGCTCTCTTGCTTAGCCTGATTTTCTTCCTGGCATCTTTTCTCAAGTTACCAACTGAAGAACCTCTAATCTGTGGCTGACGAACTATGTTCCTTCCTTGTTCTTTTTTTTTTTTTAATAGCCAACCAGAGTAAAGATCAGTATTACTATTGATGCAAGACTATGTTGCATTTGTCAGCTAACTCATCCATTTGAAGGCTAACAGGAAAGCAGGGCATGGAAGAACTAAAGCCAACTTAGAAAAAAACGTACCATTTAAAAACTCCTTACACTTCTGGGCACAGTAACTATGTAAAGAGATTCAGGGCAGTGCATGGGGAGAGAGGAAAGTGAAATGAAAGACAAATTATTTATGAATATATTTCCACTGCTTTACGAAGAAGTTATCATGTGCCTCTGTTTAAAGAAATTCAGTGAATCAGAAGACTAGTACAAATGCATGGGGGAGGCATAAATTTCCAAATTTTTCCTCCAAGTGGGATCATAGAAAGTTGTGAAGGGACCACTGGAGTTGTCTCCCTGCTCAGAGAGCTGTTAATTCTGTTAATTCCAAGGCTAGATCAGGTTCTTGTCCAGCTGAGTCTTGCACATTTCCAAAGGTGGAAATTCTCTGGACACCTCTGCCACTGCTGGACCACCCTTGGGAGAGAAGAACATAATTTCCTCAAACAGAGTCAAAATTTCCCTTGTTGCAAGCTGTGCCTGTTGACTCTTGCAATGTTGTTTTTTTTTTACTTCTATTCTCTGCTTGATCCTTATTGACTTTCTGGACAGCCCTTGGTACTCTCCAGCTGGAACAATGTCCATGGCTGGCAGGGACTGAACAAGCTGCATCATTAGAAATCAGCACTTCAATATGTGTCACTTTTCTGGTAACCTTCCCTTCCTTTTGCTGCCACCAGTTACACGTGAAAAGAAAGGACTCGTTTTGCTAAAGTGGAGAGTAATCTGTGGAGAACCTTTCATGGGAGCAGGAAGTCTCACAGCAAGAGACTAAAGGAACTGTACATTAAATGTCACATATAGGAAGACACTTGCCTCCAAGAGGGGCCTTGAAGCAACATCCGACTCCAACCGCGCAAGCCGGCACCAGGAGGTCGAGCTGCCTATGCACATTCTGGAACAGGGAGTGCAGCCAGAGACGGGCATGCTGGGGTTAGAGGGAGCAAAGCCAGGGGGTTAGGACCCAGAACAATGAAAATAAGCAACAGCCAGCAGCACAGTCAGCCATCGCTATTACAAATAGCAGGCTCTACACACTTCAGTGCAGTCTTTAGTACTGTCAGCTGGTCTTCAGCAGTGACATCTGGTCCTTGTGCACAGACAGGATCTACTCAAGTAAAACAGCACCTCCAGCTGTATTACACAGTCACTTTCTGCTAAGAGTCTGCACATAAAGGAGTTCCCACATTTATGTATATGTGCAGTTAATAGATTTTTTTATACAACCAGTCAATACGGTGATCAGCCTGCAGAGGCTGTTCTGCGATAGCAAAAGCATAGAGACAGTGTCAGTGTCTATAATTAGCAATGCTGTATAAATTTGGCTTCAAGACAAATTGATCTTTGTCTGCAGCTACTTTTTTATACAGTCAGTGATCACAGTGCAAAGGTATCAATCACGAGATTGAAGACTTGTCAAACACATACTCCTAAACCAGCCTCTGTGAAATTGCTGGGTAACATTGGTGGTCCAGCGCAGTTATTTGGACTGTATGTCTGGCCTTGCACTACTCTTGTTCCGCTTGTATTTCACTGCTCTATGGCAGTACAGTGAACTTCAAACCATGTGTTTCCTCTGTGTTCCATGGCCTATCCATACTATCCTGTGTGTCTTGGGAGCTCAGCCAGTGGAAGAGCTGTGTGCAGAGACATGTGCCTTACCTCATACACCCCACAGAAGATTGACATGAACTTGCTGAGTACCACAGCACAGATACTGGCAATATGCACAAAAGGACCCTGCAAGAGAAGAGGAGGAGAAAATCAGAGAGGGTTGCCCTCTGGTTACTGACAACCATTCAGCTACTGCAGGCCTCATAATTTCTCTTTGGCCATCTCAGCCGGTAATAGAATCATTAAGATTGGAAAAGACCTCTGAGATCATTGGGCCAAACCTTTAATGCAGCACCACCGTGTTCACCACTAAACCAAGTCCCCAAGTGCCACAACCACACACCTTTTGAACGCTTCCAGGAATTGTGATTCTACCACTTGCCTGTTCCAATACCTGGTGACCATGTAATTGAAGAAATTTTTCCTAATATCCAATCTAAACCTCCCTTGGTGCAACTTGAAGCCATTTCCTCTTATCTTGTCACTGGTTACCTGGGAGAATCGACTAATTCCCACCTGGCTACAACCTCGTGCCAGGAAGTTGTAGAGAGTGAGAAGGTGTCCCCTGAGCCTCCTTTTCTACAGACTAAACAACCCCATTTCCCTCAGCTGCTCCTCGTAAGACTTGTGCTCCAAACCCTCCAATCTTCCTCAGTTCTCCCATCTCCATTTAATTTTTTTCCCTCTCAAAGACTATCTGACTTGAGTTCTTTGATGCCTCCTATATCATGTCTTTGAAAGTGGAAGGAAAATGGCCAGTGAAAGGTATGTGTTGCTGGAAAGAGCAGAGCTTTGAGGAGAGGAATGGTGGTGAAAGTAAGAAAACATTTATAGATTCTTCTTCCACAGACAACTCCCACCTTCCAGACCCTGGTCACTACTGCACGTGGAATCAGCAATATTTACCTCTTTCCCCACAGGCATGCCACTTCCAAGCCCAGCTGTGAGAGCCACAACTTTGGCCACAAAAGCTTTGAGAGTGAGATACTCCTTGAGGACCACTCCCCTCATAATGGTCTTGAGCTCTGGGATCCCAGACCCTGAAAACAATAGCAGAGCCGGGGATGAACAAAACCCGCAGGCAAGCAGAACAGGAAAAATGAGACAGAAACAGATCTTGCCATGCCTTCTGCCCTCACCAACAGCCTGTGGAGACACGAAGTGGCAGAAACTGGCCGCAAACAGAATGAGACCAAGTGGGAACGCAACCCACACGGCGTACTGCAGAGGGACATTCGGGTGCAGCGCTCTGTATGTCCACTTGTAGGCTGCAGACACACAAACAAAGAACTTGTCAGGAACCACAGCCACTCCAAACTGGCTGGTAGACATCAGAGAATCACACACTTGCTAAAGGTGTCCGTGCTAAATCTCCTTCAGAAATGCTGCCCTAATGCTCCTTTTCTAAGCCAAGCCTTATTTCGAGTAGGAGTTCCCCAGTAAAGCAGGCATTCTCTACGAATAGATAAAAGACACTATTAATACTTGTGCACAAGTGTGGCATAAAAAGAGGTGTGTTACATGCAGCTGTGAGGACAAATCACTGTGCAGTGTCTTTTCATTTGGCAGTCTGAGGGTCTTGTGTGGGTCCTGGAGGACAATAAAGTAGTCCACCAATCATTTCTTCATAAAATCTAGTTTAAAAGCTCTGATTGTGATTTCCCTTCTAGAGCAGCAGCATGAAGGCAGCTGTGCCAGCAGCTTTTTAAAACAGCAGTGGTACCGCTGCTCAGACAGGCACAACAGCATGAGCTGCTGAGAATCCAAACAGAACTGCAGCTCCTCTGCAACTGCATCTTCCCTGCCTGGGCTGGCTCCCCGCACAGCCTCAGTAGAGGCTGAGGCTTGGCAGAGGAAAAGGAAAAAAACCCCAAAGGACTCAGCTGCAGGGAGTATAAAGGACAGGAACCCTCAGTAGACTGGTAGATGGGGAAGCTCTAGAGGGAGGAAGGCTGGGCTGAAGGAATGTTGGGAGCTGTGAGGAATTGCAGTGTCTGGCGGACATCAGCAGCCAAGAGGAAAAGGTTGGTGTATGTGTGTGCCAGTCAGGATTGGGACACTGAGGGTAAGGACACAGGAACAGTGCAGTTAACAGGATGTGGCAGTGGGGGGTGTATATGTGCACACCGAGATGAGGGAATGAAAGATCTTGTGATTTTTATAACTGGCAAAGGGAGACAGATTACAGGAAAAATGCAGGGAAGAGATTAAGACTGGGAATAGGAGATCTTTGTGAAAAGGGCAAAAGGAGAGAGCACTATGTGCCCAGGTGGCAGAAAGATTCAGGGCACTGTGTAAGTAAAAACTGGAAAGAACAAAAATGAGGTAAAAAGCAGAAACAGTGTCAGGAGGGCATGTAAGAGCCCCTTCCTCTCCCCATCCCCCATGTTCTTAATATTCTTGCGGAGAAAGGGAAGCAGTATAACAGGAAAGGCCACAATACCATTTCCCTGTGCTTCTGTATATTCAAGGAAGAAGAAAGGAAAGGGATTCAAAATAATTGTTTGCCTTTGACTCATCATACGCATATCCCTTGTTTCTGCCCACTTACTTCTAAATTTTCCCCTGCCATCCCTTTAAAGGACCTCTCCCTAGCTAACCTTTACTCCACTATGTTGCCAGAACTTCAAATTTCCCAAGCAGCAAAGGGTTGAGGACGGGACACTGACATTAAAGGAGGAGCAACACCGGTCACTGGGCTTTGTAAAACATTCATATCATTTACTCTCTGCTTTTGCAACATCTGAATGGGACCCACCCTGTACGGTCTTTGCACTGGCATAATCCACTCCCCAGCTCACCAACGCCATGACCAGACCCAAGAGAACCAAGAAAATCCAGTCCTCTCCAAGCTTCTTGGTAATGTATTTCTGGATGCGTTTAGCACAGTCTGTAGAGGGAAGAGTAAACCAGAAAAACTGAGCGAGCATAGATAAAGCTATGTCTGTCTCTCCTGTGCTGAGAACTCACTGCAACAAGGATTTATTTGGAAGCATCATGGGCTTCATGTTGAAGGACTGGTACCCATCCCTCTCTCACACAGTTCTGTAACATCTTATGTAGTTTAAAAAACATTAAAAACAGGAGGTGTGTGGGGGTGTGTGTGCAGGACACACAGGGTGGAATGTAACATCTTGTGTACTAGCAGCAAAATAAGGACATCCTTTTCCTCCCATTACAGAGATCTGTTGTGGAAAAATTATTTATTTGGGATTGCTTTTTATTCCAAATGTATCTTTTCTTTTTCTAGGATGAGAGCTCACATAGAAAACGTTTTTCAGCCCAATGAGATTCGGCTCCTTTCCCTCCGTCTCTGCTTCTCCCCTGTCACAATTGCTTGAATTCCATCTCTCCTGCTGGCCTACCCAGTATCTGGTCATAGGGTAATGAAAGATGAATTGTCCCTACCTTGACATTTGGAATAGTGCTCTTCTTTGATCTGTACTTGACTGTCACGTTTCAGGGGTCTTCCATTGTTCCTTTGGGCCTGTTTCTTCAGTAGTTTTGCTGCTTCCTTATCTGAAATGTTATCCGTTATCTGGTCTGTGTATTGGCCATAAAGCTGGAGGAGCAGAAAACAAGAGGGATCACAAGGAAAAGGTAAGGCAAATGCTTCTTCACAAACAGCATTAAGGATGACAAGGCAGATCTACCAACAGGCCAAGGTACAGACCCAAATGTACCCAAGGAGGGAGACTGAGACACAGAAACTCTCAGAGAGGTGCAGCTCATTTATTATTTCATTTTTCCTTTCTAGTTTCCTCTTTCCAATTTATCCAAAACCTTTTCACCTCCTTTTTGGGAGTACAAGATACGATCACGGAATATTCATTGTTTTCTAATGTCCTGGGGAAATAATGGCTGAGAGATTGAACATTAAGAGACAGCATTTGAACATTAAGAGACAGCTTTCTGGAGGTACAAAAGAAGGTCAAAGTAGTTCACATGAGGCTGCCATCCTCAGGGCTGTCTCACAGATTTCAGCAGCACTGTAAAACCTCTCTGAAGGTTTTGAGAAGCATTACATTCTCAAACAGGCTGCAGGAATGTCCTGCATCTGTTCCTCCTGCTGCCAAGGAATGCTTAACAGGGCACACAGCCACTGATGGTGCCCGTGGAGGAAAAGAAGAAGCATCATCTCAGAAATATCACAGGCTGCTGCACACCTCCAACCATTATTTACCCAAATCAATATTTTAAGTCCTCATGTATCTCCAATTCCTCTGTATTTCCTAATTGCTCAATCTAGTCTTTTTCTTTAGTTACTAAACCTGAAATGCAGATGGTTACATGCAATTCACAACCAGCTACACGTGCTTACCAAGGACATTCCTTACATGGGTCTGCAGTAAACTGGGCAGTTGTGCTGTCTTGTCAGCATCTTAAGGGAGTTTGAAGAACCCTGACTGTTCCCCCATGTTTGTTTACCAGATTCCCTTAAGAGCAGCTATTCCACCTCACTCTGTCAGAGTATAGGTGGGGAAGATGCGCATTTGAGAAGCAGAGAATAAGCCTCTCCTCCTTGCATGTCCTTCAGTAAACCAGTTTTGGCTTTACTTCAGACCAGTACCACCTGATGCCCTTCCTACCTGTGAGAAGGTGACCCTTTCCTCCCTCCCCAGCACAACATCTGCTTCTCTGAGATTTTCTGAGTGGCAGGAGGAGAATGAGCCATGTTTTGATCAGCAAAATCAGACACTTTAGCTGGAGATGACAGGACGTTTGATAGAGATAAAGCACTACCACACACTTAGGAGACATTTCTACCTGACAGTTCCTGCCTCTCTCTTTCAAGGTAACAAAAGCGATGTTCCTATTCCCTTGAGATAACAGATACAGAGACTCATAGAAAGATTTACACTGGAAGGCACCTCTGGAGGTTTCTAGTCCAAGGCTCTGCCCACAGCAAGCAAACTCCAAAGCCAGGTAAGCCAGATTAGGCTGCTCAAGACCTTGTCCAGTAAACTCCTAAACATTTCCAGGGGTAGAAATCACCCAGCTTCTCTGAGCACCTGTTTCAGTTCTCTGCTAATTAATATTTCCACATAACAAATATGACTGAAGGTCCTAAGTGTTTCATTTATTTGCACATATTCCTCAAGAGACACGTGAACCATGTACCGCAGCTCCTTTTGGAAATCCTAGTGAATTTTTTTTTCCACAGAACACATACCTGTGCTTTTAAAAATCATCCTGTTCTAAAGATGGCTCACCTGCTGCCTCTTAAACAGACTGACCCTATCTGAACAGCTGAAAGTATTCTTCCATTCATCACTGTATTGGAAGCTACACAAATTTAATGCAATTATTAACCACATGAATACCAACACATTCTAAGTAAATTAAGCAGTGCAGACTCTTCGCAGTGAATAATGGCCATACTCTGACCCCCTTAAAACAGACAGGACAGTGAAACATCAGGCTGAGGAATTTCATCTACAGGATAAGCTGCCACATACAGAATGCAAACTGTGCTAACTAGCAAACTATTCATTTCTTCTTTTACTGTGTCTTTCAGACAGAAATGCCAAGTAATAGCTGATTTTAGAGAAACGCATCTTCATGTCACCTTAGCCAGTGTTTCATTGCTGTTAAATGGTCATGAGGGATGGGTTTATGTCAAATACAACTTAAACCCATGTCAAGTATGAGATTCAAATTAGAATCTTCCATCTGCCAGACAGAACAGCGTGACAGTATAATAGCATGAATGTTGAAAGTCCTCATATGGTATCCTAGTTCACTGCTTCTGCCTCGCTGGAAAATGGTGCACTCAGGATAGGAGGAAAAAAGGAGTTATTCCACAGACACAAAAAAGAAGTTGCTCTCCTGGCAAACCAGGTAGTCTCAAAGCATTTAAAGAATGCTTCACACATGTGCTTCTCTTCTCCAGGCCTCTGAAGTATCTAAAATGGTAGGAGATTGTGGGACAGAAAGAATCCAGAAATCAGAGGATGACCTTAGTGCCAAATTAGGTTAGGCAAGAAATATCCACTCCACTAGATGTAAAACTAAAAATATAACACAGAAGGACTCTGACTGTTCCTTCTTCTGTTGCTCCCTCTCTAACACAAAGAACACAGGATTTCTGAACACCAGAAAAAAATGAAGACAATTTTGTAAGTTCTCAGTTACCACCTAATGATGAACCAGAAAAGGTACTATCATGCCTGCTTGGCTAAATGCTGAGAGAGAGCATCAAAATGGTGCAAAAACAGCTGAAGGTATAAATACCACTGAGGATAGATGGGAGGAACATACAGTCATCCCCCCCGCCCCCCCAAAAAAACCCCTGTTGCCTTGCTTTTCACAGTTCTTCAATGTTTTTAATTCTGTAAATAGAGTTCTCACGCACTTTCTGTAAACATAAGCCATGTTATGCTAACTGTGCCTGGATGTTTTCATTCTTTCTCCTAAGGCGGAGAAGTTTGATTGATTTCTCCTTTGACCTATGTGGTTGAGGGGTGGTAATTTCACTCTCCAATCCATGAGGTTTTCTAAAAGTGTATAAAATAAAGAAGTGGGCCATTTGGCCCGGGGCTTTTGCTCATTTTCTCTTTGACCTGATACTGGCCTCTGTGTGTTCCTTCATGTCCGTGTGCGACAAACTCCCACCAAAACCCCCCAAAAAACCACCACTACCACCACCAAAAAACACACCCACCAAAAAAACAACCAAACCATCCAGGGAGAAAGCACAACCAGGTAAAGTTCGTTTTCAGAGAAGAAGCATTTATCAACGCAGGGTTTGTCTTTCCAAAAATTGGGGAAATCTCATTGTTTGATTGACAGAGGAAAAGCTGCACAGAATCTGAGGGGGAAAAATACATGACAATCTCAAGACGTTTCTGGGAGCTATTTTCTGAGGGCTCAGCACCTGTATGAAACTGCACTCCTCCCACAGTCCAAAGCCTAGGATATTTCCCATGCCATTCAGACTGAACAATATGTTCCCTACAGAGTACTCCAGCCCTGAAATCCCTTTCCCCAGCTCTGCAAGCGCATCCTGTTTATGATCTGCTGCTCCCAGCCATTGAGGCAGCCTTGGCCTGTAGTTCCCTTCCCTCTCACTCCTGCCTTGTAGCCATCTTGCTATTCCTGAAATTATCTTCCTTAGGTGATTTTTTTTCTGATGGATCACCAAAGAGAAGCCATATTTGACCTCAAAGGTGAAACCTCCCAAAACACACTCTGTAAGTAAATTTAAATGTCAGTGAAATGTCTTGGTCGACTGCTTAGTCATAAAGCCAATGAGGCACATGTAAGGGACAGGGGACAGCAACAAAATAATAGCTGTTCCTGAAGGAAAGGTGGCAAAGGGGAAATTTAACAGCATTTCCACTACCTGAAGGGAGAGAGGAGTTGGAAGGAAACATCAGAGCAAGATATCTTGGAGGGGCACAGTGACAGAGAAAAGGGGAAAAGCACAGCTTGAAAGAAAGGAAAGCCCATGCGAACGAAAGCATCCCCATCCAAACCCTCTTGAGGGTAGTTCAGCACAGGAGCAAGTGCCCAATGGGGCTGGTGAATCTTCAGTCTTGCAGATGTTCAGAAAGTGCCTGGAAAAGGCTCTGGACAAGGCGACCTACCTTTGGAGCCAGCCCTGCTGTGAGCAGGGGCTTGGCCTGAAGAGCTCCAGAGGCCCTCCCACCTACCTCTCTCTGTGAGCCTGCTATTCTGTATTCCTACACTGCCTGATTTCTTATTGCACATCCCTCCCACTACACCTATCTGTGTATTGCTGAGTGAGCTCCCTGCCAGGAACACCCTTTCTATAGTCACAAATAGCACAGCTTCTAAATACTTCACCAGCTGTAGCTGCTTTCTCATGCAGAAAGAAAACAATACAAAATCCTACAGTGTATGATAATGCATATTTTTATCAAGGTATATTACATCATCTATCAGATGTCTACTATCTGTTATATTAATTGTCAAAAATATATGTATATTATTATTATCCTACTACTATTATGTGATTATCTATCAACCACTATGTTTTTTGACTATCAGTTATCTGAAGGTCCCAGGCCAAAGACCAAGATTCCAGTATTCTGGAGCCTGTGTAAACCAGACCAAATCCCATGTACAAGAGAAGGCAACAGCTAGCAAAATAAAAGAGCACAACAGAATCAAAATCTCTGTCATGGGTTTTTTCACATGACAGTGGGGAAAGAAATCTTAATGATTACTCTGCGTGGAAATGGATGAAAACATGTGCAACATGTTGTTTTTCATGCTAATAACATGATAATAAGTGTGCATGTTTGTACAAAGCACACATGCATATTTGTAATTTATCTGCATGTTCATGAATGACTAGCAAAACATACACATCCACAGCAAGCCTGGCTTAGCCAGAATATGTCTGCATGCAAAGTTCCATGATAAATGTACACACACATGTGTACATGACTATTTATATAAAATATTTCTAGGACATATTTTTCAGTAAAACTATAAATACAGCTGTCTGATTTTTAGATTGCAAATTGCCTTCACAAATGCTTACTTGCTTGGGGATGTTTCTGCCTGAAGATATGCATGGGAATGGGTTTGATGGCCTTCTTGTTTGTACGTGAGGTCATCTATTTACGTGCACTGACCATCATGCCTCTGGAACTGAGCACAGAGACACACTGGTGTCAGGGAGCAAGAGCACAGAGCGGGTGGGGTTGCCTCACTATGTCATGTGTGCCTGCTGGAGAGTGGTTTTAGGTGTGTGGTACTGGCATATCTGGTGGATATGTGTGAACTGGGATGTTTCTGTGCATGGGTGTGCTTTACTGGAGAGAGGGTTTGCATCTCGCAGCTCCCCACACCCCAGGTCCCTCTTGGTTCATGGCACATGCACAAAGGTGCATTTCCTTCACCCTATTTGCACAGGCTTGCTGTGGATGAGCCCTATTTGCACCCCTTAGGGCAGGCGTGACCCCAGTGGAGCTCAGCCCCAGGTGGGCACACACCCCTCTCCACCCCATCCCACTCCCCGTGCTCACCCTCTTAGTGTGGCTGCTGCAGCCAAAACACTGCCTGTGTTAGTGTAGATAAAGCCTAAACTGCTCCAGCCAGACCTCTGTCCATCTGGGCTGCTGCTTTCAAACCTGCCAGTGGGGTTGTTTTGGAAGACTTCAGTGTAAGAGACCTACAAACTCTCACGTATTTTAGGCAGTTTCAGAAGAGAAATCCCTGAATATGGCCATGGAACTGATCCTCTGATCTTCTGCAATATGACACATAACTATCCTCATTGGGATGCTTATCTACTGGAAGAGATTTAAGTGGTGGCAAATATGGTTTTTTGCCTATCACTAAATCACCTAAGTCTTTAGGAGACAATTAATGCAATCTCCTTCATTCACCATCGTTGTAAGAGGATTTGTATTCATTTAAGGAGAAACATCCACTTTATGAATTTCACATTCACATGCTCTCTTCTTCATAATTTGACTGGATCCTTCACTGCACCACAGCTCTCTTAGGTCAGCTTAGTCAGGCAGAGTGGTAGTAAATATGACACCAGGACTCTGCTGTAAACCCTCCCCTTTGCAGGAGGCTGTCCCAAAAGAAGAGGAAAGGGAGATACAGAGCATAATGGAACAAAAAGCCACAACCAGAGTACATTTATATCCCAGACATTTTTCTGAAACAGTGTTTATGCAAACCAGAGTGAGAGTCAGGTCAAGTTTAAGGGTTAGGAAATTCCTCACCTACAGCTCCACTAAGAGTTACCAAAAATACCAATATACATGTATGAGTCTATGACCATGAAGTGCTTTATGGTCAGAGAAAACTGACAAGAGAGCTTTACTTCATCTATGCAACTGTGCAGATAGAGACCCATCTATATACATCACTGTTCTCTTTGGTTTTATTCACTCTTCTGCTCTACTTAATATCACTATGCAGCTGAAGGCAGCTGCAGCTTCTCTTTGCTGTACAAACACATTAATACTCTGGTTAATTTTCCCCATCCCAGCTTGCCCATTCCAAGTCTCATTGCATCCATGGCAGGTGACAACAACCTCTGACCTCAGTTACTAGTAGGATCCTGCGTATAAGTACAGCCATGAATGTCAACGCCTGACCTGGGACTCAGCAAGAGAAGGGGAGAGCTGGTAGGACTGGGGATGGACAGGGATCTGTGCTCTGCCAGCACTGTTCTGAGAGCCCCAGAGCCTGCATGATCCCAGGGAGACCTGTCCTGCCACAAATATCCCGTTGTCCAGCCCTACCTGTGGGTAGCTGAGGGAGGTCTCCGGGGAGCGCAGGTCGTCCCCTGTCGCCCTGGCCTCGTGTCCTGCCTCCGCAGGTATCCCGTAATGGGTGCATTTCTCAAAGCAGACATAGTTGTATTGCGGTGTGCCCCCCCACAAAGCTGGCTTCGAGCTGTGTTCCTGCGTCTTGCTCTCTGAGCTCTCCATTCCTCTACTCCTCACGCTCAGCTGTAACTGAGCTGCTGCTCTGGGCCTTACCTAGAACCACCTCGTGTTCTGGCAGAGAGCATGGCCTCCGCATTCTCTGCTGAGCCCTCCTTTCTCTCTCTCCTCAGACCACTCCAACTTGTCCTGTTCCTGCACTCTCTTTCTCTCTGCCCCTCCTCCTCCTCCTTGTGCCTCTCTCACTTTCTTTCCTTCCTGCCCAAAGGGTTCAACTATATTTATAGTAACCTTCCTCTGCCACATGATTCCCTAGTGCCGTGTCTGATCTCAGCAAAAGGCAATAACTCTGCCGGGATTGAATGTCAGGTGTGAGCAACAGGGGAACTCCTGAAGGAGAGGGAGGGGGCAGGGGGAAGGAGGTGGTATGACAGACAGAGCTACAAGCACAGAGACAGAAAGCAGACAGGAGGAAGCAGAAATTATTATCCAGGATATCTCTTCTTTCACAGCTCCCCATCCCACGCACGCCCTGTTTGCAATGAGAACAAAGGTCAGTGGGCTTCCTCATTTTCTCTCCAAACACCAGGTGTCCTAAAGACTGAGCAACAATCATAAAGATGCCAGCACATATGGTGAGATGGAATGAGATGGGTGTTCACTCAGTGTCCCAAGACAATTTTTGTAAGCCCACAGTCCACATCAGCAAGCCCTAATGGAGAAGTCAGGCATCCCTGAAAACTGCTGGGCATTACGGTCTGATCTCAGCCTTCCCATGTGTCCTTATGGGGAGTACTTTGCACTTGGAAGAATGTCACCAAACAGCTCTGTGGATACTCAATTATAGGTGTATGCAGAAATTTAATTTTTCTTGATGCTCACTTTTCCACAGACTAGAGCATTCAACAACTTCTCTCCACTCTACCACTTGTTTCTCTGCCAGGGAGAGAAGCAACGAGCTCAGCCAGCACCACTGAGCTACCAGCCAGTGATAGG
Organism: Oriolus oriolus; assembly: GCA_013400235.1. Classification (NCBI taxonomy): domain Eukaryota; kingdom Metazoa; phylum Chordata; class Aves; order Passeriformes; family Corvidae; genus Oriolus; species Oriolus oriolus. The sequence goes on from VXBT01007942.1 coordinate 176,114, forward strand.
AATGAGAAGTATGTTACAGCAGCTTGGCCTAAGGACACCTCCCAGTACTGTCAGTGTGCTGCCTGTGACCATATGTCTTCTGAGGGCTATTAATTAAGGAGGAGCAGAGAGTTCAAGATCCCTGTATACAAGAAAAAAAGAACTCACATGCCAAGCTACTCATACTGAGTAAGAGATTTGCAGGCAGGATGGGGTGGAGAGAAGGGCAAAACACCCTTTTTTGGGTCCAGAATAGTGGTCTCATTATTTCATTTTGCAGACCCCTGTAAAACATTTATTCTTTTGCTTCTTTTTTAGTCTGCATGGTCCTCAAGAGTAAGGTAGGAGGGAAGTCTCCAAGAGGAAGACACACCTAATTTCTTCCACAAACCACCTTCTCCAATGCTCCTGCTAAGGTATGGATATCCATTAGCAGTAATATCCATGTGGATAAGGTTAGTCTGTACAACCCACGACTGGTATCAGGCCAGGCAAGCACTGAATATTTGCAAAAGCAGTATCAGTACTGCCCCAAAATTTACAGGCTCTCCTGTTTCGTTCTCACCAGCACTCACTTTACTGTCAACAAGCTCTGTTTTCTGGAGGAGGACTGTGCCCCATAGGTAGGACAAAACTTGTAATGGATCACCTTAAAGAAGAGTTTCTAAGTAATTGTGTCTAGGAAATCAGAGAAAAACCTTTGGATAGCCTCACAGGAAACCATCATAAAGGCATGAATTGCTCCCAACCTACTGAGATGCTTTTGGAAGACCCTTGTCATTATGGCTCATATAGAAAATGATGCATAGCGCATACTAAATAGTGTATAAAATATAAAAAACTGTGTCAAATATAAGGTACATCATGTATAGGAAGCCAAAGGACTGAACACAGTACGGCCTAGCAAACATCAAAGCTGTCATACAGCACCAGACCTTCAGTCACTATTATATGTACTGAGGAGAACACTCATCACAGCCACTGCAGGAAACTAATGAGAACCTTTACCCAAAAGTGCACTCTTCTTCTAGCTCTTGTTTTTCAAGAGGCACAAGAATGGCGCATTAGAAATTGCTGCAGTATAAAAATGAACCCTCTACTGCCAGATAATCAAACTCTACTGTCTGTCTTGCATGATACTCTTGTGGAATTTCCATGAGAAATAATGATGTAATAATAGCCTAAAATAGGATGATTCCACCCTGAAAGGCTTTTTCCAAGAACTGTCCCTCTGAGCTTCCAAACTGGCTCCAGCCTCACTCACCTTATCAATAAAAGCATGAAGGACACCAAGGCCAACATTCACCAAGTGACTCCAGATGCTACTTGAACAAGAAACCTTTACTATCCTCATTGGGAAGACATCCTGCAAACCCTCTGAGCCCTCACCCGTGCTTCCCACAGTGTAATACACCTCAGCCAGTGCATGGAATGGTAGAGTGATAACTACACAGCTGAACCTGAACAGTCACTGTGTGCGTGGTGGTACCTATGCACTAGGAAATACCTAGCTCATCTCTAGCTAAGGACCAAGTATTCAACTAATTCCCACTTCTCATTGAACAGTATCTCTGCCTCTAGTCTCTGTACCCAGATATTGTCTGCCATGGAAAAGACTGAGAGCTGAAATTTATCATTTCAGTGCATGACAAAATATACCCAGTCTGTAGAGATACTTGATTTATGTCACAATATTTCCTATGGCCTGAACACTAATCTTACCATGTTATTCAACTTATAAATAATCCATCTCGCTCTTTCCCCTAGGAGGTGAAAGTGCTTTGTGAGCTCTCAGGAAATTATTAACAATCCTTGCTATTTCTTAATGTACCAATAATCTCTGTCACAGCCTCCAGCCTCACTAACACTACTCTAGTTAAATTCAAAGCAGCTACTCTCAACTTGTATTTGCTCAGAGATCTGCTGCTTCTATTTCACACTCTAAGAAGAACTTGAAGACCCAACAGCTTGTCCACTTCTTCCAGCTGGCACAGATGACCAAATGAAAGGTAAAGTTCCAGCTTTACTCATCATCTTTTCCATGTTTTCAGATCTGCAGAGTCCCATAAACACAGAACACAAAAGCACATCCCGAAAAAATCTGCCTTTCTGCACTGCTGCTGCCCAGCAACTGCTGTCACATCTACCCCATCACTCTTCCTGTAATTTCCTGCCACAGCTCTTCTTTCTATATTTTCTTTATTGCCTTCTCTGTCTTGCTTTCTACTTCCTTGCTCTGCATTTCCACCAGGACTCATCAATGGAGTACTGCTGTTGCTTCACAGGTTACCAGCAGACTCAGGAGATTAGCACAGAGCTGGAAGAAGATGTAAAAATAAGAGGAAGATGTCATAACCATTTTGCACTAGCCACAAACACAGATGACCTGTACACATGGCTTGACTCCTCAGGTGCACCTAAGCCTCTTGAAAAGGCTCACAAAAGTTTCTAGACTCCTCCATGGCCTGCAAGAGGAAAGGTACACAACCTGCTCATACACCTTTTTTTTTCCCTTTGCATATTACAGGCCCTAGTGGGACTCCAAAGTTGTGTTTCAAGAAGGACATGTTTGTGACAGATGAAAATACAGCTATAGTCCAAATCAGGGTACTAAGTGACAGTAAAGGAAAGAATAGAAGTTGGAAGAACTGTCACCCAAGATGGGTTCTTCTCCAGTCAGACATCTATTTTTCTCTCTCCTCTTCCCAGTTTTCTCTCAGGTCTCCCTTTCTTGGCGTTTATTTATTTCTCCTGAATGCTTTTCAGGATGCAGAAATATAATTCCTAGCCTTCCCATCCTACTGCCTTCATAGCGAAAGCTCTGAGAGACTGGCAGGGAGGAGGGTAAGGATGACTGAAGACTCTCACTTCTCCCATGGTCTGGTCCCAGGAGATTTATCACCTGAAATCCCAGTGCTATTAATCAACAGTGACAATCTCAATGTTCCTTATGCCCTGCCCACACAATTATCAGACATCATACTAACTTCTGAGACTTCTGCTTTCGCTAGAGCTTTTTTTGGTTTGTTCTGTAGCAGGTTCATCCTGAAAGATCTAGACCACTTCATGACCTCACTGTATACAAGCCTTACAGCCCACCAGCAGATTGCAGGCTCCTCTGGAGCGAAACACCACATCTATTTTTCAGCTGCCACCAATACTCATACACAGACACTACAGCAGATGGTGATGCAGAGCCCTCTGCCACCCCAGACTGACAGGAGTGGAATTTGCTGAGGCAGAGTTATTGTTACTTAGAACCCTGCATGCAGAATAGAGAAACAGTCATTTAAGAACAAAGCAAAAATAGTATTCTGTGCTTAAAAAAACCCAGCCCAAGAGGTCCACAAGTCTGCAAAAAAGATAATGTAAAATATAGTCTGTGGGACAAAAGAAACTGTAAAGCTGAAAAAGGGAGTTTTAAAGGAGGAAGAGGAGAAAGGTGACAAAAGGATGACTACTTAATAGTAACACAATATCTAAGAGAGAAACACAGAGGCAATAAGAGATAAAGCACTGCAGGGCATGAGGGGATAAGAATTTGGACAGGAAGAAGATACAGCAAGCATATTTTGCTTCAAGCAATACCTTCAGATGGAGCAAAACAGAGTGAAAAGGCAGGAAAAATACTTCAGTAGATGTCAGATAAGGCAATGGCTTCTAGATGAGAACAAAGCTCTTGACTGGGACATTTTATTAGACAAGATACCCATGGAGGCTTCAAAGAGCTACAGGAGGCAATTAGAGCTTTGGGAGAGAAAGAATGCTGTGAAAAGGGTTAGGAAGAGGGAGGGAGGCTGGAAGAAAAGACAGCTTTTATAGTAAAAGAAAGAAACAGATAATGGACCGAGGCTTGAACAGCAGCAAAAGATAGAAATTTAAGCTGTGCAGGGGCACATAGTAAGCCAGGCTGAATATGGAGACACAATGACAGAGAACTCTCAGAGGACACTTGAAAGAAGGGTTGAGTTCACAGTAAAAAGTAAAAAGAAAAATACCGGAAAGTTTAAGGGCTTTCATCATGGAGAAATAACAAGATAATATGATGATATTCAAGTGGACATGTACTGACTAATACTAGACTGAGTAGAGCAGAATTGACAGAAACAGGGCAGATTCTGAGAATCATCAGCTTTTGATAACTCAAGTAGAAAGATGCAGAATGGGGAAAAAAAAATCTCACAACTGAGATCAGATAAATACTTACAGGAACACAAGAACTTGAAGGAGCCATTGAAGTAGGTGTCGGAATAGATGCATTTGGAAGGAATCTTGAAGAGATCAGGGTAGGGCATGATGGCAGTGCAGTATGACATGATATGACAATATGATATGCCATGACTTGGCAAAAATCAAATGAGCTTTAAAGGGGCAAGGTTATGTCCATGTTCCAGAAACCACCCAGCTGTGACAGTCTGCACAGAGCACCATATCCATGTCGATGATGCCACCTAAGGTAAATTGCTTGTTAACTTGAGGTTCTCTTGTCCTACATCACAATGTGGTCACAGGTTGGAACTGAGAGCAAAAATATCAAGCAGAGAGAACTTAAACAAACCCAGCAACAAGAGCAAGACACAGAAAATCACAGATTTCACAGATGAAAGAGAAGACAGCAAAATTATGTTTTATAAATGGATCCAAACTCATTCAGAGCTTTAAAGTGGATCTGACTGTCCTGGTGAGCTCTCAGGTAAAGACCATCAGGCTTCAAAATTCAAAACAGAACAGCCTTTAGTAGAATAAAAATAAGATTATTTGATTATTTTAAATAGAGAAAACTTCCAGCATGTAAGTCAGGAAGCACAGAAATAAATATATAGTCTATACACAATTCACCCACTGTGACCTTGGTTGCAATTAAGCTGATGACCTTCTGAGCTGCTAAAATTTTGTGCTTACACTCTATTGCCTAGGAGATTGTTTCCATATCTCCACAGCTTGGATGCCTCCTCCCCTACAGCTGCCCCTCTTCTTAAATTGCAGCCCTCAATTCCCTTGGTGATTCTCTACCCTATAGCACCCTGTAGCTTCTATTAAATAATTTCTTCTTTTCATCTGCTGAGAGGCTTTCCAAATGAAGAGGTGTATTACTGGTGGGGTAGAAAAGTGAATGTCTTGTCTTAGGATAAACCAAGAACAACAGTGTGTATACAAGTACCAAAAGAAGAAAAAAAGTAATTACAAAAAAGTAATATTAGACTGATGATAAGGAGAAAATTTTTCTAACTGTATTGTGCATCCAAAAGCAGCTAAAGTCAGTGAGAACTAGCAAACATTCAATTAATTGATTGAAGTGAATTCAGTGGATTTCTTATTTTGTAGGAGAATAATTTTGCATCACAAACATTCTCTGATGTAGTCAGCTTGAAGACATTTTTAGCAGAGAGGACCAAGGAACATCTAACATAAATACAGACTTACTTCTAAAGATCAAAACTTATTAAGGATGCCTCTAAGATAGTGAATTTGTTATTATTCCAGCACAGAGAATCTGCAGCTTGTGCCTTTCTTCCACTTCTCTCTGTAGACTGCTGTTGCACAGGTAAAAAGAATAATTGCCCATTAGATCTGTCAGTCATGCCATGACAGACAGCCTGATTGACACCATGAGGGTGGAAAGAAAGTGCAGTGATGAGCTGTGCAGAGCTGGCCTGCCACAGGCTCCTGGGTTTGAACTGGCTTTGGCTAATTTCAAGTGGAGAATGATGACTCTTATGTAAAATGTGGCCAACTATGAAGATGTATGGTCATAGCTGATAGGTTTAGGAGGAGGAACTGGCTTGCGAAGTGAAATTATTTGGGAAAGTTTCGAGGACAGGTTTGTGGTGTGCTTGAGCTGGAGCTGGTCAAGAAGGAACCATGACTATGGACAGAGTATCTCTAGGAGTCCATGGCTGGGATTAGAGGTATGCAAGAAAAATTATTTCATTTTCCTGATATATGTTCAACTTTCAAATGCCTGAAAAGTAATTTCTCTGAAGCCCTATGATCTATAGATCTCTATGAGAGTGATCACATTACCTAATTTAGGGCACTCAAGGAGCAGACTGGTCGAAAATGACAGTCCTAATTTTTATGTACTGGAACTAGTGATCAAGAAGCTTGATGCAAAAAAATTATTTTTCAGCCAGCTCAGGTCTCCATTCCTGCTGATGGATGGCCATGTGAATGTCAGTAAAGAAGGGATCAGGAACACACCTAGAAATGAGGAAAGCGACTGTCTTTTCTGACTGCAGCAGAGATATAATCCACCATAAACCTTTTCTCAGTATCACTTGGGTCTTGCTTACAGTTCAGACTTTTGCTGTGATCAGAGCAAATGCTATGAACTACTTGCATGAACCGTGGTTGCTAGAGTTTTGGCAGTTCTGGTTTGTCCTGTCCTGTCTCAGATAACTGAGATACAGGATGTCAATAGAAGGGTTGTAGCACAGATGTGTTACCACTACCATTGAAGATTTTTTTATATACCTTTTTTTGCTAGGACAGTTATACTAATAAATCATGCAAAGTTTTGACTAAGCTTCCTGTTTTCCTCCTCCTTCCCCCATCTAAATGCAGATACCCATATAAAAAACACCTAACCCTCCAGCACAGCTGGGGTCTTGCCTGTTTTCCATAAAACAATCCCTGGTGGTAATATGAGACAAAACCTAAGGTAAACAGAGGGAAGATAGTATTTCTCTTGGCAGCCTGAATAATAAATCCATCACAAATGAGGGCAAAGAAATTCCCCTGCAGCAATAACCTTTGCTGTTATCACTGGCCGCTGATACAGGGATGATAGTGAGAATCAGCATGACATTCACTGGACTCCTTCCCTCTTCTATCAGCCCCTTGCTTTGAGGTATAGAAAAGTGTTGGGGGAAGAGAAGAAGAACTGCATCGAGCACGTGCATCCAGGCTGAAGTACTGGGCCACTCTTTGGCATGAAGACTGCAAAAAGTCTTTTCTCTGCCAAACTTTTTAAACTAGAGCTGCTGCACACCTACTAGCAAGAGCCACTTTTGACTGTCACAAAGGAAAAAAGGTGCAAGAAGTACCCCAGTGCCACAAGGGGAAACAGTCCCCAGATGCCAAAGAGACAGGTAGCTTAGTATATCAAGCCCAGGACAAGACAAATCAGCAGAAGAAAGTGCAGGAGGTTCCCCATAAATGGCATTGTGTCCCAGGGCTGGCATTTAATGTCCATGACATCTAAAAATATTAAACCTGGAACAGGAGTCCAGGAAGGGGCTGTAGGTCAACACTGGAAACTACTGACCAAGGTCAGGAATGGTGGAGAGATAATGGGCCAATGAAAAAGAAGGTGCAGAGAACAAATGGTGGAAACTATTCTGATTTTCACTTAAGTTGAGAACCGAAATTAGTTCTGTGAGCTGCAAAACTAGAAGAGTTTATGAGAAAGTAAAGATTTTTGGATGTTGTGTTTGTTTAATAGCATTGCTCACAGTCCTGCTTTTGCATTATTAGATGTTCAGAATCAGCAATAATGCCTAAGAGTACTTGTGGTATCTTGCTCAAGCACTGCCCTTGGTCTGGGGTGTATATCAACTTTTTCCTGTCTATATCAGAGCCAGATTCTATTCCACATTATGTCCATAGCATATTTTGATAGGAATGAGTCACTAAACAAAAAAAAGCAGAGATGGACCTTGTGAAATGTTTCATATCCCACTTGCTCTGCTGCTTTTTCTTGCATCAGGAAGAGAGTTGGAGCTCTCTGACAGGTGCACTGGCTGGGCTGGGGACCTTTAGTTAGGAGGAGGAGGACAGAAATGCCCCAGACCACTGGTTTTCGGGCACCATGAGGACCACGAGCTCACACAAGTCTGTAGGCTCCTCAGAACCATCATGCTGAGGGACAAGCTATGCCGCTTGCTGAAGACTCATTGCTCCGGGAAGAAGATGCAGCTGACACTTGCCATGGCAGCTTTCAACCTCATCTTCATGAAGGAGGAAAAGGATGCAGGGGGTGTTGCTGTGGTGCTTCCCTGTACCACGGGGACCACAGCTCTGGCTATGGAACTTGCTGGTAGAAAGCATAGCTGGTACAAGTGGCACCGCCACTGCCAGCCAACAGGTTCCTTAACCCCCTTCCTTCTCCCTCTAAATAAAACTGCTCCAAATGCCATCATTAAATCCCATGGGATGGAGTTGAGGTCTCTGTAGTGGCAGGGTATTCTCCTTGCTTTGGGCAGGAGGGTTCTCCACTGTCTTCCTGCAGAAGATCTTCACCAATCTAACTGTACTTTGTGGTAGGACCACTTGGACAGACACGTCTGTCTATACAATTTCATGTTAATTTTTGCCACACTGATCCTTACAGTCCTGTCCTCTCTTGACCTATAGTCTTGTATGCTGGGGAACATGATCACTGCCCTGAATCAGCTGCTGAGCATTCAGATCTGCTTAGGAGTGCATTAACATCTTTAATATCTGTGTTCTGATACCAGGTCTGAAATGTCATTTTTATCAACATGCCTTCCTCTGCAGTTCGCAGTCCACAGGAGGGTCTGGACCCAGCTTTGAATTTTTCTTACAGAGCTGCATTGGAAATAAGAGGCAGATATCATTGAGAAGGCAGGAGGTCAGCACTCCCTAAAAGACTCCTAGTACACCCTCCAGCCAGATAATAAGCATATCACCTGCATCCTGGCAGAGGACAGCACTCATGTTAAGGATCTGAAGCAGACTAAAGAACAACTGAGGCCTTTTCGTGTGGACCCGTTCTCTTTACAAACCAATATGGTGTCCTTCAGTAACCTCCATGTCTTCTGGAAATGTTTCACTTTTTTGGTCACCTCTCTTAACAGATTAAAAAGCTTCTTTGTTTTTATGTGGTTTTCCATTTGATCCATTCTAGTGGATGTTTTGACCCTTGTTGCTTCCACGGGGGTATTGACTCCAAGCACATTGTGGTCACCATAAAGTAGTCATTTCAGCTAAGAAACTGAATCATTTAGCATGGTATATTAGGTTTAGCTGATATACTGTTATGGAATCAGTTGTGTCAGTCCTCCATATGCAGTAGCAAAATGTCATCAGCTTGAGATTGTTCGATCTCCTTAGAGATGATCCATTTACTACAGAACCAAACACACTGATCTGGAAAAGTGGAAAGAAGAAGAGAGAAGCCTACACATATAAAAAAGAGTTGGGTTGGAAGTGGAAACCTCTAGAGGTTCTGAGAGTGAAAAATCTTTGTGGAAGGATTTGGAAAGGGTGTTCCAGAGTATTTTAGCACATTCTGTTAATCCACTACACTATTACTACACTACCTATTTGCTACATAGCATTCAAGTGGTTTCCCACAGCGATGGAACAGTAAAAGTAGAGAATGAAGGTGACATACAGCAACTGAGGGCTAGTACTAATGGGGAGTGAGAAGTCCCATGGGGAACGACTACTTCTTGTAGATATTCTGACTCTTTCTGAGGGCTTGCATTGAGGGGCTACTAGTCAGGATGGAACAAGATGCTGTACCTGAACTCTGCATGGAAAAGGCTGCCTGTCACACTGTGCACCTGCCTAATCTAAAGTCAGTGATGCATCAGACCCTGACCTTCTTAGTCTCCCTTGTTCCACATTTCCACACAAAGTGTCAAGTCTGGTCTTTTATCTTTTGGTATGAGGTAGTTTTAAGGAAAAAAAAAAAACAACAAAAACTTTCCTGGGGTCATGGCATAAGAGTAGTTGACACTGCTTTTGAAATATAGCTGGGTTAAAGAAGAGAGAACACAGAGAAATTCAAGATTTTTCAGCATTGGTCTGAAAAAACTGTCACAGCTGTCCCAAAACTGTGAGTGGCATAAAGAAAGGATGGTCATATTCCCTTCCTTGCCCCAGCTCTGATATGTCTGTCCTGAGCATTGTGAAAGGTAAACTGATGGAAAACACTCATGTCTTCATGCAGTTAACTGCTCAGAGTCGTGCTCTGAGCGAGTTCACCGCAGGTCAGGGGAGCAGCATTTAAGTACAAAGCTGTTCATGTGGCCGTCAATAGATCATGTCAGCCACAATGTACACGCTCGCATGCAGCACTAAAACACATGTGTAGGCAAGAGAGCTTTGCTTAGCCCTTGCTTCATTTTCCCAAGAGTAAAACTTCCATGTACCTCTGGAATAAAGTTCCTACACCACACTGACTGTTTCTTCCGTCACTACCCTGGTGCACAGCTGCCATGTGTTTAATCCTGCTTTTGCCTTTACCATTCCTGGAAAGCTTAGGTGAACCTGCAGCTCTTTTGCCCTTTGAGCCTGGAGCATTATGGACTTCAAACTAATGGAAATGAGGTTTCCAACATGCCCTGTTTCTATATGGAATTGGAACTAAAAGCAGCCTGCCCTCAGTACCATGTCCTCTACAGCTGATAAACTTGGTGCCAAGCAAAATTAATATCAAATGCCTCTCTGGTCTGGATAAGGGCTCACAGGATGTTAGTAAGTTATCCAGAGGAATAAAAACAGACCTGACTAAAGAATTTTACAGGACTTTAACAGGATGATTGAACAATAAAATTACAAATGAAACAGTCACAATAAATCTGAAGTGATTAAGGAGGAACAGACATGCTAGCTTTGCATACACAAGAACTGTTCAACTATTTAAGCTCTTAGTATGTAAGAATAAGATCTTAGGTTACACAGAATGATCATAATGACCTCTTTAGCATTTATTTAGAACTATGGTTAAGAAGTAGGAAAATAATACTGAGTTAAATACAATGTGCAAGTACATCTGAGTAATGTTTGCCTTTCAGTTTCCCTAGTCTCAAAAAGAATATAGTAGAACTTGAAGAGTTTTAGAGGATGGTCAAATTACGGAATACCTACTGTATGAGGAACAGTTAAGTGGACTGGAACATCCCAGGCTGGAAAGGACAATGAGGTCTGGACACAAATAAAATACTGAGTGATATGAAGAAAATTAACTGAGAAGGTTAATTTGGCTGTATCTCAGCAGGTAGGGTCTCATTCTATTGAATTCACAACTCCTTGGAATTTAGATGCAGGAAAATAGTTTTAACTTGCTTTTCTGTAATAGAAGCAAATGACAGGTTTGTGTGTCACTTAACAACAAGTGTAGATAAGAGAGTTCATTACAGACAAGTAATTAAAAATACATTCTGTGTCATATTTAGAAGACAATAATCTTGTAGACTAGTAGGTAATTTGCACTGCTGTTCCTCTGAGTACTTTAGTTAATTACAGAATTACAGAATATTTGAGCTTTGGATGGGACACCTGCTGCCTTGTCCAATACCATGTTCAAGCAGTGTCAGCAGGAGAAAGTTGCCTTAGGCTGTGTCCAGACAGCTTTTGGATGTCTCCAAGGATGCAACAACCACTCCAGGTAAACCTGTGACAGTGCTCACTCATGCAAAAGCCTCTTTCTTGATGTTCAGACAGAAATTCCTGTGGTTCAATTTGGCCTCATTCCATCTTGTCCTGTGACTGGGTTTTACTGAGAACAGAATGGCTCCACCGTCTTCAGTCTTCCATCAGGTAACAAGACCTCCCCTGAGCCTTTGCTGAACAATCCCAGCTCTTTCAGCCTTTCCTCAGATGTGAGATGTTCCTGTCCTTTCATAATCTTTGTGGCCTTTTGCAGAACTCTCTCCAGTAGCTCCATAAATTTTATGAACTGTAGAGCTCAGACCAGGACATGGGGTTCCAGGTACAGCCTCATCACAGCTAAGTGGAAGGATGTGCTGCTGATCACAACATTTGGAGCCCTGCAGTTCAGCCAGTTTTCAGCCCACTCTGAGGTCCACTTGTCCAGCCTGTACTTAATCAGCTTACTATGAGGATGTGGTGGGAGACAAAAGCATTGATAAAGTAAAGATGAACATCATGCACTGTTCTTCCTTCATTCACCAAGCCGTCTTATCTGATCACTGAACTTGGTTAAGTGTGATTTTCCCTTCACAATTCCATGCTGGCTACTCCTAATCATCTTTCAGTCCTTCATGTGTCTGGAAATGGTTCACAAGATGAGTTGCTCTGTCACCTTTATGGGGATTGAGCTGAAGTGGGTCAGCCTGCAGTTTGCTGGACTTCTTGCTCTTTTTGAAGATAGGAGTGACATTTGTTCCTGTCCTCAGTTACCACTCCAAATCCCTATGACCTTTGAAAGATAATAGAGAGTGGCATTGCAATGAGATTGACCAACTCTCTCACACTGGTGGGTGCATCCCATTAGGTTCCATGGATTTGTGCATGCCCAGTTTGTTTAAATGTTCTCTGACCTCATGCTCCTCCAATGAGGGTCCTTGCTCTTCATCATCTTCTTTAAAATCCATTTGCCTTGATTCTTTAGAAGAGGGCCCACATTTTCCATTGCCTTAATTTTGCTGCTGAAACACCTGTAGAAGCCTTTTTTGCCGCCCTTCATGTCCCTCACCAGATTAAACTCCAGATGAGGTTTGGTTTTCTTAACCTCGTCCTTGCACATGTGGCTGGTGTCCCTCGATTCCTCCCAGCTCACCTGTCCGAGTTTAGTCAGCAGCTCCTTCCTAATTCATGCAGGCCTCCTTCTGCCTTTGCTTGATTTCCTGCTCATCAGGATGGATAATTCCTGAGCTTAGAGGAGATGATTCCTGTACAACAACCAGCTCTCTTGGACCCCCCTTCCCTTCAGGGCTATTTCCCATGGGATTCTTCCAAGAAGATCCCTGAAGAGTCAAAGACTTCTCTCTTGAATTCAAAGATTGAAATCTTATTTTGAGCCCTTCTCCTTCCTCAGATCCAGAGGCTGTCCTGGATGTTCACAGCCCTAACCAGTCCTTCCTCTTCTGTAAGTATCAGGTCTAGCAGAGCACCTCCTCTTGCTGTCTCCTCGATTATCTTGTCACGAATTTGCTGGCAATGCACTCCAGAAACCTCCTGGATTGCTTGTGTCCTGCTCTTACTGCTGCAGCAGGTTGCATCCAGGGACTGTTGACATGACCTCTTCCAACTGTCTGAAGAAAGCATCATCTAATTCTGAAATCTCTTTGCAGGACTGCAAAGCCTACCTAGGCTGACCACATACTCTAAAATGGGTAGTTATTTTTCTGTAGCTGTTAAAAGCTGTTCCTCCTCACAGTTCAACACTTTGGCAGCTTCTGTGACTGGTCTTCAGGAAAATTCTCTTCTCTTCAGTGTCCCAGTAGAGATATGGGTAACTCCAAGTCTCAGGATAGAAACATCCATAATCACTACAGTAGTTTACACACAATCAAAGGATGTGTATGCTAGACTATGCATGGGTAAGACTAGTTGGACAGACTTTAACCTGAAACAAACTTGGGGGTGCACAAGGTAATGTTTCCTCACAGCACTGAATCAGAAAACAACATACTGCATGTAATTTGTCAGAGATTTTAGAGCTACAGGTATTAGGCTTCCTTTGAAAAAGTGTAGGTGCCACTCACACTCGCAATAGCACTGGGCAACAGATGAAGGGGCTTTGCATTTTTATATGCTTCTAGAATCCATTCTCAGTGCTGATAGATGATAGGCAAACATTCCTGATCCATGACCTTTTACAAATATGTCATGGAAATGGATGACTGTCAACCCCAAGAGCCACTTGGTTCCTTTAAGAACAAGGAAGAATCAATTTCTTCACCAAGAGGCAGGAAATTTGTTGTAGAGGTAAATGGCTGAGTTTTAAAAACATGAGCAAATCCTTTAACCCTGCCTATGTCCTTATCAAGGTCCAAAGACTGAAGTGTTTTTTGCAGTCACAACATGTGGAGGATCTCTTTGCTGCCTCTATGTTCAGTGTGGAGAATTGTATGATTAACAAATACAAAACCATTATATGCCTTCCTGTGCAAAGAAACACCAATGAAGTCTGGCTCCTCCAAGTTCTATGTCACTTAATAGTAAACATGAACACTTAAAGTAAGCAGGTTCCAATAAGGTAGTGTCCAGCATTATTAAAATTATGTCTGTCCTGCCTCAGCATCAACAAGTTAACAGTGATCATTGTATCATACAGGTATGTGGAAGCTGTTCCATCAATACTGAGAGCAGCAACTTCCTGCTACTTTGCTAAAGTAAACATCAACAAAATAACTTATTTTTATGTAGTGTTTACTGCCAGCTTCTCTTCTGCATACCCAGGTTCTCTGCTGTGATTTTGTGGAGATTCACAACAGTAGTCCACTTTACCTTGAGGATTTTTATTTGCTGCACATTTCTGTATTGAATTATTTCTCATCTACCATACTTTATTATTTCTCATCTACCATACTTTGTATGCCACCTGCTGTACAGCTGGGGCAGTAATCTCTGTATTCCAGGTGCACATCTACTGCCATTGTTGAGAATTATACTAGCAACAGGTCTATCTTCCTTTAATGTCAGGAATTCTAGTACATTGTCTTTCCACACATATATCCCCTGCCCCAAACTTGCCTGAAATAATTTAATCTGCTATGTTGCCAAAGTAGCACACACCAGACGTCAAAACAATCATGTATTTTCTTTGTCCATATTAAAAAAGCTTATAGCATGCAGCTACCCAATTAGGTTTCACACAAATGTGGGATACCCCCATATGCCATTTATACATGAACAAGTGTTTTTACTTTTTACAGCACAAGATCAATGGCAAGGTTTAGATTGCTTGCCGTGCTGCCAGCCCTTGGAATTTATTTCTTTGGGCAGGAGGCCTGTACAATGCATGGAAAAGATTAAAACATGTAGTTCTGGACACTTTCACAACAGAACCCAATACCTGAATGATGTTGGAAATGGGGGAAAAAAATACTTTTCTGGGAGTAGCAGAAAAGATCCCTTGCACCCCCTATTCAGGGTATGGTGTCTGCAGGCAACCTGCTCCTGTGAGGTTGTAACTGCTCCCACAGTTCAGTACAAGGACAACGTGAGCAACAGCCAGGCAAGGTAAAGTCTTTGGTACCATTTCTGTTGCACATGCAAAAGTTAAATTAAACCAAACTTTCTCCATGGGAAGAGTGTTTAGGTCAGGAATATACAGCACTGGTGTGCAGCTGTGGGTGTCACCTCAGGAAGTCTTGCCTGGGTGGTTGATTGGAGAGGCTGAAGGGGCAGGGTTTATTCACCCCAGAGAAGAGGCTGATTTGCAAACAGCAAATGCAAATACACTCAGAGGGAGGGCACAGACGAGACAGCACCAGGCTCTCCTCAGAGCAGCACAAAGAAGATGAAAGAGGCAACAGCCATGACTCAAAACAAGGGAAATTCATGATCAAGCAAGGGGCTGGACTGGATACTGCCAGTGTTCCCTTCCATTCTAGATCCTTCTGTGATTCTTGGGTTTTTGCTTTGATGGCGACAAAAGCAAAGTACTGTCAGGCAAATTTCAATTATTAATAGAACTAAGGAGACCAGGCCTGCTAGCAATACAAACTGGAAATGAAAAAATTTCCTCAAGAAGCTGCTGGGTCTCACAGCAGAGCCTATGACCACAGCAAAACACAGCAAAAATTCCTATCCCCATCTTTTAAACAGGTAGGGCAGCCCTGAACATCTCTCCCATGCAGAGATGGACTGAGGAAAGAATTCCTTTTTTCCTTTTCCATTGTCATTGTCAGCAGCCTACATCTTGCCATGTACAACTTGGCCCCGTGCTCATCTGCATCTTTTGTCCTCCTCAGCTTTGGAATTGGCAACACAAATCCGCACAAGTGAACTTTCTCATTACCTCAGCTCCCCAGGTCTCTTCTGCCTTCTAACATTACTTTCTGTATGATTGACAACACTTTCAAAAATAAAAAGAGGAGAGGGGAGCTGTGGAGAATCCCCCCTCTGCCTTGGGACAGCACAGGGAAAGGGTCACACAGGATATTTTTAGAACAGAATCCAATGGCAGTGATGTGAGGAAGGCACAGAGAAAAACACAGCTGTGAAACCTAACACTTGGCCTCATGTATACTGAGAGCAAGAACGGCAGAGAGACAAATTGAGGAGACGCAGCAGAACACAAGAGTGAGGAGAAGGTATGTGAGGATAACAAGGGAGTGGTAAAAGAGTAAGTGACAAAGAGGCAATGAACACCTAGGAAGGAAATGGATACAAGTAATTATTGAAATAGAAAAAAAAAAGAGCCAGGAGCAGAAAAAGTTAATAAAGTGGCCATATTATATAAATAAGCAGATATTTCAATCATAGGAAGGATATAAGGACAAGAAATGGTCAACTGACTCATCAGCACTCTCATGATTTCTGACCTTGAAAGCTGACCAGCAGCTACCTCATCTACCATCTCTCCTCATCCCAAGGTATAAGGGTTTCATAAGTGACTTAGCCTGTGGATTGTGAGACTGTAATAGATTTTCCTTAGAAAAAATTTTCCCTCAGAGGAAAAAGCAGTGATTCCTACAGTCATTGGAGCCAGGCAATGACCTACTGTCTCTCTTTTTCTACTGACCAGCACGCCCAGAGAGCAGTGGTTGCTTTATATCTGAAAACTGATGTACACAGCATTAGCTCAGAAGCGCTCTCTGCTTCTGTTCACTCACTAAAGAACTAACATGACTGAGTACATGGAGTGAACAGATGTAATGTTGATACTTGAGAGGAGCCTGCTCCTAAAGATAGCATTTTAAGGTGTAAATTGCTAAGATACTCAAGCCCTGAAAGTGTCTGGCAACAACACTTGAGGCAACAACATCCAGAATTACAGTCCCTTTTTCACTTGCTACATAATCCTTATAAATGTTCTTCATTTTGTTTGTTTTGAGAAATAATTTATCTTCAATTGAGATTAGTGGTTCAGTGCCTTCTTAGCACTAATGCCTGGATTAGATCCAGCAACTAGCTGCTCCAGTAACTAGCTGCTCCTCTGCCTATGATCCCTAAGGACTCAAGTATACATGGTCATTCTCAAAGAATTCCTAACCTTAGAGTCATCTGTAATGACACAGGTCATAGCATGGCTGCCTCCTTATCATAAAGCTTATCAGGGATGGGGGTGACTTGAATTCAACAAAGAACTAGTCATTTGGGGTTTACCTATGCAGGTACTTGAAGAATCAAACAGATATCATTTATTACACAATCCTGCCCTGTCCTGAAGCCTAGAAGAGCTCTCAAGGGCAAATACTTGGGATAAATTTATGAAAAAATTAATATAATGCAATACATTGTATCTCTTTCTCTCACAAAGAGCTATTTAGTAATGGACAAATATTTTGTCAAAGATTTCCCTTAGCTCAAGTTATAAAAATCATGCTCTTTGACTTCAAGAAATCTAATACTGGTTGTGTCTTCCCACAAGCACTCAACAAAACTCTCATTAGTCTATTTACTCTGACTAGTCTAGCTCTACACTAAGAACCTAAAACTGAAAATTGTAAAGATTCATGAGTTTGTTATAGTTGCAGAAGAAATACAGCTATTTTATCCAAGTAGCATACTCGCTGTTTCCGCATCTTGTGCTGTCTCATGCTGTCTTCTTTACCACTGCTTTTCTCTGGGTTTGTAGTATTTCCTTACAGTTAAGTACCTCATGCAATCATTACTTGTTTGTTTATAGTGCAAACAGGTCATGGTAATCCCTTTATGTCCCACGTTAGGCTCAGTCTCGATGCTTTACTGTTGATGCTACTCACTCCTGACACTGAGGATGCTTCTTTTTTATATTTGACTGCAGAAAGTCAGGCCAAGAGAGATTAAATACATTGTGATCCAGCCCTTCCACTGTAGTGATTGGTTTCTTCAGCAATGTTAATACTTGATATGTGATAAATAATGTTCTTAATAAAACACTGTTGAGTTGAGGGTGCGTGCTTGTGATGTGCCTACGTGGAACACTAAGAAATTCACATTTATTATATAAGTCTGGATTTGAAATCAAGATTTCAGTCAGAAAGGGCTATATGGTCACACTAAAGATCATACAGTCTTCATTCACCTGTAAGGGCCTCTGGCATACACATGAGCAGTGATCAGCAGCAGAAAATTTTGGACTGAAAGCGACTCTCTAGTTCTTCACCTCATCTTACTGTTCCCAAGGACAACCATACCTTCTCCTTACTAAACTAGGTGCTCTAGGAACAGAAACCAGAAAGTGTGGCAATAACCTGTATCCAAATACCTATAAAACAAAGCAGTGCCAAGACCCTACTCAGATATGCTCAACAGATGCCAGAGAGCAACATGTAAAAAAGTCTTCATCTTTCTTTGCAGCAGCTCAAAGAAGATGTGATTTCATTTTTGACCCAGTCTCCACAGAGTCTTATTTCTCTCTAAACACTGCTACCAAAACTTTGCATGCTCATGTACAAACAGGCCACTATTCATTTTTAAAGGCTGGGATTTCATTCATGCTGTTCCTTAGGCAGTCAGGATTGTATGATGCTAATTCTCACTTCAGGGACCAAAGCAAGGGACTTTTTAGGCACAGGACAAACTTGTCCAGTAAAGTGTGAGGACTCACAAGATACAGTGAATCTTAGTTCTGCTAGCTGGCAGTAACTCTTTAAAATAGCTAAGGCAGAAAGAGGCTCAGCAGTCTGCATCCAAATACCTATAAAGCAAAGCAATGCAAGACCCCACTGGGATGTTCCCAAAGGATGCCATAGACAAACATGCTTCATGTTCTCACAGCACCTGTAAACACCACTATAGCAGAATCCTAACCACATCTTCTGGGAGGAGTAACAAAGGGCACGGAATGGTTTCAGTGCCTTATCTCTGGTTGTCTGGAAAAGAGAAACCCATTCACAACCAGCAGCTGCATTTCTATGCAGCTCTGCAGACTCAGCTCTGACTCACTCCTACATTTTTTTAACCTGTCTGGTGATGTAAACCTTTTACCCACGGGGATTAGGAATTCAAGGAGAATATGTCCACATTCTCTCTTGGAGGAAGCCACTATTGGAGCATGTGCTCAGGCAGATGTCTCACAGAGTTTGTCTAATACAAACAGGGACTGATACTTGGAGGCAAAGAAAGCATTCAGCTCCTTAAGCAGAGGAGGGAAGCCAGCTCTCATGTAGGAAACACACTGTGCTGCCGCAGATATCATACTCACCAGAGTTTCTTGGTATCGGAACGCTTTCGTTGGAGAGGCATCTCCAGTCATATCCCCAGGGACAATGTCCTGTGGAGCAGGGGTTGTTCAGGGCAGTGTCTTCCCGCCTGCCCTCCCCAGCAAAATCATGGAGTGAAACAGGCGCAAGGCTTCAGCTAAAATCCCTCAGAGCACCCTGAGAGAGAAGGTTACTGGTGAGGGAAAGACAGAGAGGGAGAGTGTAACCAGAGACTCCCTGCCCCCTCCTGTTCTGTCTGCTTCCCTGCTTTAATCTCTCTCTGCTGTGCTGGCAATGGGACAGCTCAGTAAATTAACAGGAGGTAACGTTTCCTCCTCCTCTCTCAGGCAGTGTCATTCTTCACTCCATTTGGAAAGGGTGGGGAACCACAGAAAGAACGGGTACTGATGGCAGAGAGAGACTAAGGAAGAAAAGCATGGAAATGGCAAATTACCAAAATTAGAGACAAGAGAACCATCCTGCAGCCTGAGGAGGATTATTCCTACAACCTGTTTCAGCGACAATTTTGTGAAGTGTCAGCATCTGAGAGGGCAAGTTCACTAGCAGGCCTTGGACGACTATTCCTCATAAGAAATACTATTATGCTGTCCTCACATTTCACACAATTTTTTTTCAAGCATACCCATTATCGCTGGTTACCTCACCACAAATAAACAGCCTTCATACCTTCATGAACCTTCATCCACTGGCATAACTAACACTCAGTATCTTTTATATCCAGAATCACAGAAGGGCTGATGTTGGAAGGGAGCTCTGGAAGTCATCGGGCCCAATTTCCCTGCTCAACCAGGGCCTTCTAGAGCCAGTTGCTCATGACCATATTCAGATGGCTTTTGAGTATCTCCAAGCACGGAGACACTGCAGCCTCTGGGCAACTTCCTCCAGTTCTCAGGCACCCTCATGACGAAAAAGTGTTTCCTGATGTTCATACGGAGCCTCTTGGGTTTCAGTTTGTGCCTTAACCAAATTTCTTATACCTAAAACCGATTAAAGGCTGCTCAATAGCATAGTCAGGAAGGGTTTGTGGGCTGTTGAGGATCCTGGAACCTCTGTAGGGGTGCAAAGTAGGGAGGTCCTGCCTCCTGCCCTTCTGTGTCCTAGGCCTTTGCCACAAGAAAAGCAAGGAGGAACTAATAGTGTAGAAAGGATAAAATCAGGGTGCTGCTGTGGGTTACTGCCTTGAGAAACTCTGCACTGAGCAGCTGTGGTAACAGCTACAGCCTCAGCTGAGTCACAGCTACTGTCTGCTGTACCCTGAGGCAGCAGCAAGCACAGAAGTTTGTGGGGAATGGAGCAGATAATATAGCCCACAGTTCTTTTCACAGACAACTGCTCTTATTTTTTTATCATCTGCTATCTGTAAAGCTTTCCATTGAGGGAAAAAGAAAAGTTCTATATCTAGGAAAGCAGTTCATCACTTTCTAAGCCATTTCTACGACTACATAAAAATGAGTTATGCAAGTGCACGTGAAAGGTGAAAGGTGAAAGTGTCACCTTTATTAAGGTTATCCAGTCAAGGAGCTTTTCAATGCAGAAAATGGGAAGCCAAAAATAAAACTACCTAGAACTCAGAGACAATGGGGAGCAGAGATCATGAGAAAGACCAAATGTCTATAGTCACTATTTTACAGGCTGTTAAGAAAGTACACGCACAGCCTTGGTGAGGGCCAGCCTGGAGTTTGTAACTGTTGCAAAGGGGGAAATGAGGAACATAAGGATTTAAACTAGGTCTGTGGGACTATGCAAAACTTGTTAGGGAAAACGGTTGGGCAGGAATAAAGAGGGGAATAGATGGAAAAGGACAGCTTTCATGAAAACCAAGGCTGGTCAGTGTCTGTCCTATCTGCATATTGAATGCTTTCTTAAACTATCTTTCCATGAAATCTCATTACCCCATATACATGAGTGCTGTAAGTTTGAGGTGCCAGCAGCTCGTGAGACTGGCATGAGTTAATCTGACTGCAGCTGCAGTCAGATCAGGGTTCTGGGGACAGGAGCTGAAGCAAGAGTGGTCTCAGTAACAGTAGCTGGAGCAGCCATAGCTCTCTGGCCCAGCTCAGTGGGTGCCTGGAGTGCTACAGTTCAGATGTGTGTGAGGGGACTTGGCACTAGGAACTGGTCACACCAGGGGTGTTGGCACCCCAGGTTTGTGGTCTTAGCAACAGGAGTGGAGGAGTGTCTGCTCCAGCCCCTAGGATGGGACCAGCACATGTCTTGGGTGCAGCTGCTAACGCATGGAGCCCAGGGTTTCTGGGCTGGGCAGGAGGAGTAACCAAGCCAGACTTGCAAGAGGCAGGGCAGTTTATAAAATTCCTTACCTGTTTATTTCTGTGTGAATTCATTTAGAAAATTTAAGCCTATACTCAGTGTGACCTTTTCGTCTCACCCTTTAAGTCACTTTACAAGTGACTGAATACCAACAGCTAGTAAGTTTGTGTTTTTCTTTACCACCTGTCCCTAACAAATCCAAATCCAAGAATTTTATCAATACAGCGTGAACCTTACCTTTGTCAAAGCATGGTTTCTATGGGAGGTGTTGCTGTTGCTCCTTATTTTGCAGCTGCAAATAAAAACTTTTAGGAGTGCCAAAGGAAAATAAAAAATTTTTAAAAAACCCACAGCATTTCCAGCTACTTTTCTAAGTCAGAGAAATCTGAGTGCAACTCCAAGCTGTTTGAAAGATCCAGTAAATTACACAGATGTCATCTGAAGAATTTCTGCATGCAGGCAAAACAGTTTATGCAAAAATACAGTCTGAAGACCAAGTTATACATAGCAGTTCCCATAAACAAGTAACAAATGCAGATGAAAGGAAACAAAAGAATATCAAACTTTAACAGAAAAGAATTCTGTGAGAAGTGGCAAAATCAGCAACAGCAGGCCAAATTGCACTGAGTAGGACATAGCACTCATTCCTAGTGAAACAGACTCACCAAGGCTGCTGATCCTGTGACAACAGTTGATTGTAACTTCTCTGGAGATTTCCATTTCATTCCCTTCCTTTTAAAGAAACTGTTCTCTGTATGCATACGCTGATGACATAACCTATTACATAACAGTATCTTCTTGCATTTTCCTTCTCCTAACTTAATAATTTAGTGTTGTGATGTAGTGAAGAATTCTTATACCCTGAAGGGTGAGAACAAATTATACAACACAGGTACAGTGCATGTTAGGAGTCTCAGCTTGGCATAAATTTTATAAGATGTTTTGCCAAACTTTTTGATGACTTGGAAGCAGATGCTCTCTTTCAATACTATTCTGTACATCCTGATTTTTAAGGGGACCAATGACTATTTTTACAGAATCAAATCCTTTGACTATGTATTAATTTGAGTAATTATAAATAGGGAAACAAAACCACTTTAGAATTAAAATTGTATTAATTTACTGATTTTTTTCTGTTAATAAATATGATTCTCATGCAACTCAAGATTTTTAAAACACCGGGTTCACTGTTTTCACTCCCTATCTCAAACAAAACCTTTGACCTTATTCTTCTGGTTTCAAGACAAAATGTGAACAGGTTAACATTGCCCTGCTATCTCAGCTATTAAAAGTAACTCCTTAAACTATGCTAGTAGCTCAAAACTTACCTATGAAAATACAAACATCTTGTTGACTTCATCTTCTGGACTACCAGAATCATTTCCTGCACAGGTAGATGTTGGTAATTCCAGTGCTAATATCAGTACTAGACTTCCTGTATCATAATTTGGTATTTTTAATAAACCAATACACTCTTCCACTAAAAAGAGATCTAGGAAGACAGGAAACAACTCTTTGAGGTGTCATGGATGAAACAGGGTAAAGGGCAACCTCTAGTGGATCTGGATACTGGGGGCTATTTTTAGAACTAACAAGAACACAACTTTTACCTTCTTATTTCACACTAATTGACTTTCTCAGGCATACTACTTTGATCTCAGCTTCCCTGCCCAGCAGTAAGATCATGGCTTGTTTGTGAAGGTGGAACAGAAAGTTCTGTTGGTTCTGTGTTGTACAGCTGCTCCCAGTTACAAGTCTTGGGCATTATGCACCAAGCCTCCAATCATTCCCTGGCATTCCTTCCCATGCAGCTCTCTGATCCCCTGGACCTCCCTCCACTTCCAGAATCTTTCCGACAGCTTGTATCTTCACTTTCTTTTCAGTCTCTTCCTCCTTCCAAGACTCCTTTTTTCCAGGAGCCCTTCATTTTGACACCAACTTTTCCTTCAAAAACACCAAGCCCAAAATTTTCCTAATGTAAGTATTTCCT
This sequence comes from Oriolus oriolus, assembly GCA_013400235.1. Taxonomy (NCBI): domain Eukaryota; kingdom Metazoa; phylum Chordata; class Aves; order Passeriformes; family Corvidae; genus Oriolus; species Oriolus oriolus. The sequence continues at coordinate 199,385 of VXBT01007942.1, forward strand.
GTGCTGAATACAATCATCAGCCTCCAACTTGATGATTCTGCCTCATCTCTCTTTATTGATGTATCAGTCTTTGTTTGGCCCAGGTCTTATCAAAATTTACAAGCAGCTCATAGTGGTTGCAGCTATAAGGAGCAGGCTTGTGCCTGAGAGTTCAAAAGCCCCTCTGGGATGTGCTATCTCACGAAATTACACAAAATTCTCGTTACATAGAACCTCCATTTCTGCAGAGGTCTAACTCTCCAAATGGATGACACTTCACAGATTAATCAAACAAAAATTCTTTATTTTGACACCTCAAGGCAGTAAAATACAAGTATCCAAAAAGATATACAAAAGTGGCAGTGATAATGCAACTTGATGCAATCCTACAGAAATTTAATCCATTGGAACAGACTGCTCCATCAATAAACCTATCTGTAAAATATTGCACCATTTCATAGAGGGAGCGCTCAGAAAGAAAGACAGTGTTTATACTCCAGGGAGGTACAGGAGCCCCCAAACTGGTATATTAGACTTCAGAGTAAGGCACCAATTGGCAAGTATGATTCTTGTTCTGTTCATCACATTGTGTGTAGGACAAATGCAAGATACATGTTAATGCTGCACCTTTGTCAGCTGGAGGAAACACAGCCTTCATTCTCCAGGCAGAATAATAAAAAGAGCACATGCCTAGTTTTCCAGCCTCCCTCCATATCCCTTTGTGCTTCCTATTCATAATTCTATCCCAAAAAATATATTTTAAAAACCATACTTACATTTAAAAAAAGCCAGGAACTATGCCAACTTAGTGCTACAAAATGGAGAAGATGGAGACTGAAGTGAGCACCCTGTAGTCCATATGTATTCCAGTATCTCAGGATTTAGGCTCTACCACTAAACAAGAACAATGTCCATCTCTCATGTCACGTCAAGTGGGAGTAACTGCAGTTGGACACAGCAAGACACAAATTACAGCATGAAGACACTGTCCAGGAAATTTCCAAAAGAAGTGATAGATTAATGCTTTTAAATGATCATGGCTTAAGAAAGAAAACTCACACAACAGGTTAGTAATGTAAAACTCTTCCCTCTCATTTAAAAGGGAAAAAAACTGCAGTGATAAATAATCCAAGCACCACGCTTAGACTGCAACGAGCTGCCTTGAATATTTTTGTTAATTAAAAAGACAAAAGATTCTTTTGTACAAGGCTGTAGAATTTCAGGGCTTCAGTTGTACAGTGCAATTTATAGACTCCTGAGAAGCTGGTGGGCTGAAAGTCTATTGGACATGTAAGTACTACAGCAAACTAATTCCTGAGAAGGAATATTCCATGCAGTTGCTTACTCTTTGGACTAAGGGGAGTTAATCCAGAGTTTCTAGATTCAAAACTATTTCTGGGGCAATTTATGCAGGCATATTTGTCTGGGTCTCTATATGTTTTGCTGATAATGTGGGATGTCTTTTAGTTCTCTTAATAACTTGGCTATAGAAGAAATGTAGAAAAATAGATTTTTAAGTGATCAAAATGGAAGGTGTTGAGTACTGAGAACAATAACCTTCCATTTTAGAGAGGGGGAGGATTCACCTTCACAAGGGAGCCCTTTTCTAATGTGCACAGGAGTCAATTGTCCTGTATGAAGAGCCATGCAGAAAGTATTTAAAATTTTAAAAGTACAAGCATAAGATAAGTAGCATCTTTTGACTGATTTTCCTTTCAGAAAGGCTTAACTTAAAAATTGTACAAGTAGTCCATTTCCCATTTTCACATTCACTTCATTTACAAATGTCCTTATGTCTCTTTCCAAAGGATGTTCCCACGTCTTTCCAGTTCGATGCTGATCCTCTTTCCATCTATTTCTATACATACAGAGCCAATTGGGATATTAGAATTTTAAACCCTGAACTGAGTCAGATTACAAGGAGAGTTGCCAGTTTATTTTAGAAAAAGACAAAGAATTAGACTGGCATTCCTTGCTTGCGCATCTGATGTCACAGCTCATAAGAGTGAAAACAGATACCCACAGTCAAAGTTCAGCTTTGGCAGTATCTCTCTTCAAACAGAGCTGGCGAGGTTATTTTCCTGGTTGATAGCCAGGAAACAGGTAAAGGTCCCGACAGAGTGTGCTGCAATATTCCGACATTTCCTTGCAGCGGTGAAATTCTGTGCCTGGGGCATAACCTTCTCGTTGCTTGATTTGCCTATTCACCTAGATGTGAGATTAAAAAGAAAATTAAAATAACTGGAAGGATTAAAAGGACAGAAAGAAGAAAAATGTCATTTCTTTCTGTACTCACAGATTATTCTGTTACATGCATTAAGTAGTCCCCTAATTATAAGAAGGATAAAGAACCAGGGTGCAGTTCCACAGCAGCTCAAGTTGCTGTGGTCACACCACTTTTTTCACTCCTTCTTCCTGCATTTTCTTAATCTTTACCTTATATGACTACTGGTGCTTTTGCAGCTGTGTGGTGTGCATGTTCAGGGAACGAATTCACTTGAAAAAAAAAGCTATTTCTATAGAAGAAAAGTGATTCTTGGCAAGCAATATTAACTCTTCTAGCAAGTTCACCACATGACTGCACAAATGAAACAGGAGGAGTCCAAGAAACAACATGTTTACTTGGGTTAAACTGCTATAGAACTGTATATAAATAAACAAATAAGAACGAGGAAAAATTACAATTTTGCTACAAACAAGGCAAGAACAAGTGCTTCAATAGTACTAGATTAATCCTAGCATTTTGAAGCAATAGAAGGCGCTTCAAAAACCAAGTAGGAGTGGGAGAGTAAATGCACTTGTGCTTTACCTTCACCAGCATGTCAGCCACATGAGTGTGTCGGGAGTCCTCTGCAAACACCGAGGTGAGAGCCTCGACGTACCAGGACCCGCGCTTGGTGTTTCGCATGGCCGCAGTGCCTGGCAAGAGAGTGTCTACCATGAAGACCTTTGGGGAACACAGACACATAAAACCTCCTTATGCCCAGCAATTAGGGCCCAGTACCTTTGAGACAGGCATATCCACAGATCATATCCGAGCACGTCGGCAGTCGCAGCTTCAGACTTTCTTCCTTGTTGGCATCACTTTCCTCACAGCCCGGGGAATCTGACCATCCTTTGCCATCTCTTTGATCCACCCCCCGGTCCAACTCATCTGTAGTGGCAATAAACAAGGAGAGGGAGAGGGGGAGAAGAAATGATCCTGAATTACTGAATGTAGCTTTCCTGCACTTCCTTAGTTTTGGGCTCTGGTCAGCAACACCACAACTACCATGAAGCAGAAAGTTTGTGCATTAACTTTAGGCTTTCTCAGCTGTTTTAAACTCATTGGAAAGTTCTTCTGCACAAACTAATGCAGACACCAACAACTGCTGCACCTGCTTAACCTAGCCTGACTTGGTCTGCACGCTGATTTCTACTCCCACCTCCTCCTGTGCAGATCATGGGATAACCATGAAAGCAGGGAAGTTTCTGGTAGTTCTCCACCACTCATGGAAGGGTTTGATGCCTAGCCATGAAGTTTTTATTTTCCACTCACACCTGCATTAGAAATATCCAAAAATGTCTAGTGCACTTTGCAATGCTAACTAACTACTTACTGCAGAACTGAAATAAGAGCTGTAATTTTGGTTACTAAGGTCTACATCCAGGACATCTAAAAAACCTGGACCAAGTATCTCACCTAGTTCTAGAACCTGATTACAATACTGCTTGTTTCAATTAAAAGCATAAATTGTACAGCAGAAAAATGCAAAATAATCTGACCCCAAACATGAGAGAGAACTCCAGTCCATGGAGATTAGCTTAAAATCTAGAAAGCATTTAATGCCCTTTCCAGGATTCATTAGTATGTATTATGCAAGTGTAGATATTCTCAATTGGTTTTCTACATGATGCAGTTTCCATTATAATCTCGACTAATTGCTTAGCGGTGGTAACTTTGATAGTCCAGCAGTGTTGCAAGAAAATTAAAATTACATTTTATAGATTTTCCATATAATTTTGCCTTTTTGTTTTCTTTTGTTCTAAGATGAGAATCTATTATTCTCCTTACTTCCTAACAGCACAATCAGAGTCTCGTGTTAGGAGGCTTAAGTGTCTACTTCAGAGGCCTTCCTCTTAAGATGTTTCTCAATTTTTGTTGCTAGCTCATGCCTTAATAATACATTTGGATTTCTAACCCTTTAACAGGCAGTAGCACAGATGGCATCTCATAATTAGGCTCAAAAAGTGGTCAGTTCGTAAGTCAGCAACATTGTTCTTTTCCTCTAAAAAGAAAACAGCAGTGGGAGGGGTGTAATTATCTGAAACAGCCTAGAATTAAAGTCTCCATAGCTCAAAATTTCATGATGGCTTCCATTAAGTGCCTTTCTCTCTTTAAGGTAGCAGTGCAAATTTTTTTCATTTTTAACCACACTTTTTTCACGTCTTTTATCACACTTTTCCAAATCCTTCCAGTTCTCTATCTTTTAAAAAATTTAGTGTACTGTTCACTGCATTTTATTTCCGAAAAGACTTGGGTAATTTTATTGTCAAGCTCTATTATTCACACTGTCATCACCCCATTATGTATAAAGTCAAAACTATTTTGATTAAAGCTTCAGAATTACCCATCTTCCTCATGCATTTGTCTTCAAAGATCACTCCAATCAACTTCACTAAAATGTGTAAAGCACTAACCCTTTGCATACTTAACTACTAACATACTTCTAATTTATAGAACCACTGCCAAAGGTTGAGCTAGTCTGTTTAAATTGTATTGAAGCTCCCAGATAGCTGTTTTGCCAATTGATTTAAATAACTGCTAACTACCTATTTGTCATTACTTAGCACAATTTTTCACTCTTTGGATGTACCAATTTAAACACAGATATTAAGCAGCTTCAAAGTTTCATTTTATGCCACACTGAAACTTTTCCCATTGTTTTCTGTTGCCACTGGTTTTTGATCCATGACTTTAGGTGGACTACTTCACTTCTTTAGTAGATTCCTGCCAAAAGTTCTTTGGGAATTAGGACTGTACCAACATTTCTTTATCTACATTCTTAAAATGTGTCATTAATAGAAGATAGAGCAGGCCTACTATGTACGGTTAGGAAAGAAGAATAATTTATGCATTTCTCATCTTGTTTCAACTAGTTCCAGCTAACTTGCATGGCACAGATAGATTGACTACTATTTCAAGGGTGACAATACTATTTATACAGTCCTTTGAATGCTGTTTAAAGGATACACATTTTTGTTGACAGTTCAATTACTTTGTAACTGGCTCTCCCCTCCAACTATTAATCAAGGTTAAAAGAGGTTAGACAAGGCAGGGTTTTGCCTTGTTTGATGGTTTGGTTTATTTTAAGTGAGTTTTTCCTTTCAGTTTTTCAGGTGTCTCAATCCTTTGTCTATTGCAGTATCCTAGTTCTAAAGCATCGTGCATAGCGAGCTTTACCACTCTTCTTTAACTGCAACTTTTTTGGGAATACAAAGGCCAGGCTTGATTTGTTAGTCTTAACACACTCATTACGGTAACATTACAGTCAAATAAACCTAATTACCTAATGGGGTCAGCTGAAAATTCTGGCTTATAACACTTATTTCCACAGTGAGTCTGAGCATTCACATTTATTCAAGAGGGTCCAAATGTTCATTCACATAAGGAAAGCAATCAGATTCCATTCATATTGTAAACATGCATGTTACAATATTCCCAACTGCTTAGAAGGATCAAGTACTTCTGATTGCCAAAATACTTCATGTAGACTTTGGGCTTTTCCCTGCATTTGGGATTAAAGAAGAGTAGAGACTAGCGGACAAACTATAAAGCTTGCTAAAACTGAGAAAGAAGGGAGACAGCTACGAGGAACAAGGGAAAAGCAGGGGGGAAAGCATACACACTAGAAAAACTTCTCTATCACAAGGGAAAAAAAGAAACTATAGGACGGAGCTTCACTTTGGAATATCTGCAATTTCACACAGTCCAAACACCTGAGGGAAAAATGTGGTCATTAGCAGATCTGAAAGGTAGTTAGTTACAGATGTGTTTGTTTAGTTACAAAAGGAAGGAAAAGGAATAGCGGTATCAAAAAAAAAAAGGTACGCAAAGCACAGAAAAAGAACAAGTCTGTAAGAATCATGAGAAGAGTTCTGTACAACAGCATGTAAGAATTCAACAACAGTATGTGGAAAAGGGTGCAAGGAAAGGTCATTCTGAGGTTGAAAACAGGCTAAGGTAAAGGAAAAAGACAAAATCCCAAAAATAACTGGAACCAAACCTGACAGCTTGAGAGACAACCGCATGAGACACAACACATCGAGGATCAAGAGAAAGACAGGATCTCAGCAAGACTCCAGTGCTAGTGTACTGCTCCATGCTGTGCTGCAATTTGTGCACCATGTGCCCCACTCCCCCTACTGCAGGCACAGCACGAGGAAGCCTCAAGGTATGAGTGGGATATGAGCTTTATGTCACTAAGGTGCTCTGGGGTCTGCAAGTCAATGCACACACCTCATGCAGAGCTAAAGACACTTACAGAGCAACAGATGCAGTGGCAGCAGCAGGGCAGAGGGAGGTGAATATGGGTCCCACTTACACCTGAGAGAAGCAAAGAGGAGAGTTGACAGCAAGTTGAATGTGAGGGTGTGCATGTGTGCAAAATGAGCCTTAATGGCATGCCAAGTACATGGCTTTTAGTGTTTAGGCACTCACCTCCCCGGCAGGCCTGAATAAAGAACATTTTGGGCTTATTCTGGAGATTTGGGCAGTTTGCATTATCAAAGAGCTGGAAAGCCTTCTGCAACTGAGAGAAGAAAGAGAAAATTTCTTCACTGTAGCCTTCTGTAAGCCAAGCCTAGTCTCACCTTGTTTCCCTGTATTTTGGTTATTACCTCACCGGTCTTGGCATTTTCTTCTTTATCTGCAAGCTCAGTGTGTGACAAACACATCCCTTCTCCACCCTCTTCCCAAGTTCCTACTTGCTTGGGCTCATGCACTCTACCTAGTATTTATACAGAGAGATAATTTCCCCTACTTGCCATTTTTCATCTTCCAGACCTCTCACAGACAGCCCCCTGCCCTTTTCCTCCCTCCAGCCCTTATTTTTTTCTGTTTTAAAAAACGTGAACCCTCAGTCTTCAAGCACTTTTTTTTTTTTTGAACATTGTTACTTTCCTAGTGATAACCTACAATAGACCAGGACTCAGCAATATACCTGTAGTAGTTTGCCATCACTGCCATAAACTCCACCTTCCACACCATGGGAAAGCAGAGCTATAATGCAGGAATCCACATCTCGATGATCTCGCAGCTTGGAGAATCTCTCCAGTGCATTCTGCATCTCCTAGACCAAGAGAAAAAAAGCAGAAGTTCAGTGCTTTCCAGACTTCCACAGGGAAAGTGAATCAATATTCTGGGAAAACCACAAATTGCCCCTCCTGTTACAAAGAAAACCCCTACACACATCAAACTTACAGGAAAAAGACATGTTCTATTAAAAAAAAAAAAAAAAGGCAAAATATTCTTGTTCTTTTATGCAGTATTCAGTCCTAAGTATAACACTGTGAAGCAGGAATCACTTAGGCCAGCAGGGTAAATCAAGTGATATTTTGCAGAGGTTGTACACCGACACTGGAGTCTGGCTGGGATATTGGAGCAACTTAACAGATACACACTGTGGGACTTCAGGCATTAGGACACTAGTGGTCAATTAAAAATTTAAACTTAAAAACTTTGGGAACTCTGACATGGCAGGTCCAAAAGTCTTATATCAATGTTGCAAAAGCTCTGTTCTTGAATAAAATACTCTTTAACAGGTCCTGTATCACTTGAATTCATAGCAATTTAAAAGGACTAAGATCAAATGGTGCTGGAGAAGGCAGCAACTGCATTCCAAGGGAGAGTGGCTTGATTAAGTTAGTCATGGAACACAACCAATTTTCCTCAGTGAAGCACAGACACTTTTTTAGCACGGCAAAGACTGAAAGAGTGGAACTGAACTGCACAGATATCAGAAGACTGATAAATAGGATGGCAATTCACTTCATCAGTGAAAGAAATGAAAACATCACACTTGCAAAGACTACATAAAATATTTGCAAAGTTTAACTTTCAGGAGAGTATAACACTGGAAAAGTCTATCTAGAGTAAACTGGAGACTTTATTCATTTGTGTTTTTTAACACATGCCAGGTGTGGTCTGAAAATTCTTGTCCCTTGCACTAGAGTCAGACTAGAGTAGTACCTCTTGTAGTCCTTTGTGATACTACTTTCCATTGGAAGAGCTCAGCCTTCCAAGCTTTGTCATGTTGATCAGTATGAGAGCAGACATCATCCCATTTAGTCTTACTGTCTATTCCTAAGTGATAATTCACACCTTCAAAGCTTAGCTACATACCAAAGGGAACCTCTTAAGACAATTATGAAACAAACTCTCATGCACACCAGTTGTGAAGTACTGGGATTACCCCCTTACCTGTGCAGTTTGATCACGAAAAACAGTGACTTGATACCCGAGATGCTCGAAAAGCATCTCCAGGGAGGCACAATCCACATCTCCCCCTGAGCGATATTCCAGGTCCTTCTCGCTGCTGAAATGGACATTGCTGAGGATAAGTGCTAAACCTCGGGGCTCTGATGTCAGCTTGTATGCCTGAAAAGAAGATTAAAAATGGGTAAATTTAGACTACACAAGGAAATAATGGTGTGTTAGAATAGAACAGCAATCATTCCACACCAACTTGATACTCCTGTGCTTGCCAGCCTCCACAACTGACAATCCTACAATACTATTATTAATAAGTTAGACTAGCTTGCCTTATTCCTCATTTTAAAAGAAACACAGCTTATCCATTTCAAACTGTGAATTAGGTATTGCTAACTCTTTTCCCTTTCCCACCCTCACCCCAGCAGGGCCCCATATATTTGTGTCACCCCCATCAAAGGACACCACCACGTCAAATTTAGCTAACATTTCTTAATTGCTGTTGGGAGCAGAGAGAGATGTAAAACAGCAGTGAGTGTAACTGTAACAGCAAGGGACTCTCAGTCACTGATCTTTAAAATTACGCAACTGGCAAAAGAGGTTAACAGGAAGAGAACTAATTGAAGAGGGGTGTCTTCAAATTAAGTTCCCTCTCTGTCCCTACCACTCTAACAACCACGAATCAATACTAATTCACTTACTAACACTCCTGTAAACTGGAAATAAAATTTAATACCAAAGGAGAATATCAAATAAGATGTATCCAGGCACAGATGTAAAAGGAGCCTAGTCAAGCTCACACTGGCACTGCTTATTAATCAGGTTACCCCAACAGACAGCCTCAAAAAAGCCCACAACAACAAAAAACCCCCCAAAACCCAAACCCAACCCAACCAAAAACCAACACACAAACAAAAACTCTGTTTTGCTATACACAGAACCTCTGACGTTGTGTAATCCTAATGAAATGTTTACCCCACAACACAAAGTAATTTCTCCTTAAGCCCACCCCACCACAATCTATGCTTTACAGACAGAATAAGCAAAAAGTAATTAGATTACACACAACTTCAAACACAGCAGCAGAAGATTAGAAATTCAGATTGTTCTACCCAGCACAGAATCCTGATCTAGTTCTTAAGCCTAAGGACTCTTTTGGGTAGAGTTGGCAATTAAAACAGCCAACTTACCAGTTGAAAACACAGTTCTACTATCTTACAGTCATTTACAGGGTTTGTCATCTTACAAAAGATGAGGACACAGACAAATAAATTTGAGGCAGTAATACTGACAGCTCACAGAGAGCAATAGAACAGCAGTCATTTCACAAAGCTCTTCATGATCAAAAAAACACAGGCAGAGATTTGTATAGAGTTACAGAACTTCTCAGGATTTCTTGACACTTGTAAATGAGAACCACATCAAATGGAGCACACTGGTAACACCTTTCAGTTACACAAATAGCACAGCCCTGATCTGCATCCCAATGAAGTGTTTCAACTCAGTTTTAAGTGGCGCTTGTTCAGCTGATAGATCCAAACATCTCACATCTCTCACATCTTAAGACTTTCTCTGCCAACAACTTACCAAGTGCTGATGATTGTGATAAAATTCAGGAGTGCAATACTTCACTGGAGGAATTGAGGGACCATCTCCATTATCCAAGGAATGTTCCACTGGTTCTGTGCAAAACCAAATACATCAATAATAACAAAAAAATCAGATTCTGCATTAAGGTAGTAACTAGCAAATTCTGAACGATATTCTTTTATGCATATTTCATACCTCTAAAAATTTTGTTTGATCAGGGACTACTGACACAAAATGAAACACAGAAGAGAAAAGAAAGTACTGTAACGGTATACTTATTTATTTGATTTTAACTGACAGCTTTTATTTTTGCTTGTATCTGGGTTAGCCTTATCTAAGGCCTAGTCTACAGAGTATGAAAACAGAATTCTCATCTAATATTAGATCCTTGTGCTTTCTGCTGTTTTGCACAGTATGTTCTTACTTTCAGAGCATGGCTGACAAAATGTTGCTAGAAAATTTCAAACAGAATAGCTCTTTCCTTTCATAAAAGGCCTCCCATACTGAACACATGCATAAGTGATCAAACGAGACAATTCTAACTTTCATATAGTGCAAAGCCCTTTTCTTTTTTTATCTGCCTCTGAACACTTTCCTCTGGATAGTAGATGAGGGGAATGATAATCAACTATTTGCCATTTACAGACAAACACTCACTCCTCTGTACCGAAGAAACTGAGCTAATGACATTCACGATCTCTTCTGAAATCCTCTTTCAGCCTTTTGAGGCATGGCTCTCCTGGTTGGAGGAACATATGCTCTAAAAAAATCAAAACAACCCAACCTAAAACCCTTGCACATAAATAAAAAAGTTTCCAAAAATTAGACACTTGTTCTTTGACACCAGAGAGAGCTCCTAGTAACCAGCATACAGGTAAACCTGTGGTTAGGGAAAATGAGTACTCCAGGCATTACCAGAGGCAATGTAAAAACTAGCAAGGAGATTCATTCCAACAACTGTTTATTAGACCAGTCCCCTGGTCTAAGTCATATATGCATGTTAATGAAAAGCTGATTTTCTGCACTTAACAGAAGCTACAGAAAACCAAGTTGGACTCACATATAAGGCTTTAAACTAATTTTTTAAGAAGAAAGTCTAAGTTAAAGAATATTGCCTAAAGTCAGTATCTTATCAGAGCTCTAGCTCAATGACATTCTATTACGAATATTACAGAAAATCTCTGCAAAACCTAGAATTTTACTGACATGTACTGTTTTAAGCAACAAAGCGTCCCATAAGAATAAATGAAGCTGACAAGAAACTGTTTTGGTTGTCTCTTCCCATATGCTATAAATCACCCTCTTTGATCACAATATAGCCAGTTTACTGTCAGGTTTTTATTCCTGGGATGAGCAAAGTGGTGGCAAGCTTATTTCTAGAACTGAATTAAGAGAGCATCAAGAAATTGGAAGGAGCCAACCAGGCAGCAAATCATGTGCAACTCACCAAGCCAACGGGGTCTCTTTGAATTACAGGACTCACTGGCAGGGTATGGAAGATCTGACTCGTGACAATGTTCAAGCTACAAGACATCAATAAATCCATGAAAAAGAGTAGCATAAAATAGCTAATTTTTTTCTCTATAGTACAAAGCTGAAGGTATCATGGAAGAAAAGATACATGCATTTATATACACATAAAAATGGTTGAAATATAATATTATGGTTCACGTCCAAAATACACATCATGACAAGACAGCAGTAGCATTTTCTCACAATGCAAAACCCCTTCTTTGCTCATCTCTACTTCTACCCAAATCCTCAGTTTAGAATCTTTACACTGGGGTCATCCTAGCCTCCTTGGTTTTAATAAAAACTTGATTTGTCTGGTGATTCCTATATTTGTGTTTGCTGTCAAGATTTCATTGTTCGTACAGCACAGCAAAACTGAAAACAAAAAATTTAAAGGGTAGGCTAAAAAATTTCACATTTTAATAAGGGAGCATCTGTTCAAAAGTATCTGCTCTCCCTTCCTTTGTATAAAATATGTTTACTGAGAGTTTCCATCCTTGCCAATGCACTAAGAACATGGAATCTTTGCAAAATTCTTCCTTTAGTACAACACTAACAACTACACATAGTGAAAAGGTGAAAAAAAAAACCAAAAGAAAGAAAAAGTACTTGTTTCCTTAAGAGTCTACTCAGACAATCACTGAATATTAAACCAAAAAAATTCAGAGAAAAAAAACCCCTTTCTTTTCAATTCTTGGATTATTCATTACACATCCACTAAGAACCTGTTGGATGCAAGAACATTACAGGAACTTTGCACAGTTCAACGAAAAGAAGTGCAAAGTCCTGTGCCTGGGGAGGATCACTCCAAGGTACCAGAACATCCTGGGGGCCACCCAGCTGGGAAGTGGCTTGGCAGAAAAAGGCTTGGTGTTGCCAAGTGAAACAGGAGCCAGCAATGTACCCTTGGCACAAAGGCAAATGGTACCCTGGACTGCATTAGGAGGAGTGATGCCAGCAAAAGAGATGAAGGGAAGAGGTCCCTCGTCCCTCAAGGGGAACTTATCATATGAATACCTGCAGGGAGGGTGCAAAGAGGACAGAGCCAGGCTCTTTTCAGTGGTGCCCAGTGAAAGACCCAGAGGCCATGGGCACAAATGGAAACACCGGAGGCGCCCTCTGAACATCAGGAATTGCTTTTTTATTGTGAGGGTGCCTGAGCACTGGAAGAGGTTGTCCAGAGAAGTTGCAGTCTCCATCCTTGCAGATATTCAGAAACTGCCTAGACGTGACCCTGGAAGCCTACTGAAGGTAATACTTGAGCAGGGAAGTTGGAAGAGATGACCTCCAGAGGCACATTCCAGACTCTACCACCTTGTGATACTTTACAAAAATTCTCTTCCCAAGTTTCTTCCTCTCTGCTCTTACTAAGGCTACTACAAGTTTCAACTTGCGACAAAAACCCATTCTATCCTTTATAAACAATTGGGTTTTTCCCATTTGATAAAGATCCTTTTGTGCCCAAACCCAATCTGAAATGCAAGACATCCATCTTATTTTTTAAAAACTGTTGTACCCCTGCAATCTCATGGCTCAGGTTGAACATTGTCTTCAGGATCATTGCCTCCAGATGCTGCTGCTGGGTTTCTCGAAGCGCTTCACAGAAGGCTGAGAAGGCATTAGGACCTCTCTTGGGCAGCAAATTGAGGAATTCCACATTTCGGTCGAAGCTCCCAGACTTAGCCTGAACCCAGAGGGAAAAAACCAAAATCCATACTCAACATCCGACATAATTAACTTTCAATGAATCATCTGCACAACTATTTTTATATCAGAAAAACATTCCACCACTATGCTTAGCTGTGCTAGATCCATTATTATACTCTTCCTAGTTGATTTCATTCACACTTCTCTGTTCCTATTTGCTTGAGAGTATATGACAACACAACAAACCAACAATTCATACATGACCACACACAGTAATACACTGTATTCTCTCTGAAATTTTACTTCCAGTTAACGTTGCAATAGTATCTATTTCTCTTCACTGAATACAAAGTCGAAAACATACTTCCACTACTATCTAATAATTTATGGTCTCATGCAGATAGTCAAATCCTCCAGAAAACATTAAGTAAAATACTTATTATATACAGTCAGTTCCAGAATGGTATTTCGTACGTACAGGCTAATACTTAGACCAATGAAGCAACATATGCTAGTATGTGTGGAAAAGTAACCATCAAAAAATTAAATTCATGTAATTGTAAAACATTGTCAAGAAGTTCTAATTGTCGGAATATTAATGGGTATTTGCCAACAAAATATATAATTTATACAGTAATACCCTTCCCTGTGAAATCTAAACCACACCAAGAATCACATACCAAAATACTGGGCATCAGAAATAAATTTCATTTATTTGGAATTCATCCTATATTTTTTTTATTATCACTTAGATCCAAGATCTCTCCTTTTGGTGGACGATTGGGAATAGTTTATGAGTTACACAGAATTAAGGCCTAACAATACAGCAACCACAGGAAAATCAGAAAAAAAAAAGAGGCTTTGAGGTACATGTGTAAATCCTCTGCTACAGAAGATATCACATCATCTTGTTTCACTCATAAAAATTATCAAGCTCAGTGTTAAAAGGAGTTTGGTTTTTGCCCCAACACATTGTTTGGGAGGATATTGCAAAATCTTGTTGATCCAAAGTTTATGAACTTATTTGGAATTTCAGACCTATATTCATTCATGACTGACTAAAAGCATTTATTTTTTTAATCAACAGTGTTCCTTGACTTCAGTGTTCTGTCCTTTCCCTTATTTTTCAAGCTTCTTTCTATACATTGGTCTTGATTTACTACACTAAACGACTCACTTTCTTTCATAAATGGCCTCTTTCCCTTAACAGTCAAAGTACCTTTTCCTATTCCCACAGGATCCTGAATTTTCAGAGTACTGTTGACTAGAAGTACATCTGATAATGTCTTACTTGTGTCTTCCCAGAAGTATGAAGATACCTTTCTCCTGGTAACACTGCTCCATTAGTCCATCGAAAAAAACCAGCTCCATTTATCTGTATCTTGCTGTAAGCTCACTGAGTTTTATGTTAACCAATTAAGTAAATTGAGAGTTGATTTCTAAAGTATCTAATGATTTTTTTCTTCCTTTCTAGTAGACCTGCAGCTGTTTTGAGACAAGCTAAAGGTCATTCATCTTCTTCACAATCTATGACTCCAAGCCATAAATGATAGTTAAGAACACAAGCTGACCTCAAGAACCAGAACCTAAGTTTTACTGAAAAGTTAAGAAATTTCCATAATGTTCATATTCTACACTTTGTATGTACAGCAGTCAGTTTTTGGCAGACTTCTTCCTCAATGCTTCCTCAAATACTCAAAGGGCTGCACCTCCTGATATGACATCCTCTTCAACACCACATTTAGGTTACACTAAAAAATGTTCAACAAACATTCAGAAGTAAAACTTTCATAAGACACACTTCTTTCACTTTATTTTCCAATAAATCCTTGATTTATTTCTTTCCCCTCACAGATGGGTTTGATGATCTGCTTAACAGAAACCAGTTGTAAATAAAGTCTGAATTCCTGTCAAAATTCCCTATTAGTCTTATTGAGCCTGAATACACCTGCAGAATCTATGGGAAAAGCATATATAATTGACAAACATCTAATCAAATTTATGTCACTTGTCAAAACCAGTGATCCCTCCATTTCTGTCTAGTGATCAACAGAGGATTTAAATCTCTATATCTATACAATCTCGGTCGTTGATTACAGTACAGAGTATTCAACTTGTTTAAAAAGCAAGAAAGCTCTTGCTACCATATCTGTAATTTTAAAAGTCCATCCCAGAGCTCTGGAAGAAGATCTGATGCTCTGACAACAAGGCATTTATGCAAGCAGATTTTAGAGCTTGCCTTAAAAACAGCTGTTTCCAGTGTCCCACTTTATTTTCACCATAATTTTTCCCCTGTGTTTGAAACTCCCCTCTTCTGGATTTGCACCTAGATAATTATAACATCATTTTCACTACAAAGTAAACAAAATTTTTTCTTTACTCTTTATTGAAAGTGCATACAGTGGAAAAAACCTCACATGGTTTAGTATCTTTCTGAATGACCCAATTTAAATTCAATCCTGTCAGATCCTACTACCTTGCCACATTTCAGACATCAAAGGAAGATGCTTCTACTTAATAATTCTTCTCCCATGTACACCTATAAACTCTGTACTTACATTCATATTCCTTGTGAGCTCCTCATCCAGTTCAACCACCTTTGTCTTCAGTGGCTCTTCCTGCAACATGCTCCCTCTCCCATCTTTTTCTTATTTGTGGTAAAGTTTCAGTACTGGTTTGACACCTCACACTTGGAAAAAATGTCATGCTTCATCTCCCTGAGCTCCTTGATTTATCTCACTTTCCTTGGATTACAGAAGTTTATTTAAGTGCTCTATTTCCAGAACCATTTTCTTCTTTTGTTTAGCTTAAATCAAGCCAATGGGACCAGTCTAACTTGTGTTTTTATGAAAAGATGAATTAGAACAGAACTATTTATCCAGATCTTGATTTCCTGAATTACTGGGGGAGCAGGAGTATATATATATAGAACCAGTCAGTTATTATATCCAGGAGAATCTATTCTCTTTCATCAGACAATGGCATTTGGCCCCTCCTGTTTCCATTAAGGTACCTGACAATCAGTGCCACAACACATTTTCAATAACAGGCTACTTAACAGCACTTCTAAGACTTGTGCTCACATTTGCCAGAGACAGGAAGAATATTAAAAATTCACAGACCTACTCCAGGAAAATGAAAGGTACGACAAAGTGTTTTCTACTTGAGTCATTTTTTTTAAATGCACTTTACTTCTTCTCCATTGCACTGTTACGATGAGGACTATCCAGTAAGCTTTCCCTTCATTTCTATCCTTCTAGTACGATGAATACTTAGCAGTTCCCAGCTGTGAATGCTTTCCTTCTACCTTTGCCATGTTTCTATTTTTGTTGCAGTTTCCAGATCAATACCCTGCAAGAGTAGTTCAAGTCACTCTGTTCTCTTGCCCAGGCTACTACTGCTATTTATACACATTTAAACTCTTAGTTATGTGTGTTTATTGTATTAGGAATAATTTTTCCACTAAGCTACTACTCTTTACTCGACTTATCCATCATAACACCTTTCTCCTTACTGATAATCCATTACTAAGTACTGTTGCATTCTCTTTTACTCAATTACACCTGGACAAGAAGATTCCTTTAGGCTTCTTCCCTTCTGTCTCAGTTTACTACAACTGTTGTTTACTACAACAGCACCTTGCCAAAAAGAGTACTTTCTCTGGCATTACCTTAAGTTTGTGAGGATTTTTCCCCTCTCTTTTCTTCCCTTCTCCCTGCTCCCCCTTAAGTGACAAACTGCAGGCCATCAAAAGAACACCCCTACTCATCATCCACATTTCAGCAATGCTGCTGCTTAACCCCTGCAGGCTGCTAAGCGCCAGATGCTCAGTTATTTCCTCCCCCAGTGGAACAGTGAGGAGAACCCCAAGAATAAAAGTGAGAAAAGCTGAGACAGAGATGGTTTAATAGGTAAAGCAAATGCCACACACACAAAGCAAAACAAAGAATTCATCCACTACTTCCTGCTGGCAGGCAGGTGTTCAGCCATTCCAAGGACAGCGGGGCTCCATCACTCACAATGGTGACTTAGAATCACAGAACATTCTGAGTGGGAAGGAATCCACAAGGATCGAGTCCTACTCTTAAGTGAATGGCCCATACAGGGATCAAACCCAAGACCTTGGCATCATTAGCACCCTGCCCTCACACTCAGAGTTTGCCCCTTCCTTCTTCTTCCCCTAGCTTTACATGCTGACCACGACACCAAACAGGGTGGGATATCCCTTGGGTCAGTTTGGGTCAGCTGTCTCGGATGTGCCCCCTTCCAACTTCTTGTGCACCTCCAGCATTGCTGGTGGGGTGAGAGGAAAAGGCCTTAGCTCTGGGTCAGCCTGCTCAGCAATAACTAAAACACCTCTGCATTAACAACACTGTTTCCAGCACAAATCCAGAACACAGCCCCACACCAGCTGCTATGAAGAAATTAACTACTCCAGCCCCAACCAGTACAAGAAGCCCTCAATTCATTCTCTGGCTTGCACTGTCTCACTGTATCTTTGTTACCTTCCACTAGGGATTAGAGCTATTTCAGGTGAGACTGCCTGGAGCCCCCACAATTCAGCACTGATATCCCTGACAGGCCCCATGAGGCATCTAATATTATCTTTGACACTGAGTCAAAGTATGCAAAGTGATTCACATTATCTTTGACAATGACTCAAAGTTAATCAGGAAGTTATTTCTTCATTGCTATCAAAACCTTATCTCAGTCTCAGGCTTACACTTCCTACACTCGTGCCCAGAAAATAGTTCATAATCCTGTTTTTCAGCATCTGCTCTTATTATGGGAACATGAACCTTGCTAGGGGACTAATAACTCCCTCAGTTCCTTACTTGAGCCCTGAGATGCACTTGGCATGCAGCTTCAGCCACTTCCTTTCCAGTCTGCTTTCTTTGAAGACCTGCATGTCCATCCTGCACTGCGTTCTGTGCATTACCATCCCTCTGGGAGAAATCCCAAGCTATTTCCCGTGACTTCTCTCCACAGTACCCTCTGCACAGGGTAAGTAACACAAGCCTACAAACAAGCAAGCAGCGAGTTATGCGACAGTGAGCCTTGAACCTTGCAAGGCACTTCACACAATTTACAAAAACATATATGAAACACAAATTCTTTATATGGAGGGTGCCACAACAAACTGGTATATAACATATTCATTTACTTATTTTCACAGTATTCTTTTGGGAATAGATCTTATTCCCGCTTCTACGTGTGGAAAAAAAATATAAACACAAAATGACAACAAAGGACTGGAAGGTACCACCCGATCCACAAAGTGCAGCCTGCTGCATCTGCACACCAGAACACAGGGAATCTTAGAGGAAATGCACTTTTTCTTTCAACAAAAGCACCTTACAGGTCTCCTGCACGCTGCTACCAAATCCCTGCAGGTCCTCTGAATGCAATCACACTGAAATGTGCAGGTAACAGGTGAATTTTTTCCACGCTGCCACTGCAAGGCACAAAACCAAGCTCAGCCAGAAACAAACCTCACGGCACAGGCGACAACCCACGTACCTGTATCATTTCCACCATCTCCGTGGTGATGATGTCTTTCTCTACCATGTGCTCCACCAGCACATTCAACACCAGCTGCTTGGCCAGCATCACCCGGTTCTTTTTGAGCGCTTCCTGGTGGCACCGCTGCATGCCGCACGCCGCCAGCATCCTGGAAGGAGCGGGGACACCAGGGACGAGCGCCGCGGCAAAGAGCCGGCCGTGCCCCCTCCCGACTTTTACCTCGGGAGGACGCGGCGCGACCCCGCAGGCCGCGGCCGCCGCCGGACGACAAGCGGAAAAAAGCCCCGTCCCGCCTTTTTCCCGGCGGCCCCCGCGATTCAAACGGCGGGACGCGCTTCCCGCCGTCACGTCTCCGCCGCTGGAGCGCCAGCGCTTTCCCGCCTCTTCCTGGCCGCGCTCGCGCTCGGGCTGAGGCGCGGCCCCTCAGGAGTGCGGCGGGGCGGAGCTGCGTCAGGGGCCGGGCCTGCAGGGAGGATTAGCGGCCGTGCCGCTTTGCGTGGAAAGGTACCGGCTCTCAGCTTTTTTTGGTTTTTTCCCATTTTAGTTTCTTTACCACTGCTGACATGGGTTTCTGCGGAAATCAGCTGCAATCAGAAGCGGTAACGTGGTGTAATTAAGAGGGAGGGAGAAAGGGAGCACACGGGATGTGCAGAGAAATATGAAAGGAAAATCAAGTGAGGATCCTAGCAAAAGCAAATTCACAGCTCTCGTTACAGAATCACAGAATCAATTGGAAAAATCAGTTGGAAAAGACCTCTGAGATCACCAAGTCCAGCCTTTGACCGAACACCACCATATCACTTAGACCATAGCCCTGTCTTTTCCTTAAACACTTCCAGGGGTGGTTACTTCACCAACTCCCTGGGCAGCCCATTCCAATGCTTGACAACCCTCCTGTGGAGAAATTCCTCTTGATATCCAGCCTGAACTTCCCTTGGCACAGTCTGAGGCCAGTTCCTCTGGTCCTGTCGCTGGTTTCCTGGGAGAGGAGAGCAAACCCCACCTGGTACAATCTCCTTTCAGGGAGCTGTAGAGAGCAATAAGGTCTCCTCTGAGCCTTCTCCAGGCTAAACACCCCCAGCTCCCTCAGCTGCTCCTCATACAACTTACAAAAAAGTCACGTAAAGCTTCAGATGGCTGCTCCCTGGTATGCAGGAATTCTACTGGCTAAAGCTTAACACAAGTCCAAAGGCTTGACAAGCTTTACAAATGTTGAAGGCAAAATTGTACTGATCATAACTGGTGACATTTTTGATCTTTGTTTTGGCTAGTTTTTAGTCTGTGCTGGTCACCTGAATTTCTTCCTGACTCCTAGCAATTTGGTGCACTCAGACAGGTCCTGAGTTGCCCAGTTTAAGACTCAAAGGTTCTATGCCTGTGTCACATACCTGTGACACCTTTTGGTGGCCTTATTTTTTTATTTTTGTTAGCAGATACAGGAGGGAAATGCAAGTAGTGATTGCCATTAAAGAAATTATGTTGCCTCTATCAGCAAGTTTGTCTCTCATAATACTTCCATGATAGAGGTATCATAATTGCTTCATCAATAATGATAATAAAGTAATTCAGCTGTAGATTCAGAAACTGAACTCCTCTCTTTTTTCTAAGCAAAGATTATCAAATAAGCAGAATGCAAGCAAAAGCCTGGCTTTGTGGAGTGCTTCTTTTGGGAGGAAAAATTAATGATGCAAGCAGGAATTTTTAATGCAGTCCTGTTTATTTATAAACAACATAAAAGGTATTTTTTTTTTCCTTTGAACTATAAAGAATCAAACAATAAGAAATAATTTATTTGCTTCTAGCCTATAGTTTGATGGTTCCTCATATGAATTAAAGATGCAGTCGTGAGCAAGGCTGTGATGATTGCTGCTCTCCTTCACAGGAGACATGGACCACCATTTAAATTTTTTAATTTGGACATTCACCAGATGCAAATGCATCTCTTTGCATACTGCAGACCACTTTGACACTGCAGAGCCAATCAGTTTAGCTCACCCATTTAAAAAGGCACAGCATCACTGATCAGTGACAGCTAGAACCTGCCTACAGCCTAGAACCATCACGATGAAGGCCAAATGTGCCTTGGGACTGTTGTCCTCAGGTTTTCTCCACTGCAGCTGTGGTCTCGGCAGACAGAATGGACCTTTCCAGAGCCCACAGAGAACTGAAGGAGCTTTGGCCTTTCTGTGCAAGTGCTTGTCATGATGACAATAAAGTGTCTCAGGCCATCTGTTAGAGTACATCTGTAGTACAGCAGACATACACCCTGCTGTAGGGCCAGGAAGGCTAGCGGTCCATGCAGAGGATGCTTACATGTGTATGTATCCCATTGCTGGCCTGTCTTGCAGGGAGAAAACTTATCTCCCCCTTGTCGACCACTGGCTGTGTGGGATGAGAACTTTGTGAACAACAGAAGTCATTTGAGGCATGCTATCAACTTTTCAATCCTAAGTGACAGGTATCAGGTGGTACCAGATTCCAGATGCAGTCAGCCACTCTCCCCTCAGTCACACTCCCATGTAGCACAGTTGAGGATGTGGAGCAGGTGTGGCAGAGGGACAGTAACAAACAGCTCAGACCATAAATTTGTGTTGCTGCAAAATAGAAACTCAGGGAGTGCAGGCTTGTTCCCTCTGTAGGGATTTCAGGGTGGCTGATGACCACACAACATTTGGCAATATTGCTGTTTGTAGTGCACTGGCAGATCCTGCTTAGTGTTGTTTCAATTCCTCCCCTTTCCCAGGCAGATTCTTCTGGCTGCATCCTACAGTCCTTCGTCAGAGGTCTTTTGGCGACCTTGTCTCTTCTCAGGATTTACCTCTCTCCAATAAGGGTGTATCTCCAGTTTGAGAATGCTGCCATACATAACACAACTTTCCTCACAGTGGTTTTATGTATTGCCAAGACAAAGCAGTGTGTTACTGCATTGATTTATATTTTGTGCAAAAAGATTCTAGTAACGTCGGAAACTGTGTCTGCAGTTCAACTCTGGTTCAAAGAATGGTGAGACAAACATTTACGTTTTCAGGCAAAACAATCTCAGCCATTTCACCTTCCCTCTAGGAGGATCTCGTGTTGAGGTAAGGGTTTGGTTCTGTATTCATAGAAGGTGAAATCAGTCCTAACGCAGAGGGCTGCTGAGCATCTTCAAAGACCTCATCACTGATGGCAGTCTCGTAAGCAGGTGGTGGTGTGAGTGGCTCCAGTGGTTCAAACCTGTCTTCAATATCTTTCTCCTCATGGATGTCTGAAACAAACCGCTGCAGTCTGGGGGGCAGCACCAGCTGCAGCTGCATCCTGGAGCCTGTGTCTGTCTCAGAGGTGTGCATTGTGGCTGGTGGCACTGGCACCCCGAGAGCCTCCACCATCACCTGTTGTTGAGCAGAGGATGCAGTAACTACGCTGTATGGGGGAGGCTCGCTCAGCGGCGAGGGCACAGAGCCTGGGTTGGATGTAATTGTCCATATTGCTGGAGCTGACATGGTCATCACCTCCTCGTACGTGGGCGCTTCATAGGCAGCGTTCACCCTGTGCCAGAGAGCAATGCCAGATACACTCGTTACTTTACCGCTTAGTTTATGTTTATAGTACAGATCATGGAGTATAGGGACCAAGCTACAATCAACAAATGGGACTGAGACAGGAAATGCCATGTGGTATTGCTGTAGGGGATATTCTGCCCCTGGATCAGCTCACCTGTCCAGCCAAATTAATGTCTTTCTTACTGGTATAGAAAATAGCTCATCTGACCATTTTCCCACACTCCCCAGAGTTAGTGAAGCTACCCACAATGTCCAGTTTAGCGTCCTAGGCTTAACTTGGTGTCCCCCTACCAGTTAAAATTTATTACAAAGGATTGCCAACTACTAGTTATCTCATGGAATAAAACCTAATGGAATGGACCTAATTTTTTTAATGTATTAGCTCAATGTTCACCCATTTTTAAGAAGTGAAGAAAATGAAGTCCTTTCATTTAGTTTAAACAAGGACTAATTATTCTGTATTTAAAAGAATTACCTGCAAAGAAAAAATGTTGCTTTAGAGGCATTTTCCTTTTCAGGTCATATTTTTAAATAAAAGATACTAGTTTTCTTCAAGTATGCTCCCAAACTAGCAAAGCCCAATATAGATTTATTTTTTAATATAGTTTTCCTAAAAATAAACACTGTATTTGGGAATGTCAAGTCATTTATGCACATGGATAATGATTATCTGGATTATACAAGGAAACAAGGCTACAAATAAAGTTAGACTCTTCAAAGACAGTAGGCAAACTGGGGTTAAATTAGGTAATGCTGAAAACCTGCAAATGCACATAAAGCCAAAAAGAAATGGAAGTATTCAGAGCCTCTAAAAATCAAGGGGTTTATCAGTGTCAAGCTGGGATATTAAGAGTGGAAACACACCCAGTTACAGGTTTCTCTTAAAGTTTGCTAAGAAACTGTTGCTCTACAGATAAGGTTTATAGAGCTAAACCCAAATAAGATTTGGTATTGCTTCAGCATTTTTTCTTTTTCCTTGTCTGACTCATTGTTTGGCAAGCCTTGATTACTCAAAGAAAAATGAAATGGCCTGGATCAGTTTAACATTGGCAAGTTTTAGTGGATTGGTTCCCGGGGGAAGAAAGTACATATTATAAAAGATACAGGCCATGCGTGGCACTGACATTTGCAACCTCCACATCAACATTGAGGGAAAACCACTTTTGTCTTTGGGAGTGGAGTCTGTGTTTGATGCCTCAGGGGAAGGGCAACAAAAGACTGTGTAAAATGGCCATGAGTGAGGTGAGAGAGTTAGAGAGGAATAACCAGGTTGCTGCTTACCCTGCTTGGCTTTGCCTGTTTGGAGGTATTTCATTTGTGTCGTGCCGGTGTTGATTCCTCAGGTAACACTCGACAAACACACTGAGCAAATAGCCGACCAGGCACACTCCCCCTACCCCGAGGAAGAAATAGCCTACTGGGTTGATGTTAGAGGAAATGGCCAGCATGGTGACCCCGATGAGAAGAGCAGCAGTGAACAGAAGCAGCAAGGTTTGGCGGATGTTCTTCCAGCGTGTCTCTAACCACATGGCAGAAGGAATGGTGGTAGCAGGCACTTGAGAACAGATGGGCACTTAAAAGGACAGACATCTGTGGAAGATGAAACAGTTTTTTCAACACAAAACATGAGCATTTAAACACATTTGTAAGTATTGTGACCGAAGTAAGAACATACACACTTGAGTATGTGCACGCACATCATAAGCCTGGGAAATCTGTGCATGCCAATGTAAACATACTAGAATTTCTTGTGTGCGTGCATGTTGAATAGTTGGAATACTTGGACACAGTTGCAAAACCTAAAATGCATAAATAGACCATCAGCACTTATTACCAGGCATATCTAAAAAGGTATGTCTTAACAGGGATGCAGATTGAGGTTACTGCAAAAGCAAGACACAGAATTACTTTAAGGGTTAATTCTAGGACATTTGTGCCTTGCGTAATCAACATTCAAATACTCATTCAGGTCCCGGAAGAAAAGCAGCATTATTTATTGGGCCTGTCTGCCCCGGTAAATTGAGCATCTAACTTCAGTGTAGCAGTAGAGAAGTAATGTAACTTTAGGTCCTGGATATAGCTAGGGTATGTGTGGTTTTGGAAAATGTAGGCATTTATTTGAGTATTTGCCTGTATCCTCAGCTCTTTCTCTGTTGATGTGCTTTTTTTCGCTCTGTCCTCAGACATGAGAGCCTTTCCTGTCCCCCATTCCAAACCCCATTTCTGTGAAAGAGACAGCAGTTGCCACTGTGTGCAGTCAATATGGAATGAATACCAGGGATCTGTGGCATTCAAGAATACCATAATTAAGGAGCTGTCTTACACTAACCTACGTCTATCCCACTGTTTTGGTGAAGACCTCTTTGAAGGAAAAAAGCATGACAGAATGGGCATATTTTTAATGAATATGCATCTCCAAACAAGTACACACTTTTATATAGCTCCATGTTATATTGTGTGCTTTCCTCTCGTTACAGCACAAATAGTTAAATGTATATACGCAAAAGAAACACATTTTTTCTACTTACCAGAAGGAGGTTTTGGTAGGTACGAGCAGTCATGTTTTAACTTCTCTCTTCATCACAAGGGAAAATGTGCACTGCTGCTTCCCGTTCTGACCCGAAAATAGAACACCAGTTAAAACTCTCCCTTCCTTCTTCTGAGTTTTTTGGTAGGGAAACAATGATGATTTCTTTCAAAAATAAAAGTCAGAAACTAGTGAATATGGGAAGATACCAACTGATGGGAAGATCCCATTGTACAAGTTTTGTGTGGGAAATTAGAATCTCCGTTTTCCAGGTTCTGAATCCAAAGCAATTTCTAGACGATCACATACCTTCTACTCTTTTGCAGTTCTTCTCGGTGTGTCCCACAAAAGCAGGAAACTCATTAGGAAAGAGGGCGGAGAGAACAGTGGGGGAGTGCTTACCTGTGTCGTATCTGTTTGGTCTGCTTTACTTCAGTGAGAGAAACTGCCCTGAAAATTCTGGGTTTTTCCTCACGTAGCAAAGGAATCTTGATCTCTGCCTCACAAAGCAGGAACAACTGCCTGCCCAGCCCACATCACGTGGCCCACACGTAAATCTATTTATGACTTCTGTGAAATGTAAATTCATACGTTTGTCCTGATCAAGTGCTGTTTGTCAAATGTTGTTTTATGCCCTCTTTGATTTTACAAACAAAAGGGAAAAAAAGGGGGCAAGAGGTTATTATTTCACAGAGGGCTGAGTTAAAAACTTTTTTATTCCCTGATGTATCTGGGAATGAGAGGTAATGATAAGCAACAGAACTGAATTAGGTACTGAGTTACTTCTGTTATCTGAACCTTTAGCATGTGTCTGAAAATTAGAATAGAATAAGAATAGAATAGAATAGAATAGAATAGAATAGAATAGAATAGAATAATTTCAATTGGAAGGGACCTACACCTACCCCAACTCACCACCTGATTCAGTGCTGACCAGAAGCTAAAGCGTGTTATTAAGGACATTGTCCAAATGCCTCTTAAACACTGACAGGTATTGACCATCTCTCTAGGAAGCCTGTTCCAGTGTCTGACCACCCGCTAGGTAAAGAAATGTTTCCTAATGTCCCCTGACACAGCTTTGAACCATCTCCACTTGTCCTGTCACTGGATCCCTGGGAGAAGGGATCAGCACCTCCCTGTCCCCTTCCCCTCCTCAGGGAGCTGCAGAGAGCAAGGGGGTCACCCCTCAGCCTCTCTTTTCTCCAGACTGGACAAACCCAGAGCCCGCAGCCACTCCTCACAGGACACACCTTCCAACAATTCTACCAGCTTTGTAGCCCTCCTCTGCACACATTCAAAGACTTTCACACCCCTCTGAAATGGTGGGGCCCAGAACTGCTGCCAGCACTCTGGGTGAGGCTGCACCAATGCTCCCATGAGTTCTTCTCTATTCACAAATAGCAAGTCTAGGAGGGCATCTTTATTAGTTGTCTCAGTGGGTATCTGTGACAAGAAGTTATCTCCTGCAAACTTCAGGAATTTCCTAGATGTGCTCATCTAAGCAATTTGTTATTCCCAGGTGATGCCTGGGAAGTTGGAATCTTCCATAAGGGTAAGGACTGCTGATCCAGAGATTTCTCTTAAATGCCCATAGAAGAACTCATCAGTGCTTACCTCACTGTAAGTTTTTGAACACTATAGGATTAATTATCTCCAGGAGTAGCTCATGGTTGTCTGTAACAGGAAGATGCCCTACTGCTAAATGTTTATTAATAGTATTTAGTTTGGAAGTTTGGGCCAACAAGAATCGCATGAGGTTTAACAAAGATAAGTGTAAAGTCATGCAGGGACAAAATAATCCCAAGCAGCAGTACAGGCTGGGGCCAGACAGACTGGGATGCAGCTCTGCTGAAATAAACTTGGTGGATGTGATGAAAGGGAAGCTCAACAGGAGTCAGCAGTGTGCCCTTGAAGCAATGAAGGCCAATTGTGTCCTGGGCTGCATCAGTATGAGGATAGTGAACAGATCAAGGGGTGGGATTATTCTATGCAGCACTTGTTAGGACACACCTGAAATACTGTGTACAGTTTTGGTCCCCCCAGTTTGGATGTGGTCTGAAAAATTGGATATGGTCTGGTGAGTGCTTTGAGGGTTGGAGAACTTTGACGACTTAAGAGGCTGGATTTGTGCAGCCGAGAGGAGAGAAGGCTTGGGCAGGTGGTGTCTACTCACAGTTTTCCGATAGTAGTTGGTAGTTGCAGAGAGGAGGAAGGGAGTCTTCATGAGGGTACATGGTGACAGGATAAGAGACAACATGAAAAAGGGTAAGTGCCTCTAGATATAAGAAAAACAATCTTTAATGTGAAAGCAGCAAAATGCTACTACTTGCCCAGCGAAGTGGAGGAATCCTCTTGGCTGGAAATACTCAAGACACAGCTGAGTCCAGGGCCCAGCTTTCAGTAAGAGGTTGGACCAGATCATCTGCCCTTCCAGCCTAGACTTGTCAATGTTTCTACATTTTGAATATTTTCTCCTTATAATTGCCTTTTTGGCTGCTGACAGATAAAGGACCTTTAGCTTTGATTGTTATCCATTCTTTGCTTTCAAGAGAATTCTTTCAAAGATGGCAGACTTAACACCCACATAAAGGAGAGAAAATCAGGATTCTGGTGTGTAGGATGTAATTTTGAAAGGCTGTTATTTAGATGGAAAATATGATTTCCATTTTGGGGTTGGCTGGTGTTGAGAACACCTTAACTGCTAAGGAAGATTTGAGAAAACTGTTTTGACAGCCTCTTTACACAGGCATCATGACTGACCCATGGTGGAATCTGCACATGTCAGTACAAACAGCAATTACCTTCTAATCAGTGTAGCTGGTGGTTGTTAGAACTGTTCCTCAGAGATAAAAGATTTATATCCTACTGATTTGAGGAGGTAATTAAAATTATTCCTCCTGCCTGTTCTCCATTTCCTCCTGTCCTCCTTGCAGTGATTCAGTGCTCTGGTGATCTCTTGCTGAACCAGCCCAGCCATCTCAGCTAGTGGGACAGTATTTACATTTTTCCAAAGTTAATTCAGTGGGCTTAATCTAGTCCCTGAAGTATCATTAGTTCCCCATTAAAGGGAAGCAATAGGAATGCATAGCCAGAGTGGTGGAGGAGAAGGGACGAAGAGTGGGAATTATTTCCAGGGCTGTAGTGGCTGTCATTTGATTGACTTGGCCCAAACCATTGAAGCAGAAGGAAATTCTTCCTTCTTTGATGGAGCAAGCCCCACAGAAAGGTGTAGAATCTAAGACCTGTTTTTCACTCAGCAAAGCCCGTTAGGTATATCATGGATTATCAGCTCAGCCTGGTGACTTTAGACAACTCCCAGCTCTGGTATGTACACTGACTACTGTCCAAAGGCCCCAACAATCTGACCATTGTTGAATCCCCCTTGTAAGTTCCTTCAGAAGGTACTTCAGCTGTGTGGAGGGAGCTGAGGCACTTTGCTTATCTGCACATTCTGCTCTGGGGAGTAGGCACTGCTTTTGGGCTAGATATTTTCGCTAAGTTAGTAGAAAGTCAGAAAGGTGAAAAAACTCATTATTTGGTGGAAAACTACTTCTGTGATTGGAAAGGCTACATTTGATTTGTGGATAAATAAAAAGATGTTTGTTTTGCTGAAAATCTGTATAGTAGTTTTGATTAGTGCACCATTTTTAAAAATAGACGTACTTATGAAATATTGGGATGAGAAAGGCTAGAGATGGTACGTGTCTCTGCTGCATTGGTTGTTGCTTGTATTGATTGCATCCGTTTGTTTCTGTTGAAGTTCAGAGTAACTCCTGTAGATTTTACCCATGCAGTTCGTGGATGACTGTGCTGAATCTTTAGGAATTATTTTTATTCATTTACAAGCACACATAAAACAACAATACTTCATGATGCAGCTGTGAGTGCATTAGTTGAAGATGTTTATGAATATGATACGTACTGCTTTATGGGTCTAAGGGTACATTATATATTTCTATGAACTAACCTTTGCAATATGTTTTCTAGCAGAAAAGTGCTTCTTTGTGAGGCCTTTTAGCATTTCTGAAGGACTTCCACAGTTTTTATCTGTCTGCTGTTTTGGTTCACGCCATAGTCTGGTTCAGACTGTCACTGGAATCCATAACAAAGAAAAATTGATCACACAGCTGCATCAAGAAGTTTTTGGTGATTAAAAGACACAGAAAATGCAGCAGGGCTTGGGTAAGGCCTGAGAGATACCACTCTGCAGGGTTTGTTAAACAAGGTGTTGAAGCCCAGGAGGGTGAACAAGGACATTTATTCTGCCATCCTAAACTGTCTCCCTTTCATGTGCAGTAGAGATTTATTTTTCTTTTACAGAAAGTTTTCTGTTCTCTGTTGTTTGGTCATACTGTGGGAACCTTCATTTAACAGTATATTTCTTTAGTTAGGACTGTGAATTTCCTTTTTCTTTTTTAATTCTTTCCTTGTTTCTTCCAGTATCTCATTGTCAGCCTCTAGGAAGCATTTCACCTTTCCCCTGTTTCATCTCACTATCTACTCAACCTCTTGCCCCAACTGCTACTAATTAACTTAGTACCTACAGTAAGCTCAGTTATCAGCTCGGTATGCAGAGAAGCTTGCTTTATTCCCAAGGGCTTGTGACGTGCACACAATCTGACTGTAATCGCTAAGTCTGTTCTTCCCCATAACCTTGTCCTGAAGCAATTTCTGAGAACCTGAGCGAGTACTGGGGACCCAGTGTTACTGAACCACCTTTTCCAGTCGTGTCTGCCTCTCCTTTTGTCCCGCAGGTTTTGCGTAGTCACTTTTGTGACTAAGCAAATTGCATCACTGCATTTTTATCTAGGAAGATCATGGGGCAGTCATGAGCTCTGGTTGATGTTTCTGGTCAGTATAATGTTTTAGGCAGGAGAAAGCAAAACCCCAGGGAAAGCAAAACACCTATGCTTGGACATTCAAAATATGTGTGTAACTTTGGGAAAACTATTTGTGTTTGACCTGCCAGTCATGCCAATAGTCATACATTTCTTGGGAACTGGCAATCTCTGTTTCCTTCCAGTTTATTCCAGTTCTTACAGGACAATGGTTGGAAGTTATATGTGTAGTCACTGTGTAGTGGGTTTTTTTGGCATGGCTGTCTTCTACCTGCAGTGGCTTTTCTCTGTAGATCAGGGCTGAGATGTGGTCACAGAAGGACTGACATTACACAAAGAGCTTCTACTGCTACTATTAATTCCTCAGCTATCTTAAGGATGCCTGAAAAGCATAAATGTACAGAGACTGAGCCAAAAACAATTGCTATGTTGTGCAGAACTAAAGGATTTCTCTTTTCTGAAAGTGGGGAGTCACATTCAAGATGTGAAGCGTTTTCAGGGCTGTCTGCGCACCTAAGGTTCCTAAGTATTTAAAATTAACAAAGCAGCACCTCCTTTTCCTGCCAGGAGAGGAACAGAAAGAAACAAGCATTTACCAAGATGATATGAGGGGTTTTATATCCTCTTACAGACTTTTAAATTAACTTACATCACGTTTTGCTTTTTCTCTGGGAAAAAATAAATAAAGTGAAGGCTAGGAACTTCCTCATCTTTTTATTCTGAGTTCTCCTTAGGGCAAGCACTTAAAAAATGTGAGCTTTCATTAGCGTTGGTAAAACTTTCTGCAGCTGGTTAAGTTTAATGATAGAGCCCAGCCTGGTCTAAATTATTTACTTTTTGCTGGAAGACTTTCTGCACTTGTGTAGAATCTCTGTGCACTGCAGTACTTCTACTTAGATGTTACTGTATGTGGGATGTAAATTAGCAGTATGCACTTCTCTGAAGGAATGCACCCTGGTGACTGAAATGCTATTAAATGGGACACTACAGTGACCTCTCCTCTTTTGCTAATTTAGAGCTCTTAGTGTAGATCAGACAGAAGAGGAGATGGCCATGACTAAATGTGAAGAAGGAGGGCAGTTAAGATCCTACTGCCAGAATACAGTGAAAGAATCACGTGGAATACTGTGGAAATTTCCATAGTGTGGAAAGAGCAAGTGAGCAGAAAGAAATAGTTGTAAGATGAAACTAAGGACTCGATTGAGAATAGTTCAAAGAACACAGGAAGATAATTTTCTGTCATTCTAGACTGTACTAGGTGTCTCTGGAAAGAAGAGAAAATAAGACCCTGTGTATGCTGAGCAGCTTTACTGTGGAGCACTCCTTTTCTCCAGACGTAATTTCACCATTCTAAAATAGGAAGGTTTTCAGCCAAAGGACATGAGATGCAGTGAGAAAAGTTAATGTGTAATTGCCACAGAGTTTCTGTTCCTTATCTTCCTCCCTGGTCCTAGCAACGTATTCTTGCTGCTTATGTTGCCAAACTTGTTATACACTGGAGCCCTCCCTGACATGTTCTGAATTGCTAACAGGGCATAAACAAGTAAAAATTTAAAAGTGGTATTTTCTCTTGTGTCAATTCACTAACAGTCACAAAAACATGCAGGAAGTGCCACTATGGCCACAGAAGACGAGAAAGGACCTCATAGCCTATTTCTGTGTTGAAGAAAGGGGGATGCCCTTTTCCTTTCAACAGCATTAGATGGTTTTGCTAGGGAACCACACATGAAATATTTGGGAATTACCACCCAACAGTAAGATACAGCCTACCTGGGTTGGAATTCAGCAACTATGCAACTCACCGTGGACTAAAATGTAATAGACATGAGAAGATGAGAAAGAGGTTGAAATGCCTGTTGCAGAATGTAGATTCCTGAGCAGGAATTTGGCATCGTTTCCTGTCACTGGTGGGACCCACAGTGTCTCTCCATAAGGTGCTCCTACATTCCTATTGTATAACATTGCACTTTCTTCAAATTCTTTCAGTAAATAGTGGTGTGGGAGAATGGGGAAGTGTTGCCAGACAGAGAAGTCACTTAACTATTTTATTGATGAGCTGTGCTTTGGAGAAGAAGAGTACGCTGCTGTTACTGGTATTGGTCCCTCTCTGAGTGCCGTGCTCTGTAGCAAATGCAGCACAGAATCCCACATGCTCCTTGATGCCTGTTCTCAGCCTAAGGTGCTCGTAGTCTAAAGCAAGTGTGACAAAGCCACAGAATAATTTACCTGTGGAAGACCAGACATAGATAACTTAGTATGAAAAGGAACTTTAAGAAAGAAAATAAAAATTAGTAAAATCTATTTTAGTGAAGATAGGTTTTGCCTGAAAACTAGATCTGTAACTGGGATCCCTTTTTTTTCTTCATTAGATATTCTCCACTCAAAGGCAACACTGTTTCAGCCTAGTTTTACCGCTGGTTTTCACTGCACTTTGCTCCAGCCATGTACCATAAAGGCAGCACACCGCAGAGAGAGGAAACTCAATCTGGTTCCTTTTTCTGCCTCAGGAAAAATGGGTGTTATATTTCAGTTACATCCCTGCAAATAGGCATTCACAGGGGTCAGTGAAAGAGCAAATATGTAATTTTATGAAAGCAAATAGTCACATGAGCTGAAAAGAACGTAGTTTTTATCTTGGCACAGTTCCTCATTCTGAGCTGTCAGTTTATTTAGTGATACAGACAGGTTTTGTCCAGTTCTGGCATGGATTTGCATTCCTAATGGACACTGCCAAATTAGCAAGAGCACATCATAATGCATTTATGGTATGTGCCATTGTCATGCCTTGTAGTGTTGCAGTTTGTATGGCATCTGCATTGTCATTCTGGTACATTCTAGAATGTCACTGTGACGATGTTTCACATGTTTGTTCCTGTGGGGGCAAACGACTGTTTCCAAGGTCAGCCATCAGCTGCAGGGACAGTGTCATAAAAGCACTACACTAAATCACTGCTGGTCCAGCCTGCTCTTTGTAAATTAGCACTGTGAAAGCAATACACCACCTTTTGCTTTCTCCTGAGGCAACAACAGTGGCGATCCTGCAACTCTTATTGTTTGTGAAGCGCAACTCTGCATTATCAAGGCTTCTGTTGCTGAGAGATAGCTTTCTAGTTCACTGTAGGTGACAAAAAACCAGGACACTCAATATGTGGAATTAACTCTATATGTGGTTAAACTGACGGCTTTGAGAATTTATTAATAGTGATGACTGTTCAAGTCTGCTTGTTCCACATTGTACCTGCTTCATGAAGAAGTGTTGACTGATTGCAAAGGGTCTTTCTGTGAAAATGAAAAGATTGCCATTGAAGGGAGAATTTCAGGGTGGAAGGGTCATAGTTTGTGGACATTTGTGTTGAAGTGAAGTCATATTTGATGCCAAAGGTGATCCTTGTGATGGCGCCTCTGTTTCTTGAGAAGGGTTGTTACATTTACTGATTATTGGCAACCTCTGATTCATAGAACTATTCTGTGAAATCCCTTGCAGATGAAAGATGTCAGAGTGATTCATGAGAAGGTGTTAACTATTTGAAAAGCTCTCATTGACACTTGGTGCATGAGAGATCGTAGTCTTGGCTGAAGAGATTTCTTTGACTATATTGGAAGTATTGATGAGGTATATATTCTTGTCCACTGCCTCCTCTGTTCCTCCCTGCTTCCTCCAAATATTGTCTTGTTCGATTAAAAAAAGGGATAATACTCTTTTATCAAAATCACCATTATATGACCCTTCTCACACCTGAATGTGTGGCAGTATGTGACACCCAGACCTCTCACATGTTTCCAGCCTACACCTGGTTGAGATCCACTGATATTGACAAAGTCCCCAAGTGTCCATTAATATGGATGAAGTTTCCAAGTTTCTGATATATGGTGGTGCTCCTTTTATTTAGATTCTCCTGCTGATGAAGCTACTCAGCAACACCTTTGACCATCACCAAGACAGAAGCACATGGGAGCACAAAGGAGCACACGGCAGCACAGAGGCTTGTCTCCACTGGACGCTGGCAGGAGGAGGTGTCACGCGGCAGACCCCTATAGAGAGGGGCCTGCTGGAAGCTGACAGGTGAACAGCACATGATCACCCCATAGAAGGACATTTAGAAAGTGCACTGCTGACTTGGCAATGTGTGATAGGTCACATAGTGAGAATTACCACGTAAGGAAATACTGTGTCTTGAAGAAGTGTATAAAACCAGCTCGTTTCCTTTGAATAAACAATTGAGATCCAAAATCCAGATTCAGATCCAGGATCCAGACCCAGATTCAGATTCCCACCCAGCAAAGTCTGAGTTTCAGTCACCGACACAAGACTTCCTAAATTTGTACTTCAGGCACTGCTATGGCATGGACATTTGGCAATCTGGAGAAAAGATAAGGGGCCTCCATGAGGAGAGCTGACTCTTCTGCTTCCTTGGCAATATTATGTTCACCTGCTGTTTTTAAATGCAATTTGCAAAGTAGGGGACAGTGCAGAATGAGGACTGTATGGAGATGAACTGATTTTCAATTTCCTATGAGCACTGTAAAGGCCAGATGATTTTTATTTATGCAAAATCCCTGACAATTGTTTGCTTGTATTGAGGACTACGAAGTTATGCATGTCTTGCTTCTGCTTTGCTGCTTTCCTCTTGCAGTCCTACCCTGAAGTGTCATTCCATGGCAGCCCAGCTATGGTGAACTTTGTTATTAAGGAATTAATAAGAAATTAATTGTCTCTCACAGTTTCTAAAATTCTGAACCTCAAGTACCTGAAACTGGCAGCACCAGTATCTATCATGTCCACACACTTCATTAGGGGCTGGAGAAGGCAGAGATTTCTTCATTTCCATGCAAAGGCTTGTTTCAGAGATTATTTTTATGCTCCTGTTTTGTATTTTGGTAATTTGGAGGCTGAATATTTTTTTCTTACAAGTTGTTTTGAAACTGATAGGTCGAACAAGCAGTGTGGAATTTGGCTGTAAACATGTTTCCAAACAAAACAAAGACAAAATCAAGGCTTCTTGTGAATTGTGGCTCTCTAAATGGAGAAGTTTTGGCTAGAAATTGTGATAGTAAGAGGTTTTTGTGGTAGGTCAGTAAGAGACAGTGGAAGTGGAACAGCTTGAAGAACATACACAAGATGGTGAAAAATCAAACCTGACATTCTCCAGATTAATACTGGATGTATGCTCTTGAGTGAGCCAAAGGGAAAAGAAATTACTGTTTGGGAGTGATAGATGAGAGGCTGGTATTATAAACAACAAGGCTGTGGTTAGGTGATTTCCCACATTTGACATGCCTATGCAAAACTCTTCAGGATGAGAGAGTTGTTGTTGCTGATCCTAAACTCTGGTCTGGCTGTTGACCCTTCCGAGTTATTTCCATAGCATTCACACCAAGCCAGCTGGGCTGGTTAGTTGAGCACTAACAAAGTGTAAATATTTACTGCCTAACTAATCTAACTTCTCTCATTTTGGTAGAGTCCCACAATTGATTATAGCTCTGCCTTTCATTCCACAAATACATTTACATCAGTTATATCAATATATTTATCAGTTCTTAATATTCTTTGAGAAGGAAGGAAACATCTTGCCCTCCTTTCATTACATTTTAGTTTGTGCAGTTCTACTTGCTGTTAAAAGATTGCTGTATTTTCCCTGTTCCCAGTTTTCTGCCACCAAAGCTGTTTTTAAATGGTCTTCTTTATTTCAGGTCTACAATTTATTGAAGACCGCTGGCTCCCTGAGAATACCCAGATGCTTTTTATCCCATGCTCTGCTGTTTTGGGCTGTGGTAGAGATAATTTTCTTCGAAGTTACCATGATGCATGATGGAGCCGGCTGTCCTGGGAATGAACACCTGCTTGCCCATGGAAAGTGGTGAATTATTGCTTGTTTCGATTTCCTTGTGTATGCAGACTCCTTACCTATCAAATGTTTTTATCTCAACCCGAGTATTTTATCACTCTTACCCTTTTGATTCTATCCCCCATCCCACCACAAAACAGAGACTGAGATGATCTCACTCCAATACACAAGGAATTTCTTCATTGTAGCAGTTCAGCTACAGAGCCTGGCATGCCTTTTGAAGCTGGAGTGTCCTGAGAGCTCTGGGGTATGTGGCTTTCTCAACTATAACCGAAAGCATAACCCTAACACTAGCCGTAGGCGTAACCATAAGCAGAAGAACACCACTAGAGGCCACATGCAGGAACGACTGGTACCAAGGACCAAAATGTGGAGTGACCAATGTTAGGGCACTGCCGTACTGGCCATGGCATGCCCTTTAAAGCTCCAGTCTCCTGCTGAGCTCTGGGCTTTGTGGTTTTCTAAACCCTAAACCTAGGCGTAACCCTAACCCTACCCCTAATCCGACAAGAAGCCCTAACAATGCATTGGGCTGAGGCGAGCGCCACACAGAAAGTGAAGGTGGGATACATGTTGGCGATGTTTTGCGCTCCCCAAGGCATGCCTTTTGCAGTGTGAGTGTCCCTGCAGCTCTGGGCTTTGTGGCTTTTTAAAGCCCACCCTTGGTTTTCCTTACAATAGCCCTAATCCTAGGAGGAGGCCTAAAAATGCATTGGGCAGCGGCGAGTGGCACACAGAAAGCAATGATGGGAGCAAGGTTGGGGCAGTGTTGCGCTCCCCAAGGCCTGCCTTTTGCCGTGTGACTGTCCCTGCAGCTCTGGGCTTTGTGCTATTCTAAATCCTCAATCTAGGCATAACCCTAACCCTAACCCTAACCCTAACCC
>VXBT01007943.1:0-10178 GCA_013400235.1 Oriolus oriolus
AGAGACTGAGGAGGAAGGAGCAGTACAGATGAGTTTTGAACTAACCACAACCTCCCTTTCCAGTGCACCTGTGCTGCTGCTGGGGAGGAGGTAGAGAAAAATTGGAGAAAAGTTGAGCCTGGGAAGAAGGGCGGGATGGGATGAAGGTGTTTCATGATTTGTTTTTATTCCTACTTCGACTTGATTGGCAATAAATTAAGTCAGTTTCCCTGAGCTGAGTCTGTTTTGCCTGTGACAGTAATTGGTGAGTGATCTCTCTCCATCCTGATCCCAATCCATGGGACTTTCATAATATTTTCTCTCTTCTGAGGAGGGCGAGTGATGGAGCAACTTCAGAGGGCACCTGATATCCACGCAGAGCCAACCCACCACACCATTACACTGCTGTGACGTGAGCTGCAAAATGTGCAGTGTAGACATAGCCACAAGGTCAGAATCAGAGGTGGAACCACCCATACACCCAAGGGCTACACTAAGGACTGTGTTTATAAAGCCGAGTATTGTAACAATGGGACTATCCAATTTGCCAGTACTACTGTGTCAATATCATATACAAACAAATTAATTTTCTACAGTTCCCATTAATTCTGCTTTCAGGATTTTCTCCTACCCTAGCAGTCTAAAAATGCTTAAACAGATTGAAAGATGTTAGGCACACAACAAACAAGGACTACTTTGATTTTTGTGTTGCCTGAAGTGAAATCTTTATAATATTTAAGTCAAAAGGGATTTTACATCTGTTATCAAAAGAATCTGGCCCATATCCTCATTCTTGCCACACAGGAGAGACAGAATTTAAAATCTCAATATTACATCCAAGTCTGGAATGGGCATCTTGCTATACAACGTGAAAACAAGGTAAATAGAGTTCTAGCAGAAAGAATAAGACCTAAGGATAAAGTTTCTGCCATTTCTTCCTCCTCCTGTGGTTTTTCGGCCTTCCCTCCTTTCTCCTCCATGCTGTGGCAGGCTGGATTTCTGCATCTCTACAACAGTCTGGATCAGCAAACTGACATAGCTGAAAAGTAGCCAAAGGAAAGAAAACAGGTTGAGTTTCCATTTATCTAGATAGCTGCTAGCACCAGCCCATAGACAGCAGCAGGACATGCAGCCAAAGCAGGGAGTAATGGAGAGATCATTACCTTTAATGGCAGCCAGTGATTCTTTTGGTTTAGGGAGATTGTAAAACCACAGGGCCTGGTCATCACTTACAGAGGAAAGAAACCACAGTGGGAAAGATGGAGCAGCTAAAAGCCCAAATATAGTTTAAAATCTGTATGGATGAGTAGAGACTTTGGTGCCACAGACATGGGTATTGGAAAAATTTTAAACAAAGACTCACTTTGCAACCAGAATAAAGGATGATGTTTGGGTTTGAAGCACATGATAAATTAAATGTCTTTTAGTTGTTGGGCAATGGTAACTGAATTCTATGAAACCAGAGAGAATAGCATTCCATACAAATGTGAAATGTAAGAAAATAGTTCTATTTTAAGAAAGTGCAAAAAAGAGCATGTGGCTCACCTCATTAAAAAAGAAACAGTCTTATGGTTTTGAAGGATTGAATACCGATTGAGAGAACAGATCAGGAGCAGATTCTGGGACAGGAAGTTCAGAGACATCACAGATCAGGTGAGGTGGGGAGAACACAGTGAATTTCTGACAGAACAATAACACGTTGTCAGGGGCAGGAAGTCAGAGTCTGTAATGAAGCTCTGAACGCAAGAGTTCACAGCACTCTGTAACTGAGCATCCACTATGACAAGAAACAATATCTGAAGAAGACAGATGCCAAGTTTAACCCTGGTGGGCAGCCAAGTCCCAGGCTGATGCTCACTCACTACCACCCTGCGGGGATGAGGGAGAGAATCAGAAGAGTAAAAGTGAGAAAGCTCATGGGTTGAGGTAAAAACAGTTTAATAGGTAAAGGAAAAGCTGTGCACACAAACAAATCAAAACAAGGAATTCATTCACCACTTCCCATGGGCAGGCAGGTATCCAGCCATTTCCAGGAAAGCAGGGCCCCATCACATTTAGCAGTGACTTGAGAAGACCAAATGCTGTAACTTCCTCTTCCTCCTTCTTTCTCTCTCAATTCTTACTAGCCAAGAAAACCAACCAAGAAATAAAATTCTTAAGTTTACAAATATCAGCAAAGCATGTTCACTGAACAAATATGTGTTCAGATGAGTTCTGTCAGTGGAATAAGGCTGTGCAATTGTGGCACTTATGCATCAGACACTGGAGGCAAAACCAGTGCCACAGCAAAACTGGAAGTATGGTAAAGAAGGCAAATGAAACAGAGTGATGAGTTTATTCTGATGTAGCAATACCACCAGAATTTAAATAAATTAATTCTGTTCTTTGCACCTTCCCCTTCTGGTATCACTGGTATCAAAACCATGGTGTAAATGAACATAGTTCGTAGGTTGAACAACCAGAAAGGTATACACTGCTGCTTTTGAGTCATAAACTGTTCCCTAAATTCAAAGACCTCAGCATTATCCCATATTTGAAATGAACTCAATAATTTGTCCTGTGACTTGAGTTTGATTAGGAATCAACACCTAAAGCTTAGTCCTGCTCTTCATTATAAACTGCCTCTTCTTGCTGATTGTTTTCTTGGGTTTACAGTGGGTTATAACATTTTCATATAAATACTAGTAAGTAGTAAATAATAAGATGATCAGCATAATTGTGGTCAAATAATTTTATCTAAGAATTTTTTTTAATCAATGAAATCTGATTTTTTTCATAAGCAGAGTTAGGACAGATAGCTTGAATGGGCGACTGTATGAAGCCGAGAATATATCTAATACCTAGAATACATCTTAATATCAAGTTTAACTCCTAGTAGTTAGCAAATTATTTATGTTGTTCCTTTTGCTTTAAGGTGGTTGTTATGGCATATGAAGGCTACAAAAAGATGAGCTCATTAGGAAGAGTCAAGGGCAGGCAGGGAAGAATGTACACATGAATATTTCATTAAGCCAATAAAAATGATATATAAACCACCGCAATGTCAGAAACAATTTAAGGCTTCTCAGGGTTGAACTATACTGAAAATTTCATGAGCATCGATCAGGATTATTTTGTGGGACAATCTATAGACATGTTACAATTGATTTATTTTCCTCTCCCTAGTTTGATAGACTTCTGTGTAACCCCTGCAAAGTAAGTGCCATTGGATATTTTACAAGCAGGAAGGCTTGTTTTTCTATCCATCTGCACTTCCTTTTAGACCAAGTAATTGTTTACTTAGGGACATCAGCAGCTGATGCAAAGGTGAGACACTTTTCATTCACTCATTGGAAAGTGACTGCATTTTTAGCAGTGTTTCAGACCATGACGAGGGGCATATATATTTTGGTTTACGTATGTGGCATTTCACACACTATCAACAAATATTATGCAGCAAGGAACCACACTCAAGAACAATGAGTCACTATTTTTTTTCAGTCAGCACGTTTCAGACAAACAGAGCTTGAAAGTAAACAGCCATTACTTGTCCCTGTCACAAAATCTTTGTAAAAGCTTTGAGGGGATAGGAAGTGAAGGAATGAGTCACTGATGTTAGAATTTATTACTGCATAATCTAAAAATTATGTTATGACATGTTTGCATCTCACTTTATGAATTATTTGAAGATATTTTTTTAAAACCATATTCTATATTAGTGTGCTTTTTTTTCTTGGAATTGTTTGCAAGAAACAAAATCTTAACTACTAAAAAGTGCTTCTAAGTTTATCTCCTTCTTGGACAGTTTTCCCATCCTTATCACAGTATCTGCACAGACTTCCAGTTCTTTGATCAGAGATTCAAAACAGAATCTCTAGTCTTCTAGGTGAGGTATCTAAGGTACAGCCTGCCAGCACAGGAGACTGCAACAACACAGCATGACAGGAGAATTAAAATGTAGCAAAGGCAGCGTGGGCGCCCATCAGAAAGAGGAACTCCACAGGCTGTCATATCTTATTATGATCTGTGATCAGTGTGGTGCAGCACTGGAAAACACAGCTCTGTTTTTTGTGCCTGTCTTGGACCATGACTGACTCATTCCAGCCTCTGCATGGACACTGTAATCCTGTCCCCAAATTTCAGCTTTTGGATGTAAGACCTAAATACTACTAGATCTTCTACTGCTTCTCATCTGTGTGTTGGCTTTAATCATTGAGTTTAAATATTAATTACTAGCCAGATGTTGGTGCTAGTATGGTTCCAGATGGTGCTGCCATGAGCCAGTCTCCATCACACAACAAGATAAAAACTTGCTGATGTCAGCGATTTGTGGACAAAGGTGTCAAAATTAGGCCTTGATTAGTTTATGTCACCAACACAGAATATTCTTCAGCTCAAACTCATAACTAAGAAGGTGTCTTGGATGCCACTGAAAAGTTGTTGAAAAATAAACTTTGCATATACAGGAAGCTGGGAGACCTCATTCAGGTAAGGACTGCTACAAAAATTATATTCTTAATATTATTACTGGGCTATGTTTACCGTTGGAGGAAGATGATTTTTTTTTAAAACGAACTGAGCAGTCTCTGATACTTTATGTATCTCTGACAAAATATACGATCATATTCCAAGGCAGTACAAGCATCAAAACTAACAGCACACAGTTAATGACAAGACTAGAAATGAATCGTTATGATTTCAAAAAGAATGATGAAACAAGGACAATACCTTGCAACATAAAGAAATATTACAATTTTTTTTTAAAGGTAGTTACATGAAAGAATCAGCCCAACTCCTGCAGATGGCCTCTGTGTCATAAAAAACAAGGGACTCAACAAGGTCTTTGACATGTACAAAATAGGAGGGATCCTGCCCTTTTATTGCTCTGCTAAACACAAGACTTCTGAAGACACAGGAATTCTGAGAGTAAGAAAAATGCAAAACATAAAATTCAGGCTAGATGACTTCTTCAAAATCACTCCAAAATGGAACGTTTTGAGACTTTTCTTCTATAGAATACACAGTAGGTGCAAATATGAGAAGGCAGGAAGGAGACCTTGACAGTCATCTGATGCTTGCATTGCAGCATCATTCTTCATTCTTCATTCTTCTCACATGGTCAGCACTGAAGCAAGAGGCTATTTAATTCCCAGAGGACTTCTAGTGTGCTTAAAATTCAGCACATGCTCAGTTCCCTTCCTCATCTGGGTTGCACCACTGCAAATCCTTCATATAAATAAACATTGAAATATGCCTCTTAAATAGAGGGCATATATTCAACTCTCAGCAAACTGCATATGTCAGTCAGTAGGTGAGACAGCTTCACATGAAACCAGACAGAAACTTGGCCCACATTGTGTCAGGATACAGTTTGCACTCTGCCTTTAAGTCTCAGTATAAATTTTTAAATTATCACTATATCAAGTATCTGCTAAGTTTCTGTCATAATGCCAGGATTAATTCTGAATCAGACCTCACAGATGACTTATAAATCCTCTTTGCATAGCACCTTAAAGAGATACTATTTTGGGAGAGGTTAATACCATGAAAACCCCTTATCCAGTTAGTTCCATGGAAAATGAAGCTTTGTAATGGAACTTAGCCATTTCCTGTACCCTACTTGGCTCCATAGTGTGTACTTCAGTGCCATCCAGTGTTAGACATGAGGTCATTTACCTAAAAAAGCAATCTCTGATGCTTTAATTCTTCAGTTCCTAATTTACCTCTCCAAGATTATAGAACACGTGTCCAATACACACCCACTTACTATTTTAAAATCTTGTAGAAACATTCATTTTTAAATTCAATTAC
Source organism: Oriolus oriolus (assembly GCA_013400235.1). Taxonomy (NCBI): domain Eukaryota; kingdom Metazoa; phylum Chordata; class Aves; order Passeriformes; family Corvidae; genus Oriolus; species Oriolus oriolus. The sequence goes on from VXBT01007943.1 coordinate 5,770, forward strand.
AAAATTGCAAATGCTAAGCATAGAAAAGGAAGAGGATCACAGTGATCTGAGAAATTCTGCGTCCTGAAAAAATAAATGATCATTTGACTCCTATTTCTTTTAGTGGCAGCTCAAACAATGTGCTCCTTGTTTGTTCATTGTTTGCAGGAGAAGTCTGTATTATCTGGAGGGCAATGGCTGTCTCAATATTAGAAGACTGAGAACTTACTCTGTGGCCACTTCCTTCCATAGGAAGCCCCACTAAAAACTTCCTCTGAAGGAGACAATTTTATTGGCAACATATTTACAGAATTATCACTGCTTATTTTCTCTTTGAACTGACACACCATGAGGAAGAGACCATGGCATTTCATTTTACTGTCTTTAATGTAATAATGGTCTTCAGTCAGTGTTGAACTGATGTACTAGATTTTTTTCCAAGCTCTAGTTCAGACTAACACTTCACAGGCATTCTTGCCAAATACAGATTATTTCTAAAATAATAAATGAATGCAACAATAACCACAACAATGGCATACAAACATTCATTAACTTCACAGCCATGTAACCATACCTGCGAAGATTTGGGAACAGAGCAGGAGCCAAAAAACAGCAAGGAATCAAACCAGATCTAAGAGAGAAGCAGAACAAGGGAGCCTGATGGGTTGAAGTGGGAAGTGAAATCTGATCTGCAGGAAAAGCAAGAAAAAGTGCTGTTAGAGCCATGGGGCTCTTTGGGAAACCTTCACCCAGCAACCCCAGCCTCATGTCTGTAAGCCCACCTGAGACTGGGCTGGGGTGCCAGTCCTGGGCTGAGCTATATCCGAAGAATTCTTGTCTCCAGTCCTGTCTCCTGCTAAATGTTTGTTTCTCTTTCCTGGGCTGATGTTGGACACAAGTCATCACTTCAGGTGCACGATGATTGCAGGCTGACACTCAATGTGTGGTTGCCAGCAGCCTGCTCTCACAGCTCCTGGATCCAGGTGCTGGAGGAGACTGTGCTTCTGGAGAAAGCACATTTCAGGGCCCAGGGAGGGCAATGGGTGAGCCCCAGTTCACAGTATCTGGTCAGAACATCAAACTGTTCTGTTTTAAACACCACAGTTCTCCAGAGCTAGATCATGTCATGCTTTTGCCAGCTAGTAGCCTCACAGGCTTTTTAGAGCTGGGAAAACACGCATGAAAACAGAGAAATTGACAAGAGAAATTCCTGTCTTGAGCCAGATGCTCAAGGGTAGGCAGTATGGAGAACACAGAATTGCACCCCCAAATCAGTAAATTTCTGATGTATATGATATTCTGCTAAAACAACAACAGATTTCATTTTTCATGTATTATTTTTCTTCAAAAGTTAAAAATTCTAATTTGAAAAACAAGTTCAGAATCAGCAGCTTCACTACATGAACCTCTCAAATTAAATTTAATAGAGATAGTGAGTTACATATATAAGCATTCAATTAACCATTCACACAAGCTTCTCTAGAAGGTCAATATTATTCTCCAATTTACATTCACAAAAGGCAGATCATAGAAGAAAATAATATGTATAAATGTATGTATATATGTATAAATGTAATAATCATTACATTTTCAACTGACACCTTCAAATCTTGATTTTCACATGGATAAGCTATAGCTAGAGCTCCTGTTGGCTACAGTTACTTCTGATGTGTGGTTATCAACTGAAGCAAAATTCCTTACAGAATAAAGGCTAATCCCTTGAAAAAACCAGTTCAGCATGAGTTCCTAATGCAAAGTTGTAGCTAAGAGAGTAAATGTAGTCTGTGCATGTATAACTAGAGAAAGATCAAATAGAATAAGGAAATAACACTACCTTTTCAATGATTCTCATCACATACTGAGGTTATTACTTGACACATATTTTAAACAGTTTTTCTGCATAGTGAACAATGTGCAAAGATATATCAAAGATGCATTGTAAGGCTTGAGGTCCACTCATGCCCCTTGTCCCCACATTTGCACCATGACTTACAAGTTCTGTCTAGCTCACAGCTTTGATTATCACTGTGGAGGGATTTTTTTTGACAGTCATAAATACCAGGCTTTGAAACTGAATTTAGAAAATTTCAATGGGAAATCTTGAGCTGTGAGAATTCTTGATCATAGGTTCTGCTGGGTTCTCTATCACATGATTCCTTCAGCCCAGGTTGAGTACTGTTTTTGAATACAAATTTTAAGCTACAAGTTCTGTTTTGCTCCACAACAAGCAATCATGAAGGAACTCTATCATCCTTCAAAATCTAGGATTTGTTGAATTACAGATAGTGTTGTGTGACTTTTTTACCAAGAGAGTCTTCCTATACCAGAAAAATGTCAGATCTGTGCTCTGCAATAGGTTCAATAGGTCAGAGTCACTTGAACCTCTCCTTTATACCATCTGATAGAGATTTCCAAATAGGCTGTTAATCTGATAAGCTTATTCTTTCACAAAGACAGGAGCCTTAGATTTCTCCAGCCTGTTAAACATGCTGTCCAGTAATCCTCACAGAATGCTGGACTTACATATATCTGAGCAAGAAGTGAATACTTCTCCATTTATCTCAGAAAGGTTGTTACCTTGACCTAAAAACCAAGATACTGAGTCAATATCCTCAAAGAGCTGGACCCTTTGCTTACCTGGCTCGACCCATTTGGAGTAAAACTCCCTTCACATACTAGTTACATACCCATTTTAAGTCACATGAAGCAATGCAATGGTGACGCACAAACTGTGTACAGTGACACACAACTACGGAATGTTTTCCTTGTTCTGATATTTAGCTTGTAGTGTAGCTAGATATCAATTCAGTTGTAGAAATGAAACAGAAAAGAGAATTAACCTAGCTGAAGGAATGACAGAATTAAAATACAGACCTTCCTGACTCCACAGCCTTTCTGCATTGCTGAAGATAAAAACCAAAAACTTAACATAGCCAACAACACAAATTAATTAATTTATAAATACATGATTATAGCAGAGGTCAAGAAGTGTTCTCAGCTCTCTCCCAGCATAATCATTTATTATGCTACAAGACATTTCAAATAATTACACACTGGGAATTCTCAAATCTCAAATCTCTCAGGAAACCTCAAAAATAGATCCTTACTCTATGTATGAGAATATAGACACTACAGAGAAAAAAAAATAATGCTTCAAACAGGTTTCTTCTTTCCAAGAATACAAAAAATGAGATATGACATGATGGCCACATGAATACTTTGAGATGTTTTAAATCTCTCCATGAACTCCTCTTTATTGTGACTATTAGGTCTTATACTTACACTTCAGTCTCATTTAGAATACCTAGCCTACTGCAACTCATTCAGACAGTGAGGAAGTCCAGAGGCACTTAGGGAGATACACACAGCGCCTTCTCTAACAGCGAATCCTCAGTACTGAAGAAAATGGTTCTCACTTGTGTAAAAGAGCTACATTTAAGAAGACTCATATCTTTATTCCTATCAAGGTAAATTAGGATTTGTGTGGGTTAAACAGATGGCACTACAGAAACATACTGTGAGGAGAAGTGACTATTGCCAGATGCTTTAATTTTTACAGTTTAGGGTACAAAGCCATAGAATGCTTTGGTTTGGAAGGGATCTTAAAGATCATCATTCCAAACCCCCTGCTGTGGGCAGAGACACCTTCCACTAGAACAGCTTGCTCAGAGCAGCCTGGCCTTGAACAATTCCAGAGATGGGGCATCCGCAGCTTCTCTGGGCAACCTATGCCAGTGCCTCACCACCCTCATAGTAAAGAACTTCCTCCTAATACCAACCTAAACACAGCTCCTTCAGCTTAAAGCCACTCCCCCTTGTCCTACTACTACTACATACCCTGTCTCTCCAGCCCTCTTGCTGGCCCCCATTTAGGCACTAGAAGTCTGCCCTAATGTCTCCCCACAGCCTCCTCTTCTCTGCACTGAACCACCCCAACTCTCTTAGCCTTTCACAGGAAAGGTGCTCCAGCTCTCAGATTATCTTTGTGGCTCTCAGTTATGCTCTGGTCCCCTCGGCAGGTTTTAATTCACTCTGGGCAGTGTGCAGGAGAAACAACAAAACCCTCAGAAGGTTGAACAACAAACCTTTACTTGCAAACTTTGGAGCATTAAAATAGAAGAAGGTACATGGCAAATTTTAAAACAGCAACAAAGTAAGTAAGGTGTCTTAGTTTGAAAGACAGGTGTCTGCTAAGGAAGGCAGGAGCCTCCCTTGGAATGGAAAATGCAACCCCCTTCCCTCTGAATTATTATAAATTTGAAACTAAGAGGCTTTCAGGCAAAGATATGAGGAATAGGAATAACAGTTCTTTACTAATATAAATATATATACACACACCAAGGCAAACAAACAGCGATAACTGCGGCAGTGACACCGAACTGAACCAGAACCCGGTGCCCGCCTCTCTCGGCCGCAGCCCCTTTCCCCTG